>ML685797.1:10069353-10083630 GCA_007922175.1 Pelusios castaneus
GGGGCAAGCTCCTGGCATAGCTCCATAAATGTGGCTTTCCGCATTCTCAAGTTCTGTTGCCACTGATCATCATCCCACAGCTGAAGGACGATTCGTTCCCACCAGTCTGTGCTCGTCTGCCGGGACCAAACACGGCAGTTCAGGCTGTGTTGCTGGTCCGCGAAACAGATCAGAATGTCCGTTTTGTTTTCAATGCTGTCATTATCCGAGACCGAGTCATCCGTGTCATGCTCTGAATCATAGCCAAAGGCAAACCGCAACAGAATCTGGGCTGTGTTCACAATGCTGAAGGCAGCATTCAAGATCACGGCTGAATCCATGGCGATTCAGAAAAGGCAGTGCCGAAAAGAAGGTTGCTTCAATTTGAAATTCGCGCTCGTTGCTATTGGCAACTGCTGGGTAGCGTCGGTAGCGGAATGCACCACGGGAGATGATACTGGGGGCTCTGGGATAGGTACCCACAATCCCCTTTGCTTTACTGGAGGACTGCGATCAGAAGGGGGGGGCTTTGTTCCGTTCGAGCAAGCATGGTGTGTACGCGATCTCGCGCAACAACAGCCACGGGAGAATTAATGCGGAAGAGGATTATTGCGCGTTAAAAATGGTAGTGTGTACATAGCCTGAGATATGCAAAATAAAAATTTCTCACTGTATTCAACACTGATATAAAATAGTTTTGTTTTGTCTTTTAATTGAACAAGTGATGCTGCTGTAATATTATACTAGAAGGAGTCTTATATAGGAAAACAAGGTACAAAATCTGTGAGCATAGGATATGGTTGTGTTTCCCGGTCTGAAATATGTGGAGCCTCATCTAACTTTTTTCAGCAAGTTCCTTTGACCTCTCTAATACAGTGAAAATTTGTCCAATTTTTCGATGGCATTCAGAGCTTTAGAACAGCAAACTTATTGAAATATATCAATGGCAACTTCTTTTTCATGACAGTCACTGATATTGACACAGTCCATTTTGGGTCCAGACTAGATGGCCTGGATTGCATGTGTGTGTTACAAGAGCTTTGTGGCAAATGATAGCCACATAAATCCTGCCAGTTTTGATAAGACTCATTTTCTGATTCTGTCACTTAAAGAAATAAAATCTCCTGCTAGACAATATGAAATTGGAGGTTTGGTATAGATTGCTAGAGATTCCTGTGGAAAAAGGAAGTGTGTCTGTCTCTGCCAAAAGATTCAAGTTTCCCTAAATGATTACAAATTGAAGCGCTGCCATTTCCTCTTGATTGAGAAAGTAGTTGATGTCACTTGATCTTTTCAGTTTTAATGCTCAGGATGTTGTGGCTGCACTCAGTGAACTCCTTGGCTGGAGAGTGAAGATGATCTTCTCTTTCTCCTAATGGTAGAAAGGTGAATAAATTCAGTGACTCCACCTATCTCATTCTCCCCATGAAGATCTAGGGGTCGGAGGCTTTTATAGACAGGAGAAAATTCAGAAAAGCACTAATCAATGCATTTATCATATGTGGTTGTTAAGTAAATGAGTTTACCACTTGAGGTAATATAATATAGCATGAAACATCACCAAGTACAAGGCCTTCACCCTACCAACTGCTGCATGATATATTCGTGGAGGGAAATATATTGGATATTATCTTAAATACGTGACAAATAGGAAGATTTAAGGAGACTGCTGAGGAAGGCAGAGAACTGGCATTTGATAGCAGCCTTCAGCATCTCCAAAGTGCCTGTGAGATCTGCCTTATTAATGGCTTAGAACTTGGCCATTTCCTTCTAAGTGGAATCTTTCAATCTTAACATGGCTCTAGTAGCATAGAAATCAATCAGCTTGATTTCTAAAGTTCTCTAGCTGCCTGCAGGACAGGGCATACTACTTGAAATGGAGTCGGTTTGCTGTCTTGGGTAAATTCAAACAGCTGGATTCCTGCTTCTGATTGATCAGGGCTAGACCTAGGCACATGGCAAGTGTGTGACCATAGGGCCCCCATGCTGTCAACAGTCCTTTTCAGCACGTCTATAACCTTAGCCACCGTCTGTGCCCTTTGAATAATTGGTGCAGTTGCAATCCGAAGGTTATAGTTTCCATGAGCTTTCAAATTATTCTGCTCTTCTCCTGACTAGGTTAATTATGTTTGTACAAGGTACCTTGCCTCACTCAAAAAACCAGAAATCTGAACTTGTGGTCTCAGCCCTTGCTTCTCCCAGAATGACCAGCAACCTCACCCAAGTCGAATACCATTTGCTGATGCTGAATGTGCTAGGATGGTTTCTGAGGTGGGGCTGGAGCCTCAGGCATCTTGCTTTGTTCAGATCCCTGCGTAACTTAAATTCAGCTTTCCACTTCATTTCCTTCAGTGCCTGTAGAAAGGTTGCCAAAAGTCAGATGCTAACTCCACTGAGAAGCAATCGATGTCTTTCTGATATCCGGTGGATGGTAAACTAATCACACGCAGTCTCTGGCTTACGAGTTTTTTTTGAGTGAGTGACAAACTGAAAGTCTTCCATATAAAAACCAACATACAGTATAGTAGAGCCTCCGAGTTACAAAAGCTAGAGTTACAAACTGACATGTTAACCACGCACCTCATTTGGAATCGGCAATCAGGGAACAGCAGATAGAAGGGAAAAAGAAAAAAACTCAACCAAATACGGTACAGTATTGTGTTAAACGAAACCAGTAAAAAATAAAATAAAATAAAATAAAGGGAAAACAACATTTTTCTTCTGTATAGTAAAGTTTCAAAGTTGCATTAAGTCGGTGTTCAACTGTAAACTTTTGAAAGAACGATCATGTTTTCTTCAGCGTTACGAGCATTGTAGAGTTACGAACAACCTCCATTTCAGAGGTGTTCATAACTCTGATTTTCTACTGTATCAAAGATCATTACTGAGTTCCATGTACAAAAACTTGAAAAATCTTTGTTTCAGCACTTTTTAAAACAAACTGATTTTCATTTTAGAAACATTTGCTTTTTCTGTTTTTCCTTTATCCATTTTGCCATTGAAAAAGGAAGACAAAAAAGGGTGGGGAAAACAGAAACAAAAATTGTTTATTTTTGTTTTTTTGTTTTCTTCAGAACCTCCCCTCCCTCCCCCAGCCGAAACCTTTGAAGTAATAAAATGTACACAACATTTTCATTTGAACAGCCGTATTGGGTCAGCCAATGGTCTCTCTAGCCCAGGGTCCTGTCTTCGGACAGTGGCCAGTGTCAGATGCTTCAGAGGTAATGAATAGTACAGGGCAATTATCGAATGATCCAGTCCCAGCTTCTGGTAGTTAGAGGTTTAAGAACACCCAGAGCATAAATTGTTTCTAACTGTCTTGGCTAATAATCAGCAGTAGACCCTATCCTCCTTTATCTAATTTGTGTGAGGTTTTTTGGTGTGGAGAACAGTGTGTTTTGGACTGCATTTAAAAGATTGACAGCACTGTTTTCCTGCCAGACACATGAAGTGTCTTTATTGAGTTGTTTGACTGTTGTGACATTCTTACTATGGAGGGTGTGTTTTTTTTCATAGTCACAGCTCGCTTATTTCACTTGCAAATAATTAGTTCTTCCAGAAGTCTCATCTTTTAACTAATCAGTCCCCAGGTCTGGCTTATAATGTTGACAATTCAGAGAATGCTATCAATATCTAAGCTCAGTGGAGCAGGTCGAGGGAAGAGTTTTAACGTTATCACCGATAAATCCTGTCATTTGTTGCTTGGAGGCCTGGAGTTATATTATTGCTGCCTTGCAATTGTCATTAACCTGTCTTTTAAGTAGCTAAAATACAAAATTAAAGTAGAGCTGGTATATTAAAGAGTCTGCCTTCAATATAAACTACGTTGAAGATTTTCTTGCACTCCTGTGTGTTGTGTCTGTTTGGACTTAAAGCATTATGGGGCAGAGATCTGTCTTATTATTTCATGTCTTTTAAGAACACAGTATACTAAACATTATTTATATAATAAATAAATAATAATAAAAAGTGTAAAAGTGCCTGTAATCCAACATACAACATTCACTTCAGTTTAAATGGCTAGTGGTGAACATTCTGCTTTGATTTCTCGCTTGGTCTGACCCTGGATTCCCTTTTATTTAAGAACCAAGGGGAATCTAATTTAGCATTGCCAATTCCATTCTTCAAAAAACTTGTAACCCAAGAATTCTTAGAATACTAGCTTCATAGAACAATTAAAAGTAACGTACTATATATCCTGAATTCCTTCACACTTGCCGAATATGAATGTTTATTCCATTCTATATTGATGCAATATTTTACATCTATGTATTCATGCATGTATATGAAATTTAGAGTATTTGGATGCATTGTACACCAGAAAATTGGAAGGCAGTTACATAAATAAGTAAGAGTTTGTGTACAAGTACATGCAAATTACTGTAGATGTTTGCATTTTAGCCCTGAATTTCATGTCAGTACCCAGTTAAAGGACTCTTATCCCTTCCCTTTCTGGGAGAACACCCGGGAGGATATAGGAGTGGTGATCTAATGGATTCTTTGCTGCAGAGAGTTACATACACTGTGTTTTGGGTAGAAAGAAACAGAAAAAATAAAATTGACTGGATATTGCAGTGTGTATTGTAAAGGGTAAATATCAATGAAATTTAGCCTTTCATGATGATTGAAAAATGCTATATCTTTTCTACTAAACATTTTGAATGAAATTAAAAAAAAAAGCTTTTTCCTGAATGGTTCTGAATTTTTATTTCTCCCACATCCATTTCTCAACCTTTTTTTCCACCCAAATCTTTGCTTTACACTTTACTGGCAGCTCTCAGCTATGACTCTCCCTGTTATCCTGGTCCAAATTAGCCCATTATTACATATGTGTTTTAGAGACAGAAG
The DNA here is from genome assembly GCA_007922175.1 of Pelusios castaneus. NCBI lineage: Eukaryota > Metazoa > Chordata > Testudines > Pelomedusidae > Pelusios > Pelusios castaneus. The sequence continues at coordinate 10,074,181 of ML685797.1, forward strand.
TATAAATCAAGATCCCTTTTTTAATATTTTATTTTTGTTTCAGAAACACTGAAGTAAAATGAAAACATTCTTTAGGGTGATTTGGTTTCCAGTTTGTTAATAACAGAAATAAGGAGTGCAGACAGTAAAACAGGCACTGAAGCCTGGTCTTAATAAAATAGTGACCTCAAGTCATATATACTATAATTCTGCACTGAATATTTAATGTTGTTTTTTCTAATCCAGTATCAGCTCAATATCTTCTACTGTCTGCTTCATTGATCTGATGTTCCCAAAACTCACCTTTTGCTTGCAGAAATAGATATATTAGGAGAGCTTGTACCTCCACTAAACTAGAATGTTGTTACTGTGGGCTCATGAGCACAACACTCCTGGGCCTTCTCTTCTGTGAAACATTTCATCTCGGCTAGTAATTAGGAAAGCATTGAGGACATTATTATTACTATGTTTATGCCAAGTCAACCATATAGTATTTGTTTAGTACCAACAATGTGCTTGGTACTATAAAAATACCGAAATAAAGGGGTTATCATCTAAAGAAAGTTAGAGCCCACTAGAAAACCCACAGGGGGTAATATCTGTAGTGTGGGGCTGCTGTGTCTTATGATCCTTGACTCACTCTTGTGGGTTTATAGTTTATATGATGTGACTTAAACTCAGTGGCAGCAATAAACAGTTAAGTACATGTGCCATGCAGTTGCTCTGCGGGTTGTTCTTTACAGTATAACGCATACACTGTTTACTGCACTGAATTTTGTACAGCCAGATACATGTTCAAGGGGGAGAGAGGATTCCTTATTTTATTCGGTTTGTGTGCTTATATTAAAATATACCCAGGGACTGATCTGGCATTCCTTGTGTCTCTAAATAGTCCAGTGATTTAAGTGGAAGTTTGGAATAGAGTGCAGTATTGGAACCTGCGGTCGTGATGGGTGAGCTCTTTGTGGTTAAATAAAGTGGTTAGAGTCCAAGCCAGCGCTATGATACTGTTGTGTTCAGATACGTAAAATGGTCTGCATCAAACCCCAAAATATCTTTTCTTTAATGAAAGCCCCACCTCTCCTTCCTGCACAACCCCATCCCAAAAGAAAAAGGAGGGAAGAAAAAACCACCCCAATAGCTAAATATGGAACATTGCTACTTAATTTTGTGCCAAGAAAAAGGGGGGAAGAGACTTAAATTGCAGTATTTCTGGAGAGCATTGAGTCTTCAGAGAGTTGCTTTGAAATCAGATAACACATGGTTTCATGTCAAATCCAATTTCTTCACTCTGTGAATACTCAGGGCAGAGATAATAAGTAATGCCAAACTGTTTAAGAGCAATCTACATCCCATACGGTGATGATCAGTGTACCATCCTGGCTTGTTATGCCCATGCTGAAATGGAAGAAGTGATGCTGAAAAGCTGTGACAGCTGAAATCGTTTATCAGATTGGAGTTTTGAATGTTCGCAGGGAAGCTTTCAAAAAATTGGTGAGCCGTGGTTGCATCAGTTTCTGGAGGAAAGTCAATTAATTGTTCTTGAAATGATGGTGATGGTTTATAGTAAGTGACATCCAGAGTGGTGTGTGTGTGAGAGCAATTTACAGACTATGATTTTAAAGCATTGGGCCATGGGCTGAATAGAGCACAGAGGTTGACCCTTTCCTGCAGTCACCACCCCCAGACTACAAAACAGAGGAGAGACTGCTTCCTCCCTTTGCTTCCTGGGGGCACAAACTACTACAGAGGTGAGGGGAGGGAGAAAATGCAATGGCCCTCCCCTTCCTCCAGCTTCAAGCAAAACTGGATGGGTTCACATGCAGAATGCCTGGGAGTTTTTATCAGTAGATGCATTCCTTCTGTAGACCTTGAAATTCTGGGAAGGGAGGCGCAATCCTATGTCCGAAGGGTGCAGTCCTTCTTAGCGCTCCCCCTGGAAGTGAGTGGCTCTGCACCCTAGTACTCAGGGCTGTGGAGAAAAGCCACAGCTGAACCATCAAGTTGTTGTTGTTAGTTCTGTTTCATTAGGGTCTAGGCTGCAGCCACAATCAAGGTACCTCTTTGTGAGAGGAGATGTATAATATAGTAAGACGTAGTTCCTAATCTCTGAGTTTGCAGTATAAATAGGCAAGAGTAAGAGTTAGAGAGAGGGATATAATATTCAGTGGTGATTTTCAAGCATCAGTAGCCCCTTGATTTTTTGTTTGGTTGTGGGTTTTTAAAAATATTTTGGGTCTATTTTACTTTAACCTTCTATTTCACATATAGCATATATATTTAAGGCCAGGGATGAGTGAAGAGAGATGCAGGAAGGGACTAGCTAAAAGGAAGATTGGTAATTTTGCTTAGATTCTTCCAGTCTGATTTTACATCTTAACTGATCAGCACAACCCCAAACTAAACTCTAACTTCCTCTTGGTACAGTTCTACAGCTGCAGACAGATATTGTCTGACTGTGTGTGTAAGGCTTGATTTTTGTGTGGGTGCAGGTTGGGAACAATCTTTGGGGCAGGGACTGTCTCTTCCTCTGGAAAGCTCCTACCATATTTTGGAGGCTTCTGCTATACAGATAATGTTAGCAGCCACTCACCAAATATTAAATCATTCCCCGTGATTCAGCAGACCAGAGCGTGTATCTGTGTGATTTAAAATTTGTAATCAATCTAAGAAGAGAAGTTATTTTTTTAAATGTAAAAGTGTATGTGAATCCTTTAGTACATTATTGTCTACCAAATTAAAATTCTTTTGTAGGACCCAGGCCAGTATAATTTGTTTTCTCTTGCAAGACATTCCATTAGTTTGCTCCCAAAATGCTATGATAGGATCAGAGAAGCCGGTATTCCCATGGTGACAAAAGGGAAGAAGTCTGTTTTTTCTTCCCTACTGTGTCTTGTTTTTGAAACCCTGAGTTCTGCTGTTGAAGGCAGTCAGTGAGATGCAGCAGGAAGAGCAGCTCCTGTTACGAAAATGGATGCTCTCCTTCTGCAGCCTCAGGCAATTTGGGGATGTTACCATACTGATTCTTAACTCAGGTAGAAGCCTGCTGAATCAGTATTTCAAATCAGAGGTGGGCTTAGACAAATGGGGGCCCTAGGCAAAGGCCCATTGCAGGTCTCCCAATAGGCCCCCTTGTGGCCCCAGTTCCCTGCTGCCAGTCCCCCTTGTGGCCCCACCCACTCCGCGGCCCCAGATCTCTGTCGCCAGCTCCAGGGCCAGCTCCTCCTCCTGCTGCCTACTGAGGCAGATGCAGCTTTTGGGGTAGGTGAAGCAGGCGATGGGTCCCCTTACTGCTTGTGCGCCTGCTTCGCCTGCCCCGAAAGCTGCCTTTGTTTCAAATGTTGGTGCTCGGCACTGACAGACAAAAATGTGGTGGTTGCCTTTTTTCCCTATGTCATTAAGGGCCTGATTCTGAGAAATGCTAATCACTCGTGCTCCCAGTAGCGTCACTGAGTGCTTAATTTTCTGGGAGCTGATTCAACCCACTATAGTCAAAGAGTCGTTAACAGAAGAAATTTTGGGGAATGAATTTTTAGAAATTTATTTGCCAGCTTAGATCCTGATCTAAGTACCTGGCTCCAATTCTGTAACATACAATGTGCTGGCAAATGTGGTGCCCTGTGGAAGTCAGATTATGTCCAATATAAAAGGAGAGTTAACATAATTTCTGTAAGCTTCTGAAAATTATCAACTGTGTAGACAATTTTGACTTCGAAATGTAAAAGACGGACTTGAAATAATAAATGATGTGTGGGGTTTGTGTCCATGTATGTTGTAAAGTGGCTGTGCCTTTGTAAAAGGCTTTTTGTTTGAAGAACAATCTGCTCATTAGAGCCAGTAGTAGTATAGACATCTCTGGGGTGTACACTTGAGCAATCCAAACCTAAGCTCTTCTTAATAATGGCCTGCTGAAAGAAAGAAGTGGATCCCCAAGAATCTGCCTCTGACTACTCAGCTGGGATCTGCGCGCGCGCACGCGCACACACGAGAGAGAGAGATTTGATTTCAATGCTACTACCCTAAGTGCATTTTCAGGAAATGTGTATGTTTTCCTAAGGTTACACATCAGTATTGTTTGAAGAGTTTCCTAGGGATGTCTTTAAAATTTGATAGTTGGGACTGCATAAGAGCAATAATGGAAGGTACTATGGTGAGATCTGTTGGGAACTTTATGCCTGGAGGTAGAGCATGGATAGTTTATTGCTTTTTTGTTTTTAATACTTAATTAGGTGTGTTCACAATAAATTCTATCTATAGAAAGAGTCCAGTGGAAGGCAATGAAAATGATTAGGGGGCTGGGGCACATGACATACAAGGAAAGACTGAAGGAATTAGGCTTATTTAGTCTACAGAAGAAAAGACTGAGGGGGGATTTGATGGCAACCTTTGACTACTTGAAGGGGTGCTCCAAAGAGGAGGGAGCTAGGCTGTTCTCGGTAGTAACGGAGGACAGAACAAGGAGCAGTGGTTTTGAGTTGCAGGTGGGGAGGTCGAGGTTGGATATTAGGAAAAACTTTCTCACTAGTAGGGTGGTGAAGCATTGGAATGGGTTACCTAGGGAGGTGGTGGAATCTCCATCTTTGGAGATATTTAAGGTCTGGTTAGACAATACTCTGGCTGGGATGATTTAGTGGGAGTGGTCCTGCTTTTAGCAGGGGGTTGAACTAGATAACCTCATGAGGTCCCTTCCAGCCCTATGATTCTATAAACTAAAATGAATCTAGGCTCATATTTTCAAATTCACCTCTGGAGATATTCTTTTGAAGTTGATGGAATTACACCAGGGATGAGTATTGCCAATCATGTTTATTTTTAAAGTTTTGTTAAGAAAAAGGCTCCTGATGGCAATCTAAATGTCCATTAGAAAATAAAAATAAGCTCTGTGTAGTTTGAAATGAAGTTGCTTTATTGCACACAAGTTCCATATTGATCAGAAATTTTAAGCAGCAGCAGACGCTCTAAGGGAGTTGATCTGCAGACTCAGGTGGGCATTATTACATCGAATTATATTTGATTTACATTTGGAAGGTTTTCTTAACAATAATATTTTTTAGCAAGATGATGTTTGACAGAAGTTAATGGCCTGAGAAACTGGCTGAGTAGGTTTTTTTTTTTTTCCCCAGCCCTACTCATTTTTTCAAGTGGCAACAGCAGAAGAATTATATTGACCATTCTTGGCGTTTTCACTGCTGTTTTTCCAATGGGTTCTCAATACTAGTGATGAAACTTACCCAAGTTTTGTTAGTTTCACTTTGCTTCTATTTGGGAAATATCTGAGCAACAGAAGAAACTGTCAGTGATCTGCAGGCTCATGTACATTCTACTGTGTCGGTTCATGTTCAGTTATCTTTTAAAGCGCAAGTGCCACACACTTCCCCCAGATCCTACAGAAATTGAAGGTTACGCCTCCCCACTTGGCAGGGAAAGCTTCTCACTGATTTTTGTGAGAGTGTGAGAGTGAATTTTTGAATCCCTGTCAATCATCACAAAATAAATTAGTGTTGTAGTAATTTTAATAAGTTTTCTTTCCTTGCTGAACTTTATATTTTAATGTTTCAGAGGTTTGTTTGTTTGTTTGTTTAGTGACTTTAATGCAGCTATATTAAGCTGCAAATAAATTAGCTTGTGAGAAATCTCAGCAATTTATAATTTCATGGGCTCATGACCCAATGAATTGTAAGAATTCTAAAGTGTGGTACATGGTGAGCAGACGAGTTCTTGTGAAATGTTTGTTTAAAAATGCTTAAGAAGATAACTCGCTTCAGCTACTGGCTGTACATTTGTACTGCTAAGAAATAACAGATGGTATTCCCTTTGGCTCTACAATCTCTTTTCAGGATTTGTCAGTACCTTGAAAGTATGTGTTGGCAAGAGGAAATGTAAACCAGTTAATTGATTTCCCACTAATTTGTAATTGTAGGAAGGCTGATCCAGATATTGCTTTTCTTTTCTTCCTGCAGATTTTTATATTTTCCTTTATCCTCTTATTCTGTGAAATAACTATGTTATTTGATAAGATAAACAAAAATTTTTTTTCATTATTCTCCTAGTCAAATAATGTGCAGGAGTTTGAACACCTTATTTTCTATGTAGTTTCAGTGACCATTACTCTTCTTTTCTCAAGGCATAGAAGCACCCATTGTGTTAAATGGAGTTAGTTGAAGTGAAAAGATGTTAGATTCCTTCACCTTGAGTTCTGCTGAGTGTGAAAACCTTTAATGGGAAACATTTACACGAAGGATACAAGTCCCTTTGCTTCGTGGAATTTATCCCTTTCCTCTGTCTTTTTCCTGCTCTTTCTCTCTTGTAGTGACTTCCTCTTTACCTGTTTGCATGTCTTCACTGCTTGTTGATGTGAGAACTTTCAGCTCTTCATCTCCTGCTATCGGAACAAGATTTCCATGTCCCTTTGCCTCTTAGAATTTAATCTCACCTGAAAAGAAACCATTCTTCCTCTTGCTACGTTTAACAGCAGAGTGAAGGAAATTAACTAACTCTGTTAATTAAGGAGATAATAAAAATAAAGCTGCATTCTATAGAAGTTGTGGGCTCTATGGTCACTGAAGGCTTGATTGCTCAAGAAGGAGCTCCTTCTCCACACTTTTTATGGAAAGTGGAATAGGACGCCCAGGAACACTGGGTTTATTAGCAAACAGTTGAGGGCTTTCTGACACTTTGTTAATTGCAGCTTTTATGTGGCAAATTAATGAGTTTAATTCTTATCATCTGCTCTTCTTTCATAAGCTTAATTGCTTACCATAGACTTCATTTTATCCTGCATGGGCTACTCAGGATTTCTCATTGTAAGCATGACATCTATTGATGTGTTACAGTATTAGTTTATCTGGCCCCTGCATAGTAAGCTAAGTAAGACCACAAGAGGTAGGAGGAAAAAAAAAAAAGCTTTATAAAATCAAAGCCTAGAGGTCTCTTGGTTGGCTGCCACTAACATTTAATTGAACTCTATAGTAATAATTCCCTATCCTCCCTTTGTATCTCTGATTCATTTAACAGAAATAAATTGTCACAGTTCATTCAAAGGAGCAGTCTACCAACAAGTCTTCAGTGCAAAAATAATTGTGGCTGGAGGGTTTTTTCAGATGTTGAATTGCTATTTAGCAAATGTCCTTCCTTTCTGGAAAGTCTATCTTATTAACTCTGGTATTATTTTTAGTGTAAACTTCTATAACCTTGGGACAATATTGAGTATGGCCTGGCTACTAAGTTGTAGAGGTCATCTTAGTTTGAAACTGTTCATAGTTTAAGGTGACTTAAACTGGTTGATATCTGGCTATAATTAAATTTCTATGCAAAACCTTTCATTAAGTTTCAGAGCACTTAGAAGTGGCTTAAGGTAAATGAGAATGTTTAAATCCCCTGGTTCGGTAGTTGGGAAAACTGGACCACCCTGATCTAAGGCCTCCCAATGTGTTTTAGACAAATATGGTACAGCTGAAATAAAAAGGAGTCAAGTACCAGGAAAATAAGGTTACATTTCTCAGGCCATGTACACAGTACAGGAATAATCGCGCAACAAAGTCACGTGGTTTTTGTAGCGCAGGATCGTGTACACACTCTGCCGCTTCTGACGGAACAGAGCGCCCCCCCCCCTTGCAATTCGCGATTTCACAAGAAACCCAATTGAATTGTGGGAACCTATCCCACAGTTCCATCCATCCTGATTTGGTGCTAAGAATCCTGGGTAGAAGGAAAGTAGCGCTGCACACCATAGGTAAAGTCTTGGTTTCCCATGGTGCATTCTGTTCCCCTTGCGTCACGAGAGTTGCTACTAGCAACTCATGCCCATTTTCAACAGTAGCGCATTGCTTCCCGGAAGTCCTTTGGCAGCAACATGGATCCAGGTCTGATTATGCTGAAGGCGACATAATGAATACAGCATAATGAATACATCTCGACTGGTGGCACAGTATGCGTTCAGCTCTGAATCAGACCAGGATTCGGATGACCCTGGGTTGGTGACTGCCATGCAGAACAACAGCACCGCATTGCTGAGCTCCTTCACAGAGCATCTGCACACAGTGCACCTCCGGTTCTGGTCACGAGAGACAAGCACCGAGTGGTGGGACCGCATCATTTTGCAGGTGTGGGATGATGACCAGTGGCTACAGAACTTTCGAATGCGGAAAGCCACATTCATGGAACTGTGTGAGGAGCTAGCCCCCGCCCTGCGACGCAAGGACACCAAAATGAGAGCCGCTCTCACCGTGGAGAAGTGTGTCGCAATCGCGCTGTGGAAAATGGTGACTCCAGACTGCTACCGCTCGGTCGCGAATCAGTTTGGAGTTGGCAGGTCGACCGTTGGGTTAGCACTTTCACAAGCGTGCAGAGCCATTAATCATGTTCTGCTCCGGAGGACAGTGACGTTGGGCAACATGCGGGAGATCGTCGATGGATTCGTGGCCATGAGATTCCCGAACTGTGGAGGGGCAATAGACGGCACGCACATCCCTATTCTCGCTCCGGAGCATCTTGCGACTGAGTATATTAATAGGAAGGGCTACTTCTCCATGGTGCTTCAGGTACTCGTGGATCACAGGGGCCGTTTCATGGACATAAATGCGGGCTGGTCGGGTAAGGTGCATGATGCTCGCATTTTCCGGAACACGGGCCTGTACCGGAAGTTGCAGGCAGGGACCTTCTTCCCCGATTATAAAATTACTGTTGGGGATGTGGAGATGCCCATAGTCATAACAGGAGACCCAGCCTACCACTGATGCCTTGGCGCATGAAGCCCTATACTGGAAATTTGGATCCCAGCAAGGAGCGCTTCAATTACCGGTTAAGCCGGTGCCGAATGACCGTAGAGTGCGCCTTTGGGCGCTTAAAAGGCCGCTGGCGCTGTTTGTACGGGAGGCTAGACTTAAATGAGGACAACATTCCAGCCGTCATTGCGGTGTGGTGTCCTGCATAACATCTGTGAAAATAGGGGAGAGAAATTTCCCCCTTCATGGGACGTGGAGGCTGAGTGGCTAGAGTTCGCCTTCCAGCAGTCAGCCACTAGGAGTATCAGGAGAGCACAGCTGAGAGCTGTCCGCATAAGGGAGGCACTTAGGGTGCATTTTAGTGATGGGGACTCATAGGTGTTCCCAAGCACTATTGGGTGCTGATTGGGGGGTGGAGGGACGGTGTCGGTGGGCGTGTACTGTACTATGCGCGAATGAGTGAATACTAAACATGCAACAACTAATCTTATTGTGTATCAATAAAGACACTGTGCAAAGTTCAAGTGATTCAATTTTATTATTATAAAACATTAAATATTTACAGTAAGCAGTGCCTACAAAAGGGGCTATAGATGCGTGTAGGTGCGTGTCTCAATGCCAAAGCTTGGTGCAGGAGTGGATGTAACATTGTACCAGGAGGGTCCCTGGGCTTCAAAGAACTGCTTTGAGGGAGAATAGGGCATGGGGGACAGAAAGTGTTGCTGTGGCTGCGGGGGGGGGGGGGGGG
>ML685797.1:10089413-10103186 GCA_007922175.1 Pelusios castaneus
AAAAGGAACAAGACTTGGGCGGTTATTTAAATGAGCTCTAACTGCAGTCTGGTTTTTCACACGCTGCGGAGAAGTTACCAGTTAAAAGAAAACTGCTGTGCCCTCAGGTTTGCAAATGTGTAGCATTAGGGCTTAATCCTCTAAACTGTATGTAGGCTATAGCTGAGCTGGTAAATTTGAGGAAGCAAATGCTAAAAACCATGCTCAGGAGACAGTGCTATAACGCACTTTGTGTTTATACTGTGCTACTGATTAACAGCTTACTTGTCTTTGTGTCAGCTTAGAACTTTGATTTAACCCTGGTATTTTATCCTTAAAGAGCTTAGACTGTGTATAATAGCCCACAGTTTTCACAATCCTGCTTCCTCAGTTTTACTACTTGATTGTAACACTGACATGCAAGGATCTCTTCCCTCCTTGCCTCCCTCTCTCTTTTTGTCTCTCTGTAGCTTGTTTAGTATCAATAGTAGGTAATTTTAATTATGATTCAGGATTTTAATTACAGCTAGTTAACTGTACCCAGTGGTTTCTTTGAAGATTGTTGCACACATTTCTGATCCCAGCATTTCATTTTGGCTTGTGGCTGGCTAGAATTTTGCAAATGAAGAGCAGACATGGAGAATCTGGGTCAGAGAGAATGACCTTTCAATGTAACCATATCAAGATAAGTGTTTTAGTCCTGCTGCAGAAAAAAACTATTGTTACAGCTTTAATTAGATTTAACCTCCCCTTTCCTGGAGCAGTGATTCTCAGACTTGTAAAATGGAGTCGTTTCCCCCCCTTTCCCCTGTATGGACTTTTGTGCAACACTTGCTCCCCCCCCTCCTCCTCCCAACTGAGTCCCTGATGCAACAACATCCAGGGGCATGCAGAGTGGCAGCAGGCAGCAGTGTGGGGAGCAGTGGCAGGGGAGTGGGGAATAGTGGTGGCAGGGGTGTGGGGCGCAGAGGTAGCTGCAGCAGCAGTGTGCTGTGTGTGTGTGTGTGTGTGTGTCTGGCAGCGGTGGGGGGCTGCTCCAGGAGGTGGGTGGCGGCAGTGGCTGCCGACCGCAGCATGTGGTGCGCGCTTGGTAGTGGCAGGGGGGTGGCTGCTGTGACAGCAGGCACCAGTGTGGAGAGCAGGGAGCATTCCCCGTACTGGCCAGGCCTGTGGTGGCTGCGCAAAGTGTTCCCGCTCTGCCAGCAGCCTCCCTCCACCTCCGCTCCCCTCCAATGGGTCACCTGACCCTACTCGCAGCCCAGCTCCCATACCCCCCCACACCTGAGGAAGCATCTCACCCTCCTCCTATAAATATAATATACATCACACAATAAAGCGTAATAGAGTCTTGCCATTGATTTCAGCAAGGCCAGGATTTCACAATATGTTTTCACACACCCATGCTTAACTTTAAAAAGCACGTGGATAGTTGTAATAAATTAAGTGGGACGTCATCTGCTTAAAGATAAGCACATGTGTAGGTTTTTGCAGGGTCAGGGGCTAGATTCTTATTCAGGCATCAAGGATACCAATAAAAGGTTATAAACTGTGAGTTATCTTAACGGTGACCTAGAAAGGGGAAAAACCAGAACTGGGCCGCTTTTTTTGTACCTTTGTCCGATTTATGAAAAGGGCTTGAAAATTTCCCCCCTTTTTATAAACAATTTTGGGGCCTTTTCCATTTAGAAATAGTAATATCAAGCCCTGACTTCCCTGTTTTTGCTGGAGAACCGGGTGACTAAGATACTTTTCTCAACTTCCATTTGAATGGGATGTTTTGTACCTTAAACTTTCTCCCAACTCAGTTTTTCATGTGTGATAAATGGATGTTAACATGAAAGTTTTAAACATTTTCTAATTAAAAGACCTCTTTTAATTACTAAATTTCTCTTATATCAGAGTCTCACTATTCTTCATTTGTCCATAGAGTCATCCAGGGCAATAGGGAAGACAGGACCCAATTTTCTGTTTGAGTCAATAAATGAGCAAGACATATATTGGAGGGAGAAGACTTTTCAGCCATCTTTGTACGTCTTTTTTTTTTTTTTTTTAAAGGCTACAAACCCATTTCCTATGCAGGTTGCTGTTAAAATTCCAGTTATTTAGATAAACATTTGACTATTACTCTGCCTTTCATTGCTAGATGTTTGTGCATTCTTAAAAGAAAAAGGATTATAATAAAATACTTGCATTTGGAAATTTTACCTAACCTAGAGTACTCAGGTGCCATTCATAACATATGTCCTGTGACCTTTTTAATTGATGTGACTTATTTAAAAGATTTGTTCTACCGTGTAACAATTAGGAGGCAGTTAATGATACTTCTGTCTTGTAAAATGAGGCCCAAAACATATCTCTGAAGTATTTTTTTTATAAATGCCGTGAGAATAGACAATAGCCTAGACTGAAGCAATAACACAGCATGGAGCCAGACAGACTGAATCCTGTCTCTGAGGGCAATATGAAAGGTTATTATCCACCCTTTCTTTAATCTGGCTAAAACAGAGAGCAAAGATAAGGGAGTTTCAAGACCTTCTTCAGTCTATTGAACAGTGGCAGGCATTCATCAGGATCTTACCATTTACTTGTCACATTAAGAATCTTGCAATACAGTAGGGAAATTCATAGCTTAATGCTCGTGCTCTAGGTTAATTTTAATTAAGTGTGCCAGATTGCTGGGTCAGAAGTTAGACTGACTGGCTAAAGTTTCTTTCTTTCTTTCTTTCTTTCTTTCTTTCTTTCTTTCTTTCTTTCTTTCTTTCTTTCTTTCTTTCTTTCTTTCTTTCTTTCTTTCTTTCTGAGATTTGAAAATCCTGACAGCATTCAAAGAGGATTAGATTAGTATTATCTTAATAGCTTGATTAACTTCCTGATAATAAGATAAAGGGTATGCACAGGAGATTTATATTTTAAACATCTTCTAGATTCCTATAAGAAGTAATGTGTTTTCACTTAGGATATTAATTGGCAAGAAAAAATTCCTTATGATTTTCTTCATCTCTTTTCTCCAAATTTGAAGGCAGCCTTTATTTTGTACATGAAGTTTCTCACTTCGTGGACTTATTGATAAGGATAAGCTCTGGCTGTCAGCAGGCAGTCTGGAAACTGCATTTACTAAAATATTTCTGTTTCTCAGCTTCCTTAAGTGTTCTAGAAAAGAAGAAGCAATTTCTCTAGAAGTCTTATGAACATCTGGAGCTGTTAAAGGTGATTTTAAAAGTTTGAATACTTGTAACCAAAGTTAGTATCACATTTATTGTTTTTTCCAATTTAAATTGATGAAAGATTTAAAAACACAGAAAAAGATTTTTTTTTAATGTAAAAGAAAAAGGCTCAGCAACTCCTGGAGCATCAGTTTAAATTGATTGTATGATTGTGGACAGTCTGAAAGGAAGAGTAGATGCATGTGTGACTCGCGATGATGTCAGTGGTCCCTTGTGTGCATGTAGCAAAGGGCAAAATGGGTCCTTTGGTACATATTTGTTTTAATAATAGTATTTCATCCATGTAATTAGCATGCAAGATGTTGTATTGTTTTCCAGTTTTAAGCTGAAGGTGAGAAGAACGTGTAAAGAAAAGTTTGCTGAGTATTTGGGGCCTTGCCTCATCAAAATATCCAAAATGTTATCACCTGGAAAATTAGTTTAATCCTTTCCTAAAAGTGATATTTGGAACCTCTTACCTGTTTGGTTACCTTAACTGTTCCTTACTGCATTTCAATCTTGTACTGTTTGCAACAGTTACGTTAAAAAGCAGTAGAGAATACAGCAAAGGCGTACTCATTATAATACAGATTACTGTAATGTAATGTATATTACTCATTACAGTATGTAGAAAGAAAGAGCCCTGAAACCCCTCCTAAAACTCAACAGTTGCTAAAAATAAACTGAAAGAATTTAAATCAATAATTCCTGAAAAGAAGGCAGAAGCCCTAAATCTATGGTTCCCAATCTGTGGTCTGTGGACCACTGGTGGTCTGTGAGGGTACTACAGTTGGTCCATGGTTGTGGGGAAGGGTAATTACTGCAGATAAATATACTGTGATGAGTGCAATATGTTTGTGAGTGAGGATAATAAATTATTAGAAATAGCTGCATTTTTAATATCTCTTGATATATGTTTGATTCCTGTCAGCCATAGGCTATGTTAAAAATGTTTAAAATGGTTTGCTTATGTGGTGGTCTGCAAAAGCTTTTGAAGATGATATAGTGGTCTGCATAAAGGAAAAGGTTGGGAATTGCTGCCCTAAATATACTGTTGAGAGGTGATGTGCTGTTGGAGGTAAGTTTTTCTGCTTGAGACCTAAAATTGAAGTCCTGGCCTGTGGTCACTTAAACATCCCAGGAACACCTTAGTTCACCAGGGCCCACTCCAAATTCTAATTTGGGTAACTACGTTCTGTCTATGTACATTTCTCCCACAGTTTCAAATGGATGTAGTACTGACTGGTTCACCTCCCAAAGGCTGTGAGCTTTTAAATGTTTTACCTCAACAGTGGGTTGGATGGGTGTTCAAAGATAGAGATTAAAGGTTCTTTGTTGTTCAAATGTACACCATAAAACATGCTGCAGCCCTTAAGCATGCTTTTTGTTTCATTTCCATTGCTGAATAGCCAAAGTTTTTATTTTCTCTCTCAGAGAAGCACATCCTCATCAGACTGACATCTTTGAAATCATTTCTTCACTTTAGCAGCAGAGCTGCGTATCATTTTTTGCATTAATTCAGGGGTTCTCAATCCCTGGCCTGTGAGCCAAAAGTGGCCCGCAGGGCTTTTTGAAATGGCCCGTGCTCCCCTGCCACTGGATAGTAGCTGGGCTGCAGCTGCCCGGTCCCAGCTCGCGGCCTCCCGCTTCCCTCCCTCCCTGCCCCAGCACCGGGCTCTCTCCGGCGGCAGCAGCATTAGAGACCCCAAGAGAGGAGAGAGGAAGGTGCCAGCTGGCCGGCCATGGCAGAGCGGGCCGCTACCCAGTTAAGGGCCCGAGCCGGGGCAGGACAACTTGGTGGGGAGGGACTTGGACAGGAGCTGGCTTGTGGGGAGCACTGCCCTGGGGCCGGTTCAGGCTGAGCAGGGCCCGGAGCTGCCCCCATACACCAGAGCGATGGGGAAATCACATCTGTCCGGTCCTGGGCTTATGTCCAACACACAGCATCAGTGCTGCGGGAGAGAGCCCGGCCTGATTCCTTGTGGACCTGTCTGGGCCTGGCCCATAGGCAGGGGAGGTTCCGGGTGTTCAAAGGCACCATGCCCTTTAAAAAACAAACCCCAAAAAACCAACAAAACCAAGCTTTTAAAAAATTTTTAAAAACCTTTTTGGCTTGAGGGCCAAAAATATTATTTTTACAAACCTGAAGGGCCACCGACCTACTTAATTAAAATTTAATATAAAAATCAATCAATTAGAAATTAAACTTAATCTAAACTTAATTAATTAAATTTTAATTAAATAGACTGGTGGCCCTTCAGGATTGTAAAAATTATATTTGTGGCCCTCAAGCCAAAAAGGTCGGGAATCACTGCCTTCACATATATTTATTCCATACTTGTTATATGGGGGGGAAAGTATGTTGCAGCTGTGTGAGAAAATAACAGTACATTCTTTGTTTTCCTTCTTTAGTGCCCAATTCCGCCATTGCTGGACTAATTTAATGTAGTTCCTGTCACCTCCCTAGAGATTAGATATACTTTAAGAAAATATGGAGAACAAAAGCCCTTTCACAATCTGACATGCTTCTCTTTTAATAGCACATCCATCTAAATTGAAGACGCTGATTAGTGCTAAGCAGATAAGGAAGTCAGCAAGCTAAACTGGAGTTGAACTAAAAAGCTGCTCTATTGTTACTTAATGGGCTATTTTATGAATTCCTTGGTAAGCACAGCACAGGCAGGTTTATCTGTCGGGCTATATTCTGCTCTCAAATAACACTGGTGTGACTCCAGAATCAGTGGATTAAGTAGATCAGTGGGGGGGAGGGGGTGGGTGTGGGACACTTCAGCCATGGCCACCACCGAATTGTCAGGTGGCAATTCCTTTTTTTTTCAGCAGAGGGGGTCACTGGCACCTCCTTGAGTATTGGGGAGGAGGGGCTGGCATTGGGGTTGGTGAAGGTTGCCAACCTTTGCATTAACCAGACCCAAAGAAGAAAATGTTTTTCATTCTCATCAACAGAAGTTGGTCCAATAAAAGAGATTACCTTATCCACTGTGCCTCTCTAATATCATTAACCCAACAGTCAAAAGGGAAGCAATATGGGTCAGCAGTAAAAGGGCTAAATACTTACCCAGGCTAACACAAGAGATGCAGGGTGAAATCCTGGCCTCATTGAAGAGCTCTCATTGACATTGATATGGCCAGGATTTCATCTGCACACTTTAGGGCTCCAGTTCTGAAAAGGTTGACACACACATTTAACTTCACATGCTGTGAGTATCTCCATTGTCTTCCAAGGGGCTACTGCAGAGTATAAAGTTTAGGGTGTGCATAAATCTTCAGAGGATAGTGATGACCAGACTCACTGCTCTTCCAAAGTTGCATCTTTTATTAGCAGTTGAAATAACAATAACACAACTCTTAAGATCAGTCTAAGCTTTCTCATCCCTCCAGCCAGGCAGTTTCTAGGATTTTCCTCCAGCACCTCTGTCCAATACCATAGCTGAGTCCTCCTAACCCTCTTCCACTTTCCGTATATGCATAGTGAGGTTAACAACGCACAGTGATCAGCAGGTATCAGTCACCATTTCCCTACAGGGTTCCAACAACTGGAAACAGTGGTTGCTTGCCACACTACACTAACAGTTATACACAGTGGAACAGATAGTTTAGTGTACTATAAGCATGCTAAACTATCTGTTCCATCATGAATTTAGCTGACACTCTTAAGTACCTTTCTCAGACCTGAGGAAGAACTCTCTGTAGCTTGAAAGCTTGTCTCTTTCACAGCAGAAGTTGGTCCAATAAAACTTACTACCTCACTCATCTTGTCTGTAAAATATTTTGAAAAGGTTTACTCACAACAGTGAAGTACCTTTTCTGTGAGAGATTTTTTTTTCTATGTGAGGTTCCTATGGAACAGAATTATGTCTGAAGCCTATTCATGTGCAGTGGTGACCTGCCAACAAAAAACACTATGACAAAATTTTCCTTCTGTACATGTGATAAGCCTTATGTTCTACGAGTGTATGCACTTGCAGAGAGGATTTTGGAATCAACTTCCATTTAAACCAACCCTTTCCTTAAAAATATAATTGAGTTTATTGGTAGTATAGCAGTATTCTGATTATTTGAAGAGGCAGGATGGGTAGTGGAGTCTTGCAGTATGTTATCCCAATGAGGGTGATCAGTTAATTAGGTTTGTAGAATAAATTGTATAGAGCCCTATTAATTGTTCTGATTTCATACTACTATACTCAATGCTATCCTTTTGAAAAAAGTAATGTTTCACTGAATTTTGTTGTTGTCCATCTACAGATGTTTAGAAGGAAGTAAAACAAAAATGAGGGCTACAGAAATAAATCGGTAGTGGTATGTGTGGTCACCATAGAGCACTGCTTGTTATAAAGGGTGCATAAAAGGTTGTGAATACCTGGCATCTGGGCAGGTGACTCTTAGACTTACTTTGACTTGCAGTTTATGGTAACCATAGAGCTGTGGAGTTACTAGTGGGTGTGCTAATTGATGCTGATGGATTTTAGTGAGATAGGTAGGGGTAAAAACGTACCTTTCAGTTCATATTACAACCAAAAATCCTGGAAAGCTAAAATCACTAATGAAATGATGCCTGGCAAGTGCCCTGAAAATGTCAAGTCTTTCTCCATTCTAAAAGCTTTTGTTTGGGTTTGGGACTAAATCAGGCCATTAGCTTGTTTATTTCAGTATGTCCCATTTTCCACCATATATGGCTAGAAATTGGAACCTACAGTATGCAGACCCTTCAATGAGATATGGCACTGAAATTCACTTGGAAAGTGAAGATATCAGAAACAGTAGTATAAGTATTAGGTTTGTCTATTTAGCTGTAGTATCTAAGGTATCATTTAACTTGATGCATGGAATGATGCTCTTATTGATGGACAAGTCTATAAAGAATGGAAACAATGGGAAAATAAATAAATACAATTTTGTAAAAAAAAATCTGGGAGTGTTTAACATACTTTATTGGACTATCACTATGATGCATTTTTAAAAGCACTTACCTCAGAAGCATTGGGCTGCACGGGCTTGAACGCTTTGGGATATCAGGATTGTTTTTCTTAAGGTTTTGTAATTTCTCAGTAGCCAAATATCATATTTATGGGGTTTTCTGGAATTGCAAACACTGAGTCACAAACTAGCTATAGTAAGCAATGGCCAAAATGGAGGTGTTGGAGGGTTTTGCTGAATTTTATTTTAGGAAAATAAAGGAAGAAATTATATTACAGAAAGACAACAGGGAGCATATGCTGTAATGCACACTAGAAGTGATAAATATTATCTTCTCCTGCTTCCATTGTAATAGATGGCTCAACTCCTGTTGTCTTCGTTTGGAAAGGGATCCAGACAAAAAAAAAATGACCTTTTGAAGGTTGTGATTGGTTCAGGGCTCTGCTTTTTAAGTCATAGAATCTGCTGAAATCAGAGATGGTTATTTAACCTTATGACAGATGGAGCCAGTATGTCTCTGCCATCAAAGAGAGTAAAAATTAAATGTGAGTGAGCACAGAAGTCAGTAAATATGAGAGTAATTGGAGAGAACATGCTGAGATAGTAAGGAAGGATACATTCTTGTCACTTTTTTTTTTTTTGGTTTTGCCCATCAGCTTTGAAGTTAACCACTGGTCTGTGTAAGTGACCTCACTGCTCACATTGGCAGAGGTTAAGGGGTTACATAAACACATAGCTCTGTATAAACCTTTTAGGGACACCTATCTGGAGCATCTCTCCTGATGATGAGACAAATGAGTGCCTCTCAGAAGATGGTTAGCAAGATTTGAGTCATTCTCTTTATTTTTTTAAGATTTTTTTTTGCAGCTTGACCCTGGAGTTTATTAGTCTTTGTTGGTATGTTATTTTGACAGTAGAGAAAAGATGGGGAAACAACCAGCTAGAAGAAAAAGAAATCTTGTGGAAACTGTTTAATTTCATTCTTCTCTATCTCTCTAAATAATGAGAAAGAGAGCGCGCGCGCGCTGCTGGTTACAATTATCAAAAAGGCGTGTCAGAAAGTGGCCCAAAGGAATGATGTGATAATGCTGATAAGCAGATGTGGGATTCCATTTGGAAGATTCTAGCAAATGAATTTATATATAACTTTTGGAACTCAAGCCATGAGCTGGGTATTGTTAAATTTACTGGGTCAATATTACGCTTGTGTCCTGAGCAATATATTCATAGTTCATTGTATTTGTTAACTGCAGCTCCTTTCGACTAGTAAATATAGCACAGAATATCAGACAGAACAATAATTTACTTGATCTTTTTTACATCATATAATTCAAAGCTAGCTGTTAGAATCTTGAGGAGATGAGAGAATGGTGAAAGAACGATGGAGAATGAAGTTGTCTCCATATGTCATGGCCTGCCAGAAAACCAGTTTGCTTGTTGCTGTTGATCTGGCAATCTTTACTCGCACTCAGTTGAGAGATGGAGATGTAAGTGTATTTAAAAGTGTTCAGGCTGTAGTCTGGTTTGAAGGCATTTTAAAGGTGAAGCAAGTTATCTGTTAAAAAGAAAAGGAAAGAAAATGGGGCCTGTTTTAAGCCTTGTGGCGTCCCATTGTCTCAGAATATTTTTTGAAAGAATCCAGCCAAAACTGTTCAGCCATTTCTGAAAACTAGGTTAGGGAAAAATGTTTTGATGATGTTAAATATTTTGGTACATTATTTGTGAACAGCTCCAGCATCCCCGTGCTTTGGAGCAAGGACTTGAAATTTGGTGTGTGTGGAGAGGTGACTTTTTTGTTATGATCTTTTTGCCATCCCTGTGAAAGCCTATAAAAATTTCCTACATGTTTAGTAGATTGCTTTGAATTTAGCAGCTAAATTCCCCAAAGATTCCCTCTATCCTGAGCACGCCACATGCCCTCTCAGTTCCTGCATTTCACAGGTTTGCTCTTGCACCATTTTCATTGGGCGTTGAACAAGCATGAGCCTGTGGCTAAACAATCTCAGAAGGACTTTCCATATGATGGCTGTTCCTGGCTACTCAGGATTAGGGAGTGCAGAGAGGGGACAAAAAGTTGAACTGAGGGAGGGAGAGAAGGAAAAGAGTATATTGTTACAATAACTCTGATGAGGCTGTGATTAGTTTTATGAGAATATTGAGAACTGGTGAGGGAAATTGGCTGGGGGCTAAGAGCCTTTTGGCCTGAGGGACAGGAGAGTGAAGAGGTACTGAGATCAGATGAGGAGCTGTGGGATGGGGAAGACTGCCTGGGCAGGGACAGCATAATATGTATTTAGGTATTAAAGAATATAATAACGCATGTGCACAACGATGTGGAGGTGTGGTGCAATTAAAGTTGCATAGGCGGCTTTAATTCTGGTGTTTCCTAAATGCTTGACTTTGCAACATTAATAATGTATTTTAATGTAGTTTCTCTGTGGAATATTCTCTTTCTCTCTGTGTTTTACTATTCTCCTGTGTGTGCATGTATGTTAGTGTGTATAATATATATACAATGATAATTTACTACCTAATATACTGATGATAATACCGAGGATGATAGTAATAAAGTTGACTGTCTTTGGTCCAACTACATGATGACAATTCAAAGGAAACTGAAAGGAAATTAAAAATGGATACCAAAAGTAGCAATAATCAGGAAACATCCAAAGAACACACAGGTGTGAAAGAGCTGTTCCATAACGTTACAAGCAAATCAAGATAAGATGGTCTGTTAACCTGTGTCACTCATCTTTCTCTGACAGTGGACAATATATTGTGCATCTGGGGATAAAAAGGATGAACATAAAGGTATTCAGTTGTACACAGGGCTGGTCCAACCATAGCGATGAACTAGGTGGTCGCCTAGGGCACCAGGCTTTAAGGGGTGCCAAGTTAAATGGAAGTGCGCGCGCGCTCTCTCTCTCTCTCTCTCTCTCTCACACACACACACACACACACACACACACACACACACACACACACACACACACACACACACACCCTGTTTGGAGGGGGGGGGCACCAAAGTCATCGTTCCCCTAGGGCACCAAAAACCCTTGGGCCACCATTGGTTGTACAATAATGTTCCAAGAGATAGAGACTTTTTGACCTACAGTTGATCGGTTTATGCTCTAGGCTTAAGATTTGGTTAGCTTTAAAATCATGATTAGCATAGCTGTAAATACGAGAGTCCTGTGGTACCTTAAAGACTAACACATTTCTTCAGGCATAAGCTTTTGTGGGCTCCAACCCACTTGGTCAGATAGCTGTAAATGTTATAATAACCTACTATCCAGTTCTTCCTCATTTTTTTCTAGTAGTGATTACAAATATGATAGTTAATTGGTACCTAGAGACTCCTCCCTTTTGCACTTACACATTCATCCATGACATTTCTTTTGGTTATGAATTTTGTAGCTATGGAACTCATCATATCTACTTTTTCTTCATTTGTTTCCTAATTTAGGTAAATCTGAGAACATGCGTAACCTTATCTTTGTCTCTTCAGAAGCTTATGTTTTTCTATCAGTCAAGCTCTCTCCCCTGGGTAATAAATATGATCAAAGTTCTTTCTTCCTGGCAGCTCTGGATCACCTTACTAAAAGATGTTTTTACTTTGCCACTTGCTTGCCTTTTCTGTGTTAAGCTTAAAGTCAGCAAGCATTTAAACACCTGCTTAAATGCATCTGTGTTCAATAAAGCCTTAAGTATAACTGTAAGCACATGATCCCATTAAAGTCAATGGGACTTATGAACAAGCTTAATGTTAAGCATATGCTTAACTGCTTTACTGAATATGGATTGTTAAATTAGTCAAAAACATTGGTTTCATGGAAAATGTTTGACTCGTAACAGACTGCTGAATTGGACTTTGTTGAACACCCAAGAATTCATTGCTTTTTGTTGATTCTACTCCCCCTGTCATTAATTAGTAAATGTTTTTGTACTGCATCTTGTTTTGGGTAGTACAAAACTGATGGTGAGAAGCACAGAGATTAGGAGGTTAATTGATAGCTTATTGAATTGAATTGAAATGTAAACCTAATAATGATTCTAAGGGCAACATTTAACTTATTTTACACATGCAATTCTCATTTTTGTATTCCATTTGATTAGAAGTAAAGCTCTCTGCTTATAGACATCAGACTGAGAAGGGGAAAGCAGCTTGGAGGAATGCTGCTTCTGAGAGAAGCAGGAATCTGCTGGAATTTAACAGAACTGGGCAAAGGCATTGCAGTGGAAGGAACATACAATATAATTAGCCATTGGGTGGTTCGAAAGTATGGCAATAGGAAGGCCCTTTGCCCAACAGCTCTCTTAATCTTTTCAGTTGCAGAAGGTGGGATTACTGGTTCTCTCTCTTTTGTGCATCAGTGTAGCTGGTAGAGCCCTGGAAAGGAGTCGGTAGGTAGACTGAGGCATGCTAGAGAAGGAAGTTGGTTCTGGCAGTGCGTCAGTAGTTGCAAAGCCGAAAGACATTTTTTTCCCTTCCGTCCAAACATGGGTTATTAAAAATAAGCACTGGCAGCTTCAACTTGCTCTCTTTCTCAATACTTAGCAGGTTCCAGCGAGCCTGAGTTTAAGCAGAAATGAAGCCCTTGTGTTCACCTTCTCAGGCCTCTACACAACTCCGAGGTGAAGGCAGGGACTTTATCTGCAGACAAAATATCCACCTCGCAGCTGCATCCCTCTGTGCCACTATAGCCACTTACCTCATTAGTCTATCACACAGACCCTGCCTCAAATCACAACTTCTCTATGTGGTTTAAAATTAAAGTATTATCTTATGGAGCTGGTTTAAAAATATTATAAATAGAGTTTAATAGGCCTGTATCTTGAGCCAGACTTAAGAATCATAGACTTGGTCTGGGGAATTTGATGGACTATTCTGGATAGGGAGTTTTTAAACGTTTTTTCAGGGTCTCATTCATGTCCATTTAAGTTTATGACATGAAATAATTGTTTACTCTTCATCTAGAACTTTACATCTTTAAGACTAAGCTGGCATGTTACACATGAGGGTCCTTCATGTTGCATTGAATTAAGTTTTAGAAGACCGTATATAAGTGCCCCAACCTAGTCCTGATAGTGATAAATGTCAGGGACCTTAGAGAAATGCCATTTTTCCACTCTCTCTCTTTGTAAAATAAATTAATGTGCCATGATAATTTTGGAAGCTGAGAATAAACTGAAGAACAAATAAATACTGACTAGTTGTGTTTGAAAATTAAATAAATGGTTTTCAGTTTCAACAGGAAATAAATTTGCCTTTAAAATATGTTACACAGAAAACAATAAAATAGGTTGCAACTGATATTGATTATTTTGGGCATAGGATTTGAGGGAAAATATTGACAATAGTGTCTCTGAGTTCCTGTATGTATCTAGATGAATATGCTTATTTTCCATACTTTTATAGTTGTGTTATCTTCCATGAAACGTTATAAGTTTATAAAAGCAAATCAAATCAGTGAACTGGTTTGATTCCCAGCAGGCTAATTAGTGAAGGGAAGCAGCTGATTATTGAAATAATTAAGTTTGTAATTCGAGGATGTAATAATAGCTAAAGGATCTTTTCACTTCCATTCAGTCTTGGATAGTAGTGTTGTACTCCAAAGGAACAGCATTTTGCCACCATCACATAATCACATAG
>ML685797.1:10113186-10124968 GCA_007922175.1 Pelusios castaneus
GTTCTGAAAATGGGTCTTCTGCGTCTATCAATAAATGATGACTTCAGTGAAGCTTCTCAGTGCTTAACACTTTAGAAAATCAGGCCACTTATCGTTAAATAAGGATTTAAAAGCCTCGTATTTAGACATCACCGTTTTTAATATTTAATATATCTCTGTTTTGAAGATTGTTTTCAGCTACTTCACTTGAAAGCAGGGATTCAGCAACATTTGGAACAAAATTCACCAATTTTTACAGTACATAATCTGTGGGTGAAGACTGAATTTTCTGGGAATTTTCAGCTATATCTGTGATTTAGTTTGTTTGGTTTCTCAGTGAGATTGAAGCTACTTTTACCCTAAATAAGACTAGTTGCTGCTCTCCTTGATTTCTAGGGCAGTGCAGTCAGTAAGATTGACCATTCTTTTCAATAGAACTGAAGAACAGTAAGGGGGCCACTCTACTCTCAGAAACTGTGGTAGATAGTGTAGATTGCAAAGTTTGCCTGAGACAGTAGTGGCCAGGGTCCCTGGAAGTGAACAGCTATGAGCTCCAGAGGTGGGACTGTCCAGCCTCTGAAATTATGCAACTTTGACAGATGTTATGGTTGACTCTCTGGAGCCGATGTGGCCCTTGGCAGTCTCCCCATGTCCCAGGAATGCAGGCACCATTGTGCAGATAACACTAGATGAGAACAATTAACTTCTTTTGTTGATAAGATGGGTGGTTTTGGGTTTTTTTTTTAAACCTCTCTCTGTTACTTTCTTTTTACCTTTGCAGCATTGGGTGAAACAGATAAGATAACCCCCCCTTTATAGAAAAGCTTCCTTTTATTCTAGATAATGCCAGTACCCTACTACAGTCTCTGATACTGGCAAGGGACATACTAAAGGGGAGCTATCTTTTTTTGTCTGCTCTTTGTCATCAGGTTGTGATAGCATTGTTTGAACAGAGAATTTAGTGATAAAATCAAGGAGAGGAAAGATCTACTTTAAAATAATGTGTTTTCATGACCCTTAATTTCTTTTGCCCATCCAGAAGCTACCAACATTTCCAATCATTAAAAATTTTAAGCGTCTCATATTTTAGGATTTGTTTTATTGAAACAAGGGATAGAATTTGCTGCAGCCTTCACAAATTCTGCACTCCATAAATCAATGTTTATGAGGTCAGACTATATTTAGTTGTCTCAAAATACCAAATAATTCAATGTAATTTTGAGTTTGTCTGTTTTTAATAAACCAGTATAGATTAGAGCGCTCTTTTCCCCACCAATGTCTGTAGAACGTTGGTGGCTGTAACATGCTGTCAATATTAGGTCCCAATTAGAACCAGTATTATTAAATGGACAACTTTTCCATAACACTCAAATATTTACTTTGTTCAAAAGCATTTAGCACTAGATTCTTGCCGTGTTTTTGTTCTCCCACCTGATCCTGTATGATATGCTCCCTCTTCTTTAGACTATTGCATGTCTTTTTTACCAGGTCCCATGAATTATTATTGCTTGTACACTTTATAATAAACTGTCACTTGATCCCAGAACTATTGATGATCTTTTCTTTTTCCCCCTTCAGTGCTTTCTGCTCATTCAGGTTAATTTACCTTGAACTGTTCCCTTGGGTTCTGTGGGTTTTTCATCTTTTCCCAAGCTCATTTTCTGTCCATTATTGTGCATAGAGCTAGTCTAACCATCTTCTTGTCATACTTTATAGACAATTTAATGGATTCTTAAGACTGTTGTCTTGTCTTCACTGTTCATTTCCTGCCTTAGTTCATTGCTAATTCTCTGTTTCAAGTCTTTGATAATTTTACTCAGAGAACAGAAAGTCAGGAAAAGGAATTTATTTGCTTTAAATCTTTTTGACCTACTTTCTATAGAAATAATCATCTAATGAAATATACCTTTTCTTTCCCACATCTTTCTCAACCACTACAGTTAGAAAATCGGAGCAGGAATTCTTTTCTCCCTCACCCTCATGACTTACAGGCATAGCCAAAATTTCCTCTGGAATAATGTAATAATAATTCTTTAGCACTTTCCATAGGAGGATCTTAGTGTAATACTTGAATGAATTAACACAACATCCCAATGTAGGCGAATATTTTTCTCCCTTTACAGTTTGGGGTATTGAGAAGCAGTGTTGAAGAGCCCAAGCATCCAACACTTTAATGAAGCCATTGGGACTGTTTGTGTGAGTAAACTGTGGCTATCTGGTATGAGTAAGGAATGAAGAACTGGGCGCTGTGTGACCTGTTCAATGTCACACAGCAAGTGAATAGAAAAGCTCTGAGTCCAGACTTACAGTCCTGTACTTTACCCACTGTATGTCACCCATCCTTCCCCTATTATATTCAACTTCTCTACAAGCCATTTCAGTGTTTTTAGGTGGAAATTTAACAAAGTTCTTCTCTTTTGTGAGTGGCGTTTAACCAACTTGTGAGTGCTTTGCGGCTCTCAATGATATGATTTGGGGTAAGGCTTAAAAGATCATCCTCATGTGTATAACCAGATAAAATAGTCATGTGCTAAGTTATGTGCATAAGTATAGTTGTTGTTGGATATCCCTCGATTTGAGGATGATATCTGCTGGGGGAAGTCCCTGATGAGACTAAGATGGCTGAGGAGTCAAATTTGTGCTCTACAAGTATTTCCACTCACAGTGGTTGGCGAGAGCACAACTGCTGACTGGGATGTTGTGTACTTTCCTTCCTCCTCATCTGTAACTCAGCCTTTTCAGCAAGGTGCTTCTCTTCAAGATGGGCTGAGGCTTGATGTATGATGTGACACCATTGCGGTCTATTGTCAGCTAGCTCTTCCCAATTTGTGGGGTAAATACCGAAGACACGGCAGATTGAAAAGCTGGCCATCCATGCGATACTCAGTCCCAGTTCGAGGAAAAGTGGTCATGAATAAGAATCAAGATTAGGGCAAGATAGATGGAGCATAACACAACCCAAGTAGGTATAGTATGTATTGAGTCATGTGTGGGTATAATACTATTCCTCATACCATTTCCTGAGTGGCCCTTCATTAGGGATGCAGTGTTAGCAGACTTCCACAAAATTTTCATTGAAAAGTTGAAAACATTGTGAGTACAGCTTGCTCAGTTTCATATTCTCGAATTATGCTCTGTTCTGTTTTACCTCCTAGCAGTTCTGCAACTTCCATAAAATACTCAGACATGTATACTTTGTAATACTTGGGGTCTTTCCACCACCCTCAAGGCAATGTAGATAGATTTATACTCAAATAAGACTTCACACAATTCAAACTCCTGTCTTCTGCTGCCTCAGTTTTGTAAAAACCTCTAAGGATTCACTGGTATTCACAGGTTAGTATTTTTAATGAGAACATTTTGTAAACATGTCGAAATTAGACACAAGTTTATCACCTGAAATTTTAATACCCAGTTTAGATTTATTGAGTTTGTCTTTTAGTAAATTCAAACTTATTTTTCTGGGGAGTTTTTGCCTATAGAATTCCTTTTCTGGTGCAGAGTGTGTGCCCCACACACTCATATAAGCAGGTTGGAAAAAAAAATAAAAGCACTATAATCAGTTCTGTGAGAGAAAAATAAGCATGGAAGCTTTTGAAAAAGGAATAAAATAACCTTTGTGCTTGTAGGAGCAAGCACTTCTGAATAAGTTTGTTCTGAAACTCACAAAAGAATCCAGGCTGACACTCAGAAGGTTAGAGCACTTCTGTGATCAGTGCACATTTCATAAGAGCTTGGCATTGATTCCTACACTGAAATATTTTACAGATGTGAACTATGTGGGATTGTTGTTTTAGGCAGCCGGTGTGAAACAGGAAATGACCTATGTGAAGCAGGCTGAGGCTGTCTTGAAGAGAGATGCTAGTTAGTTGTACCTCTCTGGGGTAGTTGAAGGGGTGTCATTCAGAAAGTTAGCAGATTATATTCTTAATGTTTAACAGATCATCACATCTGGAGTTTAAATATGATACATTTGGCTTCTTGCTAAAAAAAAAAAAACCCTTCAAAAGTTTGCTATGCTTGAAACTTTATATTGGATGAGAACACGTGACTGATGATGTGGCTTTTTGATAATGGATACAGAAGTCTTTCTACTGACTCAGATGTTGTGGTGAAGTGGATTTTGTTTTAAAAAGAGGTCTGTGCTGATTGTACTGTACCAATGATGTAGTGAAGCTTGTATTATGGTCCTGGGGGCTTTTGACAGCTTGGGGTTAATGCAGGTTTTACATAAACACTGACAATTTTGTTGCATATACATGTAAACCTCAAAATTGAATGGAGAGAAAAAAAAAGTGTGCGTGCATGTGTGTGGGCACACACACCAATGTACGTAATATTAGTTAAATTAGCTATAAGCAAAACTTGATGCAGTAGGCGAGCGGTGGCCATAATTAATCATTATTTTAGATTGTCAAGAAAATAAAGGAGTTCGTGTTAATTATTACAATGTGCACTTTGTTGACAACTAGAGTGAGCTTTGATATGCAGTAATTAACCAAAAATGCTAACATCTGGGTAACAGCCTGCATTGTTGCAGAAAGGAACAGAGTAATAAAACAAAGTCCATGTTTTTGCAAAATAGGTGTGTTTCTATTTGTTATAATAAAAAAATGCTAGTAGGAATAATTAATATAGCATAAAACAACCCTCTGCAGAATGATTTATCTCACGTCAGAGGTACTGTAACCTGGATTGCATACTACTATTCATTGGTAATGGACAGGAAGCGTTTAGATGTCCTGGTTAAAATAAAGAACAGGATTGTACTGGTGCATTTGCAGTAGATATTTGAAACATTTGTTTTAAATCCCTTTGAAGTAAAATCTGTGTTTTCAAATATGCTTTTTTTTTTTTTAATTTTGAATTTTTTTCTTAACTCAGAAATCAAAATACCCACACACAAATATTTGAAATTTTACCTACACTGGAATACTTGGGCAGTCCAAAATTAGAACTTCTTTCTTATGCAATGCGTAGAGTGCAACACAGAGAGAATGACAAATAAAATTGCTAAGAATTATATCCTGCTAATAATAAGTGCTTCTGAGAAACATAATTGAAGAATGATTCAAATCTAATATGCTGTGGGGGTACTGTATTGGTAGGTCTAGTGAAAATGTTATTTCCAGTTGCAAAAAATGTCTTCCTTTATGAATAGGTTCTGCTCTACAAAACCTGAGAGGGCGGAGTTTGAGTACAACATAACACACTTTTTCACTTTCACAGGGAAAGGTGAAGTTCACTGTGAGCATGAGGGTGCCTTGATACTTCATCCCTTGATAATATGGAGAGCTTCAGTGCCATTAAAAATATGATGCCAAATTCCAAAGGGGTAGCTGTGTTAGTCTAGTCCAGCAAAACAAACAAGGAATCTGAGCTTTTGCATGAGTTTTCGTTGGAGAAAATCCCACTTCTCCCATGAAAGCTTGTGCAATAAATAATTGGTTAGCCTTTAAAAATGCCACCAGACTCCTTGTTTGTTTTATTAAAAATATGGTCAGTGGTCCATAGACATTTCTTTAAAAATGTAAACAGTTTTAAGTTAGAAACAATAAAATATGTGTATGGGGGAGGTAGAGGGTGGAGAGAGAGAAAGAGGGAAGGAGGTAGAGAAAGACAGAGAAGACAAGCTGGAGAGCCAAAGAGGGAACTAAGTTCCCCTCTTCCTATCAGAATTGAACTGGTAGAACTCTTTATTTTCCATTTAATCTGGTATATCTTTGAAGCATGCTGGAACTTTTTCTGGCTTCCATTCTTATTCGTTGCTAGGGCCCAAATGCTAGCCCCATGGATCCAGGCTGAGGGCTAAGGTTTTGCATAGTGGGAACAATTTCCCTCACTTTCATGCCTCCTATGGCTCTTTGGGGAAAAGGCAATGGTCTGAAATATTGGTGGATATACTGGCCCCATCTATTATATGTCGCATCCATTAGGCACATACTATCTTGTTATATGCTGCAGTCTGAGAGTTTGTCAAGTTTTTATATTTTCTATCCAGTGTTGTTGTTTTTTGTTTCTGTTGGTTAGCTACTGGAATAAAGTGAATTAAAACCAAAGTTCAGATTCCCATTTAAAGTATTCTACCTTCAAAATAAAATGCAGTGTATTTAGTCTGCAAGCAAGCAAGAATCACAAGAGATTTGGCTTTCAAATGAGTAGCATGTATTTGTGAATTACAGTGACATATGGGGTAATTCAAAATGAGGCATATATACATGATTGCTGTTTACCTTCACAAATTAAATGAAGTTGTACTAATAACGTCACAATGGCTTCATTTACCCTTGTTCTAACAATGTTCATTTCCAGACTTCACTAGCTATTTTTCTAGAAAATTTAAATCTGTACTTGCTACTTCTAGTCACTGCAGTATTTTACATTCCTAAATTCTACCTAATCATTAGTCACATGCACCTGTCAGTTTACTGCTGTGAGTGAAACAAACAAGGAGTTAGCGGTACTTCTAAAGACTAACAAATTTAAGTTCATGTGATCAGTAAATTTGTTAGTCTTTAAAAGTGCCAGTAGACTCCTTTATTTGTTTTGCTGAACTAGACTGAGGGGGCTACCCCTTTGGAACTTGTTCATGAGTCTTAACCTCTGTTTCCTAGATCCAGGGCGCACACATCAGGATCTGCATACATTGACAGCAGCTGCCAGAGTCAGCTGAGGAAGCAGATTTTTGCCATATTGTAAATAGTATCTGAAAAATTTGTTTGCAGAGCTGTTGCAACTGCTGGTAACTCAGAGAGTAAAAGAAGGAAAGTTGACTATTTGGTGATCGATAACTTGTAAGTGTATCTTAGATATCTTTAACTCAGACGTTCTTACCTGTAACGTTCTCACATGTGAGTATCTTAAACTACCCTACAAACACAGCAATATATTAAATATTATGAAGGTTCAAAATCTTCAGAAATAATTCCATTTAACAAGGCACGGCTTTATTTTTTTAAACTTCTTAGAGAATGTTGAGGTCTGCATTCTGTGCACTATATGTAGTATATCTTAAATGCTCTAGCATTTGTCTGAATTCATCCACATCCTTAATCCCATTTTTGGTTGAGTGTTCTTAAGCACATACTCAGACTAGCCCAATTCATAGTCCTAAAATGTAATTGGATCCCGTTCTAGCAAACTTCTTCCAACTGTGTGGAAGAAATAACACATTTATATCTTTTGCATCTCATGGGGTTTTATTATCCACATCAAGGAGTTCTTTTTATCATCATAGTTTCATATCTCTGATGTTCAAAGGAAAATCCAGTAACTCACACCTCCTACTGCTGGTTTAAATTTACCGTAATTGATTTCCATCACTATGCAGGGCCATATCAATTCAGAAGTGTGGAAAATAGAGTGATCAGGAACAGTCAACATGGATTCACCAAGGGCAAATCGTGCCTGACCAACCTGATTTCCTTCTATGATGAGATGACTGGATTTGTGGATGCGGGAAGAGCTGTTGACATGGTATACCTTGACTTTAGCAAGGCTTTTGATACGGTTTCCCACAGCATTCTCGTCGGCAAGTTAAGGAAGTATGGGTTGGACGAGTGGACTGTAAGGTGGATCGAAAACTGGCTAGATCAACGGGCTCAGCGGGTAGGAATCAATGGCTTGATGTCTGGTTGGCAACCGGTAACGAGTGGAGTGCCCCAGGGGTTGGTCCTGGGGCCGGTTCTATTCAACATCTTCATTAATGATCTTGATGATGGAATAGACTGCGTGCTTAGTAAGTTCGCGGATGACACCAAGTTGGGGGGGTGGTAGATACTCTGGAGGGCAGGGACAGGATCCAGAGAGACTTGGACAAATTGGAACACTGGGCCGAAAGAAACCTCATGAGGTTCAACAAAGACAAGTGCAAAGTCCTGCACTTAGGACGGAAAAATCCCATGCACTGCTACAGGCTGGGGACCGATCAGCTAAGTAGCAGCGCTGTAGAAAAGGACCTGGGGGTTATGGTGGATGGGAAGATGAATATGAGCCAACAGTGTGCCCTTGTTGCCAAAAAGGCCAATGGCATATTAGGCTGCATCAGTAGGAGTATTGCCAGCAGATCGAGGGATGTGATAATTCCCCTCTATTTGACACTGGTCAGGCCGCATCTGGAATACTGTGTCCAGTTTTGGGCTCCCCACTACCGAAAGGATGTGGACAAATTAGAAAGAGTCCAGCGGAGGGCAACAAAAATGATTAGGGGGCTGGGGAACATGACTTATGAGGAGAGACTGAAGGAACTAGGCTTATTTAGTCTGCAGAAGAGGAGACTGAGGGGAGATTTGATAGCAACCTTCAACTACTTGAAGGGGTGCTCCAAAGAAGAGGGAGCTAGGCTGTTCTCGATGGTAACAGAGGACAGAACAAGGAGCAATGGTTTCAAATTACAGCTGGGGAGGTCAAGGTTGGATATTAGGAAAAACTTTCTCACTAGGAGGATGGTGAAGCATTGGAATGGGCTACCTAGGGAGGTGGTAGAATCTCCATCTTTGGAGATTTTTAAGGCCCGGTTAGACAAAACCCTGGCTGGGGTGATTTAGTGGGAGTGGTCCTGCTTTTTAGCAGGGGGTTGGACTAGATGACCTCGTGAGGTCCCTTCCAACCCTATTATTCTATGATTCTATTTCCTAAAGCCACCTTGTATCTTCCCAAGGTTCAGTGACCACAGTACAAGTTGAAATCAGCTGATGTGATCTCACTAACTTTGCTAAATCAGAGAACTGGTGCTTTGCTACATCAAAAGCAAAATTTGCTTCCCCCTGCTAGAACATACGTTTCAAGCTGTGCTGTAAAATCTATCCAACTTTTAAGCTTTTGCCAGAATGGTTTGGATGAGGGATATTTATTTTTAACATCTTAATTAGGTACTTAAGTCCACCTCTTTTTAATTGACATAAGTGCTTCAGTTTTTGTATCTCTGAAATGAACTTCACATTTGCCCAGGCAGGGAATGTTAGGATAGAAGCATTTGTAAAATTTTAAAAATAAATGCACTACTACCATTTGTTTAGTGCTGAGTGAGGGGATGACAGCACAGAACCAGCAAGTCAGCAAGACTTAAGTGTACTGATAATTTACAAAGACAGCCTTACTTCCTGCAGAACCAATGACTCTTGTGGTTCTGCGTGGAATTGCAGAGTGTGGGACCTAGGGTGAGATGTTGAGGAACACTGCACCTGGGTTTACTAAGAGCAGACCCCCAATCTAGAAAGACTAAGAATCTTTAAGAAACTGCGTTTTAAAGGAAAATCCCTTACAAACTCTCAAATATCTCCAATAATTGTACAAGGTTCTCATAATGGTAAATGCTGCCCAAAGATACAGCCTAAGGAAACAGAGAGCTGCTACTACTGAGCTATCTGAAATACAGTCTTATACGTATCAAATATATTTATTTATATCCTCTCACTTTAAAATCTATCATTCTCAATGTTACAATATTGTGGGCAAAACCCAGTATCCATTTAACTGAATTTCCCCATGTAGATCTTAATCAGGGAGATTGCTTGTTTGCCTTTCAATGACTGCTTTCATCTCTCATTTCCCCTGAATTTTATTCCCAACATCTTTCTTCTCAGATGCAGAGCAGCAAGTCTGAAATTCCTATAGTGACTAGTGAGCTAAAGCACAGCCCACAGAAAACAAACATTCCATCCCTGAGTTTCCTAGCATGAGTCATCTCTCCAGTTGTTTTACCCACAGTCTGAACACATTCACTCTTCCGAGCACGTGCTGCCTGAGCAAAGGCTGATTTTCATGGAAAGGAATTGAAGTTGGCAGAATTTGTAAAGAGGCAGTAATGCTTAAACTGGACTAAACAGCTATAATTTGCCTTAACTGTTAGTACGGTATATTAGAAGGAAATATTGTATAATATGATGATATTGGTGATAAATGAGTACTCCCTGCACTGTGCTTCATAATCCTGATAATCTGACTGACATAACATGGAATAAGTATCCTCAGGGTAAACTGTTAAGGAAAATGTGGTTGTTGAAAAGTTCATCTCTAAACAGTTATGCTGCAACCTTTTCATATGTAATTGAAGGGGGCACTAAAACTGCTTACGAAAACAAAGGGGAAAGTGAGTGACTGCTGTGTCCTATCGTTTGCATTTGATGGGCGTATCCAGTGAGAGTGGTTACTAAAATTATCTGCAAGTGGCATTAATTATTGTTGTTGTACTGACAGGTATGTGATTTCATCATGGAAAAGTTAATAACTCAGATTCATAGCCAAGATGCTTTTAAGTCATTACTGCAAATAGGAGATAATTTATATTAAGATCTTAAAATGGAAGTAAATAATAGTCAAGTGCTATTGGGACATAGGATTTACCATGTTGGTTTGGACTGATAATCCGTCAAGTCTCTTTTCCTTGCTTCCATCAGTGAATGGTATCTGATGCTGCAAAGGAAAGTGCTCCTCCGTACCAGTGTATTTTAATGGTCAGTCTATATCAGAATAGAGGAGATCTCAATAGATAATTCTAGTCTGGATATGGAACTTCTCCACACAGAATTTGGGCATTTTGACCTTAACAACTGCCCATTGATTAGTGATGTCTTGAAAGCACCAATTTTAGAACTGGTCTGTGGGATCACGTGAGTAGATGTAGTTTACCAAATTAACCCCTTCTTGTCCGGTGTTACAGCTATTGCCTTTAATGCTCCTAGGTCTGGTAGCTGAACTTTGGCATTCGTAGCAAGACCAAAAGATCTTTATTTGACAGGGCTTTTGGGAAAGATTGAGGGTGTGTTCCTGGATCCAGTATGGGACTGAAAAGAGTGTTTCTTATTGCTTTTATTACTGGCTGGCTGAGTTAAATTGTTACTGTTTATGATTGCTTAAAGCTGCTAGAGAGCAGATTTTGTGTTGCCCATATGATTTTTTTTTTCATGCTGCTATGTGGCCATTGTTATAATGTTGTTGTATGATTACCGCATATGCTCGCTTATAAGACGACCCACGTATAAGCTGACCCTGTCTTTTAAAGGCCAAAATCCAGGAAAAATGCACCACCCGTGCATAAGCCGAGGGTCAAACTTTATTACAGAAGGCCCCTCGAGGGCCAATCCTCTTTCCACCCCTTCCCGCTTTTTCCTGCACCTCCCCGCCCCCACACGGCCATTCCCCGCTCCTCTCGGCTTCCCCCGCCTGCAGCCTTTGCCTGCTCCTCTCCCACCCGCGGTGTTTCCCTGCTCCTCTTGGCCCCCCCGCCCTTTCCCTGATCCTCAGCCTTCCACGGCTCCTTCCCCTGCTCCTCTGGTCCCCCTTTACCTGGCTGGAGGCCCGGAGGTGCAGGGGTGGCCAGACTGAGAGCTGCTCCGTGGCCAGCTGGCTGCTCCTGCCCTGAGCACGCTCTGTCTCAGACAGAGTGTGCTCGGGGCGGAAGATTTGAAACTCCCAGCCTGGCTGCAGCAGGACAGGGTGGAATGCTTGTTCCGTCTGAGTCTTCTGCGGCAAGAGCTCGTGGGCCGGATTGGGCTTGCCGTGGCGCCGGATCTGGTCTGAGGGCTGGATCCGGCGCTGCGGCAGGCCCGATTCAGCCCCTGGGCAGGCCCGATCTGGCCCGCGACCTCCTGCCGCAGAAGATTCAGGCGGAACAAGCTTTCCGCCCTGTCCTGCTGCGGTCAGGGTGGGAGTTTCAAATCTTCCGCCCTGAGCACGCTCTGTCTGAGACAGAGCGTGCTCAGGGCAGGAGCAGCCAGCTGGCCACAGAGCGGATCCCGGTCTGGCCACCCCTGCACCTCCGGGCCTCCAGCCAGGTAAGGGGGCCCAGAGGAGCAGGGGAAGG
>ML685797.1:10125068-10152314 GCA_007922175.1 Pelusios castaneus
GTACTTGTCAGGGAGATTGGAGTGTTATGAACATGTTTTTTTTTGTTCTGGGTTTTTTATTGTCTACATCTAAAGAATAATAAATAAAACAAAATAAAATAAATAAAATTATTCAGGAGATTCCCCTTTCTTGGTATTGTGGGGAGTTAATAGAGTATAAAAAAAATCTCTTCTGGCCTTCTAAGACATACCAGATACAAAGCCTGTAAAATCTGT
This sequence comes from Pelusios castaneus, assembly GCA_007922175.1. Taxonomy (NCBI): domain Eukaryota; kingdom Metazoa; phylum Chordata; order Testudines; family Pelomedusidae; genus Pelusios; species Pelusios castaneus. Next base: position 10,125,285 of record ML685797.1, read on the forward strand.
AGTTAATTAGGTTTTTAAATCATGGGCCAAAATCTGACCATAGTTACATATTTGAAACTTCAGTGGAGTTGCACTGATTCCACCAAGGATAGAATTTCTCCAACAGTTATTGCCATGGATAGGCTACACCAAAATCTACTCCCCATATGGTGGCATATGCTGCTTTCTCTCTGATGAAGAAAAAGAACCCAAAATCTGCTCTGTCAGCTGGAATTTGTTTCTTTTTGAAATTGGAAAAATAAAGCATGAAATCCTGCTGCATACAAAATATTACTAATGCTAGCACCTATGGGAGTTAACGCTTCCTAACTGTAAGTAAAAAGGCACGCTAACTCAGGTACATCTTCGCTTGTCAGCCCCAAGTAGCCTTTTTTGGGAGAGGCCTAGATATTGAGTGTTAACAGACTTAGAACGGTGACCCCCTGATTTAGCATTTAATGTGTACATTTGATTTTGTTTTGCCTCCCTCCAATTTCTGTCTATTGAATATGGAAAATGAGATTAGGAACCTTAGTAAGTATCAAGGACCAGAAAAATAGTCTTCTGTTGAACTCTTTTTTTATTCAAGAACTCAAACCACTGAAACCACTATTTGCAGTTTAAGTAAATGAATCCAATCAAGCTTGATTCAGAAAGTAGCTACTGTCTCTCAGAGAAAAGTGTGTGCTATGGGGTTACTCTCTGGAAGCGTCTCAGAATTGACGAGGCATCATTTGCTGAGTTAATTGCAAACCCACTTTCCATCAGTTTTGCAGTGGCTTTTATTTTTGCTGTGCAGCACTTGCAGAGCAGCATGTCTTTCTGAACAGAGAGTTTAGAGCTCAGGAACATCTTTATTTATCATTCATGTTGCAGCACATGGTTCTCATCAGGATTCAAAGAGGGAAAGAACACGGATCCCTACTTTGCTAGAAAGAGAGGAAGAGCTCCTTGCGCTTTGCTTAGGGAAATGTGGAAAGTAACTGTCCCTAGAGAAAGGATGGGTGTGAAGATGGAAAAAACAGAGGAAAGAGGACAATACAGTGAATATGAGGAGATAGAGCAGCATGGGGAATTGGCGGGAAAACTGAAAAACTCAGGAAAAAAGAGAGGCAGACAAAATAGAATGAAGAAGAGAAAGCTTGGGCCACCTAGCAGACATTTGATATAGTTATCAGGGGAGATGACTGTATAGTGGGGCACTGAGTGCTCTAGTTTTGTGTGATAAGTTCAGAGAGGGCCTAGGTTCTTACTTGTAGGAGAGGGGAGAACATCCCTAGTTTTATATTCTGGGATCTGCTTGGTTTTGTTGTTTGTTTACTTTAAGAGAATATAGTTTGCCTCTGGCAAGTTACGTTTGATGCAACATTAGATTTTGCTTTTCTGTGACCTGAAAATCGTTTTTTTCTGAACCACTGTAAAATCTTCTAACATGTAGAAAACTTTAGTGAGTTTTTCAAATTTTTTCAATAGGACCCAATGGATCAGGGGCTAGGTCACTACCCTAGGACTCAGGAGACTCAAGTTTCAGTTTCCCTGCTTCTCCTCAAACTTCCTGGGCCTCTGCTGCCATCTGTAAATGGGAATAATAGCACTTCTCTGTCTCAGAGTGGCATCAGCATAAATACATTAAAGATCATTGGTGCTTATGTACTATGGTGATGGATGTTATGAAAGTGCCTTAGATTGTTGTTTTTATATTAATACTCAGATTTTCCATCTGGCTCAATTATAAATGAAGGTATTTAAAAGTAGACTTGGCAGAATTCAATTAAAAAAATAATAATTTTGATGGATATCATATTTCAAGCATTTGTTTTGTTTTTATCAATTAAAATGTTCACAGTCACACAAAATTATTGGGGGGGAAGCAATAGGGAGAATTCAGACAATTATTACATGCCAATAGACATTGAGATTCAAAAAGTTAAAGGTTTAAGTAACTATTAAAACGCAATTGTCAACATCACGTGTATAGCCTTTTCTATAGGTTTGAGTTACTTTAACTAATTACCCTGCATTTGTATAAACCTCAGGGAGAAGTATGGAAGAAATAGGGAGATTCGTTTATAATAGGATAGAATGAATATAGCATAAGAAACAATCTCCAGGATTTTCTAACTGTTCCCACACAGTTAGAAAAATTAGTTGCTAATTTGAACACCTGGTAATTTCACAGAATAATTGTCATCCTTACCAAAAGTTGGTAAAGGTTAATTTCCAGGAAACTTGTGAAGTCATTATTAGTTGTAGTCATGCTCCTAACCATGTCTTCAATGTTTTATTTTTTTTAAATAGTATTTTATATCCATTACACTTTAAAAATAGTTGTCATAAAGGATCAAATCACAACCACCACCTATAAGTGGCTTTGTATGCTGGGGAACAATAGCTGGCTGCTTTCTTTAACTAAAAATCAGGCTGTCTATATCACTTACTTCCATGAACGATTTTTAGTTCTTAATAGTGTCATATTCCATTCTCCACATAAAAACATGCAAATAATATGCCACAAGCCACCATCTATAAGCGGTTTTCTTCCACTTCATGCTTTAATGTTACCTTTACCGTCTGTCTTGAGAACGGAGAAGGACGCAGCTATGCTGTCTCAAGGAGCATACCATGGAAAGACTGGTGACTGAGACCTGCAGTTTGTTCCCAATGCCTCTGGCCCCGCTAGTGGAGCACAGAGGAATGTTGGGGGGAGGAAGCAGCAACAGCAGGCAAGCGTGGTGGGGCTCAGGTGGGCGGGCTGCCTTATGCAGGGCTGTGGGGATTCAATCCAAATGTGGTGAGTGGCTCAGACCAGCCCTTCGTGAGGTGGAGAGGGCTTGTGTCAGCTGTGTGCAAGGGGATGGGTGGCTTGGCCAAGCCAGCATGGCGTCCCTTTTTCCCTTTGGGAAATATGGTCACCTAGCATTGGCATTATGATGGATCCTGGAAGATGGTGGTCGTAGCCATGGTATTAAAGCTTATTTCCTTCAGTTCACCCATCTCTTAGTGAGCTGGTTAATTCTGCCTTCAAAGTCTTTTTTTAAGGACCCCAGAAGGAAGTGGGCAGAATAACTCATCCCCTCATTATTTACTCCACCAAATTAGGCCTAATTTCTGATGTAGCAATTTTAGGCCATTGATCTTTGCTCCCTCATTGTATTTACCAAACAGTTCAATGAATCTAGTTACGTCAACTGTTTGGATCTTTTGGTTTTTGTTTGTTTGGTCTTTCGTTATCCTTTTGTACCTTTCTCCATCAACATGTATTGCTATAAGTGACTGGTATATTTTGTAAATGTCTATCTCCTTTTTCACCACTGAGCTAGCAGCTGAGGTAGGCTCCAGTTATTGTACAATTATTGTCTAAGTGTTTTGGGCAAAGAACGTTTTTCCCCTAAAAAAAACCAGAAGGTGTTTTGCCCCTTTTATCTGTCACAGAATTAATAAAGTGGTAAAAAAGAATTTATTTAAACTAGTCCTAAGATTTTTATTATTTACTCTCTGTACATTGCCTCTCTCCCACTGTGGTTGATTTGACCCCAGTTCTGTTTATTTCAGAAAAAAGTTAATCCAATATTTAACATTAAGAATCCTTCAAAAATAATAGGAAAACTCCATTGTTATCTTCCAGTGTCCTCTCAAAATAATGTGTTTTGAAATTTTTAAGGTAATCTAAAGAGTGGAGGTAGATGGAGTATTGTTTTGTTTTGTTTACTCTATGACCAAATTATTCAAATGGCCAAGTTATTCCAGAATTTATTTGTTTTGTATTTGTTGTCAAAGGTTACTTCAATTGAAATACACTGTGATTGGGAGTTGTCTTATTGTTTTACTGAAATTATTTCTATGCATTTGACAGTACTTTGAAATAGAGAAAAAAAGTGAGTGAAATAATATCTTTTACTGGACTGGCTTTGGTTGGTGAGAGAGGCAAGCTTTTGAGCTACGCAGAGCTCTTTGGGTCTGGGAAAGAACAGTCACACCAAGAAGGTGACAGCTAAATAGGAGATCTTTGAATTGTCAGTTTCACTCTTTCCCTTGAAGTTAACCAGTTTCCCGTGGTTCTGATCCTTCACAATGTAATAAGGAGGAGAAATGCTTTTTAAAAAACAAATGGAAAATGAGATTGTAAAAACACAAAACTTAGCGGGGTGGTGAATGGGGAGGGCTAAAGGGCAAATGTATTATTTAAAAGCAGTTTTGACTTTTCTGAAAACAGACCAGAGTTCAGGTTAATGGTGGTCCTCTGAGGCTCAGATGACGTACTCTGAGGTTTGTGTTAAGTAATACAAAATAAAAGATCAGAATTACACAATTTTTGCTGAGTGCCTTTGAATCTTTTTTCACGTATCTCGAAGTGGCTGCTGACTACAAAACTCATAGTACTTCTTACAGCATCTCTTGGAAGGCCTCTAGTTTTTCCTTTTTTAATCTCTTTTTTTCCCTCTTGTCTGCACAAACCACTGGATTTTCTTTGGCTTCTGCCTCCTTTTTATACTCTCATGGAGGTCACACTAAATTGAGTGCTCTTGCCGGGCATTTTACTTGTTCCTAGAATCTTTCAGTTATATGCAGCAGTTTCTGACAACGTAAGAATTATTTAAAATATTTCCCTTAAAACCAGAAAGTAGGTTGTGTGCTCTGTTTACCGTCACCTTTTCCAGAGTTCCTTCATTTTTTATACAGTTGCTACAATAAGTTTGTTCTAACATACTAGGAAGCTGTCTGTCTATATGCTGGCTTCCAATTCCATACAGCTGCTCACTCTAATCTTTCTCCAGGCCCTGCGTTTGTTAGAAAGCATTTTCTCTCAGCCTATCAAATTCCTTTGCCAGTTGCTTAGCACTCTCCAGTGGGTGTTTTGTTACTGCATTTTTATTTCACTCATTTTCTATCCTTCAATTTTAAAAATGGGAAGTAGTAGTTTTATTCTTATATTCTTAAACATGCCGTGTTTCTGTTCCTTTATTTTTTAAATTCCAAATAAGATTATCATACACTGATTTAGATGATTGCCGTATGAATGTTTGTTTGCCTTTAGCATTCTACTTTTTAAACTTGTATGATTTAAACTTTGGAGAGGACAGGAAGGAATGCAATAGTTTCCTTTTTTAAATGTGCTCTTTTTTTTTTTTTTAATTATGAATAACATAATTTTGGGTGCTGAGAGTTCATTTTGCATTTGGATATGGCAGGAGCAAGGCTAAGTTACTTAAATAGACTGTCAGATTGTGCATGGTCTGGAAGGTAGAAACTGCTGTACTTCCTGAATTAAGGGGCCAGGAGTCGTGATATTCAGGACTGCATGTTGGATTTAGTGTTACGGCTGAAAAGATCCTCGCCACCTTAGCAGTTTTTCTTAGTTCCTAGGTTTAAATATGGTAGCTGAAATGTCAATTCAACCAGAACAGGACTGAAATTGTTATTGGAAATTGCATTGCTTTTCTCAAATTGCCCAACCTCCATAAGTTTAACTGCATAATATTCCAAAGTGAGGAGGAGTTGTTGCTTTAGACTGAAATCTCTCTTTCATAGTAGGATTTTACTGTAAGAGTTATTTGATTCTTTGTGTCTGTGTGTTTCTAAACTCTACTAAGAGGAGCCTCAGTGCAACAATAAAGAGTAACTCTTTTTAAAATATTGGCTAAATCCAGTAACTTTTGTGGGAATTGAAGCATGGATCACCAAATATACTTCTGTTGCTTTAATCTGTGATTACAGATGAGTTGAGGTTTCTGCTGTGACTTGCTTAAACTCCATGACGTAAACTGTAGATAGTCACTTGTCATCCACCATCAGAAATTTTAGTATGCTAACATTCACCTTTCTGTTATACTGTATGTGTAATGATTTCAGGAGTCAGAAAAAGTAGTTTATTGCCTATTTTTCTCTCTCTTTTCTCAAACCTTTGCTTCAGATAGCCAGAACCCTGGCAGTATTAAGCATTGATCATGTAGTATATGCAGACTCAGGGATACAAGGTCAGTTCTTGTCCCCATTTTCTCCCTATTTCCCATATCCTTCTCTTCACATCTGGAAAATGGATGAACTACATTCACAGCACAAGATCTTGGTAATGATTCCTTTTAACCTGCAATGATTTCTTTTAACCAGCAGCATGAATGACAGCTTGTGCAAAAGCAGCTTTATTTATTTACCTCTTCTATTTCAAAGGCCTCATATCCAGTCTGAACTGTGGGTTTCATGTGCATATTATGCACTTGTCCTTGCATGGAATTCCAGTTGATGTCATCTGGAAGTCCCATATATGGAACAGATACTGAGTATTCACTGGTAATCTACAGTATAGATCAGTTATGAGAAATCTGCTATAAATGCTCAACCTAAATATTAGGACATTTTCTCTTTTAAAGGTCACAATGTGATTGAATTGATCTTTTTGGCTCATGTTATACCAGTAAGGTCCAAAGATTTACAAAAAAACCAAACCAAACCTATTTAAACAGTGTGTATTTTGTATTACTCTGGTTGATAGTTTATATAAGATGAAAGTTACCTGTGATAACTGTAGACAGGAATCCTTTTTCCATTGCAATAGATACTGTAATGTTAGAGAAGTTTATTTAATAAGAGATGCTTTCTTTTTACTGGTGAAATACACACACAGCAGAGTGTTAAGAATCTTTAAGGCAGGTCCCAAGCATAATTTTTTGGGGCCCAGTACAAACTTGTAACATGCGCTCCCTGAAAAGGGGGGGTTGCAGCTTGAACTGGGCCATCTAGGGCCTCTCGGCCCTGTTAAAGTGTACCCTTTTTTCCCACATGTTGGGGCCCTGGTTGAAGCAATAATATACCTGAAACAAACAAGTGCTCACAATGATTTGAAAACTGATCTTGGAAATAGGATGAAAGTTGCATTAAAACGTTGTATCAAATTGAGGTGTGTCAATTTTCAGATGCCTGAGTTGTTTCTTTTACATAGGTAGAGTGTTTGAGGCTTTCTCTCCTTTAAGATGTTTACTACGCAGACATGTGTAGTATGTGCCTTAAGAAATGTGCAGATGCATGAAGTAGTTGTCCTCTAATGCAGGTGTAAGTGGTGGTTACATACCAGGTCAAATGCCTGACATGTTCCTCTGCATCAGTAATGTACATGTTCATTTCCTTAGACACAGGCGTTCAAGATTAACAAACAAACAAAGAATGGTGGGAGGGATCATACAGATCAGACAGCACTGTTTAGGAATCTAGCTCAAAGTGAAAAAACCCTTTGTGGAAAATGGGAGCTTTCCTATTGGCTATAGTGGGTGCAGGCTTGGTTCTAGGTAGGTAGATAAGGGAAATACATATGAAAGCGTCTTCAAAGCACCTGACGAAGTGGGATTTTCTCCCATGAAAGCTCATGCGATAAATAAGTTTGTTATTCTTTAAAAGTGCCACAGGACTTCTTGTTTGTTTTACATGTGAAAGTTACTGTTCGGGATAGAATGCAGGTTTCAACTTTAACTGCAGAGTCCTGTTTCTCTCTGCATAATAAGAAGTCAGGAATAGATTACATAAGGATGTGATCTCTTCAGACATGATGTTCATGTCTGTAATCCAAGTAAACGCTAAACAGGTTTTGCATGGGGGAACTGTAGGGGATTGGGGAGGGGAGGGATTTATTCCACAACACCCACTTGGGCTGTGGAGCTTCATGGTGTCCAGTATACAACGATCTCCCTCCTCCTCTACACTGAGATTTTGGACTGTTGGAAACAGATAAATCCAGATTGTGTAGCCCCTTTTCTTGACTGATCTGACCTAAAATCCCCCTTTTTCTGAGTCTCTTTTGAGCCATGCACAGGAGGCTTGGAAGCCTTTGATCTCTGTGCTCTCCTTCCTATCCCTCTGGGCAGTAGATCCTCTATTGAAAGGACCTTGAGCTTACCTTCCTTTCTGGGAGAAATTTTGCCCCAATGTGCACGCAACTCCCATGACTGTTGTGGAATCACACAGCTGTACAATGAGGGGGAAACCAAGTCCTCTTAATTTATGACTCAGTTTTTTATTACCAATTAGACAACAATATAATTTCAAATGGGGTTGTCTTTTATTTGTTTTCTTTTTTATGGATTACTGCTGCATTACCAAAACCTTTTAAACAAACAAACAAATTCACAGTGTTTCGAGAGAAGTCATAGAATGTTTTCTATTTCAACAGTTTATGGTGAAGTCTCCCAAAAATCAGGCCGTTTGCTATATTTATATACTTAATTTTAATAAACATTTTAAGATACAGCAACAAGTAGTTTAAAATGAAATTTCAAGTCTGAAAGCCATTGCGTACGGGCGATAATACAGGATAATTACTCAAGGTGATGTTTTTAGAGCTAACTGCCATGAGATATGCTCTTTTTAGGAATAGCTAATTTATGGCCTTCGATTCTGAATTTTCTCTCAGTTTCTGTTAGCTGTCACGTGCAGTCTGACACCCTCTAATATATCCCCAAATGGTGTCGAATACTCTTGCTCTCTGTGTGCATGCATTTATATGTAGTGTGTATGTTTAGGCTGCAATGTGATCATTTAAAACCCCTTATTAAACCTAAAATGGAGCTTGAGATCTGTATTTGAGCAGCTCCAGGAATATTTAAACAAGCTTAATGCTAGTGGAAACCCACATGTTCTTTGTGTTTACTTAGTACATCATTTTCGGTATGTGCTGGTATTAGAATCTTCACACTCTGTTAAAGTAAAACAATCACGGATGGGAATTGCACACAATTTGCCATTTGGTAAAATCTAGGGTTAAGCATGCTTAGAAGGTAAGTGGTCTCTTCCATCTGGAAAGGGTTGGCACTTTCACTTAGTGATGAGCTAACAAGTGGAACGAAGATACACATTTCAGCGGTTGGCACTTTCTTCCTGCTGGGTCTGTTTCTTTTATTATATGAAGTAACGATATTGGGGCAGATTCTCTGCTGGTGTAACTCATTAGAATCCAGTGGAGTTAGGCCAGCAGAGAATTCAACCTAATAGCTAGACAACATCATCAACTATCTTTTTACTTAATCTCAAAGTCAGTTTAAATTCTTAGATTATCAAATGCAAGGATTAGATTGGGAATAAATTATTCCATAACTTTTTCACCTATTTTTTCAGATTTGAATAAAAATCAGAAAGGAAAGTAAACATCAATTAATTTAGCTGTTTCTGCTGCAGCTGTGTTTACTTTTTGAGTTGTGTTTCTGAAACCAAACCTAGCTTTGTGCAATGGTCCAAATAATCCATTAGAGGGCAATATAATATTGCTCTGCTGCTGAGAATAATCACCAGTGCAAGGAAATAGGGTTGTCTGACTTGTATGAGAGTAATGCTTAGGAAATAGGGGTGAGGAATTTTTGTAACACATTTAACACATGAGCCAGAGTCTATTTTAAAAGACTTGAACCATTTTTAATTACAGACCATGTGTTAATGCGATTAGTAGTAGAACAAAGAATAGTGTAAATTAGTTGGTCAGCCCTGGAGCAGGCATCGTGAACCCCTTGTCTGCAGTAGAAACTTGAAAAGAGTCAGTCTGGCTTAGAGGAATGAGTAGAGGATGGGGATTTGGGAAGACCAATATCCAAATCATGGGTGTGCCATTGTTTTAATATATGCACTTAAGTAAGTTTTCAATCTTGAGTGGCTAAAATTCAGCACATAAACTCATACTTAGCTACTTCAGTAAGATGTCTGATTATCATAGATGCTGATCACACCTCACATTGAAGTCAGGTTACCAGTTTGGATTGATTGAAACCACTGATTTTAAACATGATTTAAATCAGCAAGTAGGAAACCTTGATTTCTATCATTGATATTAATCGTGTTCTGCATTTGTACTTTTAAGTTGTTTTCCTAAAGAAAGGTTCCAAAGAAAGAAACTCATTAGTTGTTAATCATTAAACAAGTTGATTTGCAAATAAATATAAACTTTATACTAAATTTGTTGTTTCTTTTTGTTAACCAGGAGGATACATTATATCTACACAAATTTATTGGATAAATTACATGGGTTAACTTACATTTGTTCAAATTCTTAATTTTTACATTTTTATAATGTTAGAAAATGGTGACTGATTTCTAATTTATTAGATGATTAATTTTTTACTTTGTGTCAATATGAATGGAAATTTAAGTGCAATTAAATGCACTAAAGCACTATTTTGATTTTTTTTAAATTAAGGCTACACCTGAAAAATGCTGGAAGCATAAGCTTTTTTCTTCTAAAATTTTTGTCAAAACATGTTTTGCATTTAAAACTAACTGATTATTTTAAAAAGGAAGTATCTGTAGTTAATTAATTTAACTGATTGCATCTGGTCAATATCTCTTTAAAATTTTTAGAGCTAGTCTCTCTCATCCTGTTACCCCTACTTTTTATCCACAGATTGGAAAAGGAAAACAAGATTTCCTGCTTTTTCAACTCCCACCTGGTTCCTCTGATTGAACTAGTCTTTGAACCAAACTAGTTGAATAAATTGAAATGAAGAAAATATTCTCTCTACACCTGAAGAACAGGCTATTGCTGCTGCTGTCAAAAGCTGGTTTAGCACGTCAGCAGGCTCTTGTTCCTGGTCCATAGTGATTTTCACTAGTTCAGTGGTTTGATTCTTTATAGGATGGCAACATACATGTATTGTTCAATACAATTTTTGTACTTAACTGAACTGATTTTAATAGATGGGTTTAGACTGTTAAAATAGGTTTTCAATTTCAAAATTTAATTTTAACAGTTTATTTTTTAAAAATAAATCTGCATTTAAGTTAAATAATAATACCTGAAGTAAAAATAAAGCCAATTTGAATTAAAAGCAATCTGATTTTTTGGTTTGTTTTTAAAGATCACCAATTTTTATTGCCCCTGCAGTCTACTTATTGGATCTTTTGACCTTATTATTTCCTTATTGGAAATTTTGACCTTAATCCCTGTCTGTTTTATCTCTGTAAAATGGGGATTATATTTCTTACCATCCTCAAAGGGGAAAGGAAGTGTGAGAAGATAGATCACACTAAGTGCTAATGATTTTTATCTGTTATGTTATGGGATTAAGGTTTTTTTTAACATACTAAATTCTGGGTTGTATTACGCTTTTGTAGGCTATCAAACTTTAAAGCATGGAACTATTTTGGTTTCTTTAAAGGTAGAAGCATGATTTACTTTTGAAATGTAGTCGGCTATGAAAGTTTCTATAAACATCCCCCCAAAATTGTAAAGTGCAGGAATATAAGTATTAGGTCTCAAACGCAGCTTTGAAGAGAGTTTAGATTTTTATCTTTTTTAAAAAGTATTACCCACACCTGAGTTTGCACATTTAAAATGGCTTGCATTAATCCCATTATGATGGAGAGAAGAAACGTTTTGTACATCATCCAGCACTAACCAGTAATAGTTTTATTCCTGTGTTTTAAACAAACAAAGAACCTTGCACTATAACATCATAAACAGTCCATTTATATATTTTGTCTCACTTGATCATAGTATGCATTACCCCCATTTTGGAAATAGACTAGAAGAAACTCAACTATGTATATAAACTGAAATTGAAAAATCAGATTACTTTGCAAATGTAAAAATAAACCTCTGCTGCTGGTTTATATTTTTGTAAGATAAAATGTATTTTGAATGTGGCTTTAGTTTCTAAAGCATCCAGTATATATATCTCCTATCGAGTTTCAGAACTGCATAGCTTCTTTATTTTGTTCTGAAATATTGAAGTGGATAGGCATTCATCCAAATCTCATACTTGAATGATCCAGTCTTTTAATAATTGTACACAGATGAAGGGCTCTAGTTTTGAGAGCCACAGAGAGCCTGTTTAAATAGTCCCAAATCTGTTTACGGTTTCCTCTGTCAGTTCTATTTTTATATGGCCTCTGGTTAATACTGATTCTATTGTTAAAATATTCTTATGGTTTCCCAAAAGACCGCCATGCTTATAGGTATGAGAAAAAAACTCAAATATATCTTTAGAAAGAAGGTAAGTAAGGAAACTTTGGAGGTAAATAGCTTTCTTTGTGATTTGCATAAGAACTTCATGCTGCTGTACACACATTTAGCAAATGCTGATTTTTTTTGTCCAGAAAAATTAATCATTCCTAAGCAAACATTATACTTGGTCCCCAGGAAAACTACTGAAGTGGTCATCTCCTGAACCTTACTTACATTGTTGCATATTTTGTGCCATATTGGTTTTGAGACGCAGTAATTATCATCACTTATACAAGACAATATAACTGCAACTCAGGACTTGCCTACCCTGGGGCAGGAGTTGTAATTTGATTTTAGGCTGTCAAATTACAGAAGGTGAAGGCAAGTGATCACACCAGATTGTTTTCTCAAGGTCTTGCATCCCCACTGCTCACATTACATCCTGAAATGCATTGCACTGTGGGTAGTGGGCGCAGGGGCTTGTGGGGAGACAGTCATCCTCTGCTCACTTCCCGTCTCCCTTCTCTTAAAGGAAAAAAAAAGAAGTAGGAAAAGCTTTCCTTGCTGTTTCTCTGCTGCAGACACAACAGAGAGGCACAGTGCTTCATGCAGAGAGAGGAAATAACTGAAAACTTCCCAGGGCTGCAGGCAGGGGAGGAGCTATGTTGCCATAGTAAACAGACAAGAAAAATTGGAAAATCTGCTCTCTGGCTACACGGACCTAAATTAAAATTGTAGATTTTTACCTCAGTGTTACGCCACTTGCAAGGGGAGAGGGGTGGATTAGAAGATCAGCTCACAGCTTCATTTTTTTTTTTTTTTTTAAATTTACTTCTTTGACAGTGGAGAGACAGGCTGCAGAAGGTCGAGGTAAGCAGCGTGATGTTGAACTTCACTGTTAGTCTAGACCAGGCCTCAGCTAGATTTCTGCTTAGAGCCCTGCAGATCCGCGGGTAACTGGCCGTGCGGGTGCGGATATCCGCAGCCCCATTGTTGCGGATTGACCACGGCTGCAGATTCTATTTTTGTGATCAATCCCTGCAGCTGCTGCTACGATCTGCCTTGGCAGCAGCACACAGGGGAACAAGGAAGTGCTCCAGCCAATCCCAGTTGAGCTCTGATTGGTGGTCAGCCAATCAGAGTCTCAGTCATAACAGGCTGGGCTTGGAGACACACCACTCAGTCAGTTAGCATGCTGGCCTTTGATTCCCCATGCCTTCCACTCCCACTTCTTCATTTTCTTGTTTGCTGTTCTCCATGCTGTATACTAATGGACATTCCTCCATATCACATCTTCGATGCAGATGAGGCTGGGGAGTTCCCTAAAACTGACATCCTTATCCGAAGGTTTATGTATGTCTCCCACTGCCTTTTCATTGCTTTTTGTAAGTCTTTCTTCTGATCAGTTCTGATTCAAGCAGAGGCTAGGGGGTGGTCCTTTGTGAGTCAGGCAGGTTGGATACTGCACCCTGGTTCCCAAGAACACAGAGCTGACAGGTAACCGAGGGATAGAGGGCAGGTATTTGATAGCAGCCTTCAACTACCTGAAATTATCTAAAGAGGATGGAGCTAGGCACTTCTCAGTGGTGGTAGATGACAGAACAAGGAGCAGTGGTATCAAGTTGCAGTGCGGGAGGTCTAGGTTGAACATTAGGAAAAACCTTTTTCACTAGGAGGATGGTAAAACACTAATGGGTTACTGAGGCAAGTGATGGAATCTACATCTTTAGAAGTTTTTAAGGTCCAGCTTACAAAGCCATGGCTTTGATGATTTACCGGTAATTCAGGTTGGTTCTGTTCGGAGCAGGACATTGGATTATAGATGACTGCTTGAGATCTTGGCCATCCCTAATCTTCTATGATTCTATGATAAGAATTTATGGCTGTTTTTGTGGCCAGATTGTTACTTTGTACACATTCTACTTTCTGGTCATTTAGGTGGAAAAATGGTTAAGCAAGCACTTTTGTTTAATGTTTGGGAAGTTGATATTCTCCATCCTGGAGTTTTGGTTGCATTTCATGATCCTTATCCAGCAAATAGTAAAATGATTTGGTTTGCTATCACCATATTTGTGGTACACAGTCAAATGCCGGGTGCTTAATTGAGTATTTAGAGCCTTCTAGGCTGATAAAACAGGTTGAAAATTAAAAGGGACTGAACTCATTGCACTTCTCTTACCATGTAAAGAGTCTTTGAGGAGCGGCTTAGGGAGAAAAACTTCAGAAATCAATAGAGAGTCCAAAAATGGCAGACTTGCTTCATAACTTACTGTGAAATTTCTCATTATGATGGCAATGTGATAAAGTTTCACTTCATGGTAACATACCTCAAATTGCGGAAATGAAAAGAGGGCAGCTAACGCAGTTAGGAAGACATCCCTCAGAATAATCATTTGACTACATGTTGTGTTTCCTCTCTTCAGCAAACAGGATTTGGATGAAAGTAGCCACACCTCCACTTTAGGCTGCACAAGGAAGGAAACTCTTATTCCAGTGCAGCGTAAATTAAGAGCGATATTAGCCATTTCTTGCAGTGAGATGTTAGCTATTTTTTATTCCATGACTAATGTCGGCGTAAACAAGATCAATGTTAATATGCTACTCTTCAGCTTTTACAGTGGAAAATTTGTTATTGTCATTGAGCTGTCATGTTTATAGTGTGATTAATGAGTTGGACTCACGTGATTGACAGTAAAAGTTTTCTTTGTAATACACGTCAATCATTTTTATAGCCACTTCCTATTTTCATGGACACAGTTCTGAGATTCAGAACCATTATAGCCACAGCAGTTTTTGCTGGAGGCCACTGGTGATATTGAACTCTAAGGGAGTGGATGTTGATTCCATTACTTCCTAAGTTGCTTTGGGCTAAAGCACTTGCATCCTATACAAACCATAAAAAAAGAAAAATCAGTAGATCGAGTAACTCAAAAAATGGCATAGTTAGTGTGCAGTGTCTGCCAATGATCAAACTGTAAGATGCACATAAAACCTATGTTTATTATTTCATTTTCTGCCATACAGCACTCTAACCTTTTGTCTGAACCTGGTAACCTTCCAGGCATGCTGCAAAAAACACCTTTTTGAAAGGATTTTTGGAGAAGGCTGAGTGTATGCTTCCTAGATAAATGGGCAGAAAGGAGTGTTTGTATCTGATGTTCCTGTTGAACTGCTCATGTTGAACACCACTGAGATTTAATTATGTTGGTAATGGTGTGTTTGGCCTCCAAGATTCTTGGAGAGTTGCCTTTTAAGTATTTACATCAAAATAAATTAAACAAAAATAAATGCCTATCCCACATCTTGGGTACTTTTCCAGATGTCTATTATATAAGAGAAGATAAAATGAATATCACATATAAGATAGTGGATGGCCCTGAAAATAACACAGCTTTTTCCCACTTTAAATAGTAAACTGTGGTATCTCTTTATATTACTACCCTTTTTCCTTCCCAAACACCCTCAGGGGGGAAAAAAGGCAGGTCCTACAGTGTGCCCTTAAGCTTCTTCACATTTAGTTCTGTGATATCTTGGAGGGACGAATGGGACTGGGAGAGCTGAACATCTTTTTATAAAAAAGTGCACTGCCAGCATCAATCCTTTTCTTAAGTGTGTCCTCTAGCAGCTACCTATTGTATAGGGAAAGAGGCAATCTTTCTGACAGCCCACAGCAAGAAAACTTGACTTTTGTCAACAATTGGGAGCAACTAGATTATCCACTATTGGGAGTAGGCCACTGTATGAGACTTCTTAGTAACTCTGGGGATGCCAAGAACCTTTTTTTTTTTTTTTTTTGGTCTCCTCCAGAGTCACAGCAGAAGTTTTTGTAGATGCAGTTGGACTCATTGATCATACGACGTCCAGCACTGGACCTCTAGCCATCTCTGCTCGTTTGTTGCATGCCATTGTAAATTAAGATGCAAAGCTTCAGGAAAGTGCATTCAGGGCCACTAAATGGCAGATGGTAGACATGGCTGAGTCCCACAAGGCCATTAGTTGGATAATCCATTGTTTGAACAGTATTTCTCCTCAAAGTCATCTGGAATCTCACTGGCCTTGTGAGGAAGAAAGACACCCTAACCCCCAGCTGGAAAGTGAGTTATCATTTGATCCTGAGTTTTGTAGCCTGAAGAGGAGTAAAATCACGTTAATTACAACAAATAGCGAAAGAAGCATGTGATTCATTTTCTCCCCCATAAAGCAGCTAGGTGCTCTGTGAACTCCATTGGAAATGGTCACAGCACAAAGAACTCATATGTGGGTAAGCTGGTACTTCTGCCATTTGACTAGGGGCAGGGAAAGGCTGTTGGAAGTGTATGCCCTTTGCATGGCCTGCAATGGATTTTTGGAATGTGACAATTCTAGCTCATGGATCCTTGACCTCAACTTGTTTCTCAGGCCAGGCTCTACACCTTCCAGCACACCACGCACCGTGTCTTGTCAGGAGAGGTTATGGCAGAATGGACAGCCCTGTGATTTCTTCCAGGTTTATGTAATGTGCTTTGTAACCCCATTGAGTATAAAATGATCTGCATCTTTGCAAACTGAAAAATGTGATATACTCAATGTCTTTCAGCAATATGATTTTTTTTTTGTCTGTATATGGGGGTCATTTGAAATCTGTACTAGTTTAGTAGTATTAGTAGCATTAAAGCCCTATTCCCCTGCATACATTAAATTAGATTCATTTCTTCACAGACTGGCAAATGGAAAACTATAAAGAGGCTTTTAAACCATTACTTCAACCAGTGGTTATAACTTACTAGCTATGATAATCTTTCAGTAGCATTCATTTAATTGTTTCATCGGGGTAGCAGCCACTAAAAGTGTTTGATGTTGCAAATGGCTTCTCCGATCTTTTACATAATTGGTTTCTCATCTTTCAAAATTCACAGGTTTCCCAATCTTTGTTGTTGTTGTGTGTTTACATTGTGCCAATTAAAGCTCTACCGCCTTGGTTGGCCCTGGGTTTCCTTTCACTCATTCTAAACCAGCATCTGTTTTTCGACAGTCTCGTATCGTTTGACTCAAAAGGCCCATCAGCTGTGATTGATTCCATTTGCAGACTACAGCCTGGAACCTGAATCTGCTCACATGCATGCACTGTTGTGATTAAGGAACATCAATCAGAGGTGACAATTCATATTTGCAGCTGGAAGGCAAATTGTTATTGAAAATGCGGCATGTGAGTAAGCTTAGACTTTCCTCCCTTCTCGTACAATAGCATTGGAAACAAGCACTCATGTCCCACAATGAGCCATATGATTATCATTTGGGAGTATCCACAATAGGGGAAAAAATACATATACCCTCAGTCTATCTTTATCATCTTTGTAGTTCTGCTACATATTAGATCTCTACATGGTAATGCAACTTAAACACTATATTATTTAAAGCACTATTTCCATACATTTATATTACTCTGAAGAGTTATAAGAGTTATATTATAATTATTAATAATTTTAAAAGGTGGCTTTGCAAACTTGATAGTAAGCTGTTTTTCATCTCTATTGATGAGTCGCTGGAAATGTAAGGTAAGATGAACTCTCATCACTCTTCTGTCACACCTATCATAGGAGTAGATTACAATTTTGTTTGTAAGAAGGGGCTCTTTTGGGCTGCACCCTCCTGGCAGTATTAAACATGGCATGATGGAATGCTTCAGGCAACACTGTTCCAGGGAGTGGTAAACTACAAAACTACTGTTATTCATTACCACTTTTTTCATCTGACTGAGCTTCCTCTATATAACATTTCTAACTAAAAATTTAAGATAACTACCCTATGGGGAGATTTTGTTTCTTGACAATAACAGGAATTGTGCGTATCACAATTTATAGTGTATAACATTAATAACTTGTACATTCTTCATGCGAAAGGTTAAGGTGAAGACATATGAAACATAATTGACAAAGAACGTATTGATTTTAGGACTGACCTGATTGACGTACTAGAAAAAAACAACCAACTTGCAAATAATAGGCCATTCATTTAGCAAAATTAGAGTTAAATCTTTGCAGCTATTTAAAAGTGCTTTAAAGAGGTCACTGGTCTAAGTGCCTCTTAGAGCAGATCACTCACAAAAATCTGTGCATACTATTATCACTCACATGCACAACATAGTGAGTAAACATGCTGAAGCAATGCATAGTATGAGAGCAAGTGCAGTGTAAAATATCACATATCCAGCATAAAAAGGAAATGACTATTGAGTACTTACACTATTCTCATGGAAACATTTATTTTCACACTTCCAATGTCAGAAATATGTTAGCTGTATAAGAAACCTCCTGGAGATATTCTCCCCCCACTTTACAATTTACTTCAAATGGGTTTCATTTGAAAAGGTGGGGTTTTTCAGTTTCAACATTTTTTGTTTTAATACAACAAAAAATGAGGGAAATATAGGAGGATATTTAAAAAAGGAAATTACAGTTCAATCCATAACTAAATATGATACAACTTAGAAGGATCATTGCACATTGAAAGAACCCATTAGAAATAGATAGTGACCTCTCTAGAATGTATGTCATACAACGCTAAAGGTAAGGACTCTATCTCTTTAAAATTTCTAGTTATTACTGGATTATCTTTCCCAGTTTATTCATTTTATTGTATTGTGCAAGTTCAGGATATTCAATGGTTCACTAATTCAGAGTTACATTGAATTATTCTTTCTGGTGCTCCTAAAAGGATTTATTAATTTCAGGCCTTGCAGAAATAAAAATCCTCTGATTTGTAGGAGTGTCATGGCTGGTAAAATAATTTGACCTCTACAGTTCCCCTGCTGATCATTTTAGAACAATGCCACTATAAAGGTGATGGTAAACTAAAGGTTAGAGAAAGGCACTGATGGTAATCCTGAAAAAGGACATGATTTTCACTCCGGAGTCTCTATACTAATGGCAATGTATGTGTCCATGTAAATGCTTGTGCCATAACCCTTTAGCCCTCCACACCTAAACTCCAGAAGCACATTTCTGACGGCAAGTTGAGGGCTGATCAGCTAGTTTGTCTGAGGAGTGTGGAGAAGTACACACCTGAGGCTGTGGTATGGTCCCATACCCAGGGCAGTTTGCTGTGTGGGCTGCGTTAAAGGACCTGTACCATTTCCTGAATTTCAGTGGTCCCTCCACCCCAATTTCCACAATGCACTGAACCCTCTTTTCTTGATGTAGAAAGATCCCTGTCCCCTCATTTTTATCAGTAGTAGCATGCTGTGCTGACCATAGGAAAAGAGTTTTCCACTGTACTCTTTAGGTTACAGGTGAACATAAATCCTGTTCTGACTGCACCTGCAGACCTCTGAGCACAGGTGTGCAGATCATTGTGTGATCAGAAAGCATCATTCTCCATGACTTTGCCTGGAGTGGCAGGAGCATACACTTGTACTGGGAGGTTTCATGAAGGCTAGAGCAGGCGGGCAGTCAGCGGGCTTTCGCCCAATGCTGGGAATGCATCAAGCACTTGAGGCTCCTGTACAGGAGCCTCAAGACTCCAATGGTCATTCTGGGGTCTTGTCGTTCTTGCCTTTTGTCTGAGGAACTTGATCAGGTGTAGTCAAGGACTCCAGTACAGACCCTGAAGTGGTTCGTTACAACTTGTTTGCCGCCCACCACGGCACAAACCCAACCCTAAGGCGATAACCCAGTGGAGATGCTCTGTTATAATTGTCTCTAATGTATGCTGTGTCATAGGAATGAACAGCTGATGAGCTTTGGTTACAGGGGAACAAAACACTCTCATGTGCCAATGTTTCCTCACGTGCATTGCCAGCAGCTGTTAAGGTGTCTCTTGGCAAAGGCAGATGTCATTCTCTGCCTCCTTGTTGTGCCAAAATATGTGTCCTTATGGCATCCCTGATTTCTTTGCCTGCTGGGAACCGGGGCCACTGTGTACATGGATGGGTTCTGACTGCCTGCACAGAGTTAATAAACCAGACTTGTCGTGAGGCCAGTCTGGATGGAAGCACTCCTCTTACTTTCATAAGCGTATGGAGTGTGCAGTGGTGATAATTATATGAATGGCTTTTGCTACATTGGCATGCAGAGATGTGCATAGGAAGGGCCTATGAGATTTCAGGCTGCCAAACTTTCTCTATGGGTTGACCATACAACAGCTACTTAGCTTGTAACTGAATTCCCATTTCCAAGGGCCGGTAATGTCAGGCTATAGTTTCAGGAGCCAAGTTAGGAGTAGATAGGCAAGGTCCTCCAGCGTAACTGTTGGCACAGACACATTTCAAAACACTATCGTTTCTGGGGAATCTTCTTCCTCCTTTCAAATACAATCCTGATTGTCTCAGCACCTCAGTGTCATGAAGCTTTCTTGTGTTTCTGACGTTTGAATACATGAATGTGCCTCTGGGTGTCCACCAAACCTTGCAGAGCGTGTGACAGTAACTGTTTTGGTTCACCTACTGACTTGCCCCTAGTGGTGGGCAAAGTATTGAGATATGAAGACCATCAATGGCCCCTGCAAGTTGGAAATCCCATCTTCTAAAATCCAGCTATTATTTTTGGAACGCTTGTTATGATAGCCACTTATGGTTAGGTCGGTGTTAATTGCCTCACAAACTTGCAGCACCATGATACCAACAGTGGACTTTTCTGATGTGATTTGCATAAAACTTTTAGCTGTCTGGTGTTGCCAGCTTCCACAGGACAATAGCCATCCATCAATATGGCTACATGAATATGGCTTCACTGAACCAAGTGTTCTGGCTCTGGATGGCTGGTGCAAGCTCCTCATACAGCTCTATGCAGGTCTGTTTCCTCATTCAGAAATTCTGCAGCCACTGCTGTTCGTTCTAGGTTTCCAAGACATTGTGATCTCACCATAATGTCTGGTTCTCCTGCACCAAAAGAGACAGTCCAGTAGAGGTCATACTGCGGCAATACTAACATTCACCATATCTGTAGTATGTAAACTGAATGAACTGTCAGTGACCCTTGAGGTCTGCCATCTTCACCATGTCAGAAAGTTCTGGCTAAATTCCATCCAGAGTCTTGCCAGTTGCCTTCTCTACAGTTTAAACATTTGTTCCACAATAAGGAGCAGGAGTGAAACCAGACCATGATCCCCTTGCTCCACATCTTACACCATGTTCATCAAGGAATAACAGTAAGGGGTGACATGATCAGGAACTGCCATTGGTAGACATGTGAAGTGGTGATAGTATCGATAACACAGTTTCTAGAGTGTCTCCCTGTGATGCACAGAACCCTGGGATACTGCCCCTGTCAGTGATACGTGAATGCACAGCATTATACTCATGTCCAGCATAGCGTAATGTTGACACTGAACATGAATATGGCGACCATGTCAACAGTTCTATGCTTGAGTATGGGCATTGATGTAGATACTGCTGTTGTGGGAGGTAGGTGCTCAGGTGGGCTATCAGCTGTATGTAGTGTGGGAGGAAAAGGTCAGGGACTATGGCTAAAATTTTTAAAACAGCATAGGGAATTTAGCCTCCTATTTTCCGTAATGTGGGTGTGTGAATCTGCTGCCCTGTGTTGAGATTCTCTATGCTGGTCTTTAAGGATTGTCAGGGAGGGGGTGGGTCTGATGAAGGAGACCTGTGCTGCACTTAGGCATCTGGTGGATCCTTCCAGCTGAAGGAAAGTCTCTAAAACATTGGTGAGCACATTATTTCAAACTGTTATGAACATAAACTTTCCATGGACAAAGCCAAAGTAGTAGCTTGCCAAACTACATATAAAATATTAAAACAATATTCCAAATTAAAATTTAGTATTTGGATAGCTGGTATGTTTTAAATTTCCTTGAATACTCTTATTCATAGTGGGCTCCAAAGGCCAGATTTAGCAAGCAATGCCTTAATGTAAGCCACGGTTGCCATTTATTAACCTTTTAAATCCTTCCAAGTGTACAGTATTGGTTAATACAGATATTCAGTATCAAAAAGGCTTTGTGGAACTAAGCTATACAGCATGGCCTCCTTTGGATTATTGTTAGCTTGTCAGACAGGTGGTCTTGCTTGGAATGCAAGGGGTAGGAAATTCAGCAGTTTCACATAAATCACTTCTTGGGAGTGTGATATATGCTTTATTGTCATGATTTAGGGTGATCACTTCACTCTTGAGTGACAGAGTGAAGCATGGGCTGCCCTAATGAGTAACATTACAGCTGGTATTTCTCTCAGCAGGTGATCTGTCTTTATATTGAACATATCTGTGGTGTGTTTCACTACTTCTTTGAGTTTTATCCATTGGGGAATTTTGTTTTTCCTTGTGATGTGCTATTGCTTTTTGTGATAGGTGTCTTTTCTGTAGAAAGCTGCTGTATTATTACTAATTACCAGACAGTGTTTTGAAGTGCAGGTTGAATTAACACTGGCAGATACAAACGAGCTTGTGACTTATTAACCATACATGTAAAAGATGCATACATTCACTGGAAAAATGTGGTTAATCAACTCATCATGTAAAGAAAAATGAATTTTATTTGATATCTTGCACTTGTGTTATAGCTGTCCATGTGAATAGCTCTAAATGGTACCCTCCCCTTTGAGCTAGTATTAACCCAACCAGTGGCAGGTTACACAGTTCTGCTGGAGGTGTTATCTTTTAGATTAACCTTAATCTTTTAGATTAGTAAAATTGAGATCCTTGATCCCTTGTGGTAATTAAAAACCATAGCAACTTTCCCAAGATCATCAATGTTGTTCTCAATGAACTGGTAAATTCTTACTGGAGTAATTACATTTTGCCTAGCTGTGTGCCTTCAGTAGTTTCAATATAAATTCTCTGCTTTCTGACATATGCTACTGTATGTTACTGTTTGTTGCAGCTGCCACCTTCTACTGTGAACTGGCTATCTTTCGAAGTGTACATGAACTGCACTGTTCTGTTAGTTTCTAAAGAAGTTTGGACTACTTCATGTCAGGAGATAAATGGTTAATATTATTGTTTTTTTCCCTTTCATTACATTACATGGGATGATATCTGTTTACAGACACAGTCCATTACCATTTATGACACTTTTTTTGCGGGTGTTCTAAGAAGTGGTAGAAATTCTCACATCTGCCTCTAGTAGAATAAAATAAGTTGGCATGATGATTTGTACCCCTTTTAGAATTTATCACAGTTATAAAGCAGCACAAATGTTCAGCTAATCAAATGACCATTCTGATGCCACTTTGTTCTTTACGTGACATGTTCCCTCATTAATCAATAATAGGTTGTTGCATTGTTACTGTCATGGATGATCTTTTCATTTTTTTTAATGCAACTGTTTTTGTAATTAGGAAAATACAATGCTGTGATTCCATAAAATACATCAGGATGCGTACCCTGTTTCCTACCACCCCTTCACCTTACATTGTTTTATTAAGAGTTTGTATTAAACAGAAGTGTTTACTTTTGCTTCTTATTCTTCTTTGTCTCACCTAGACAGCTCTCTAGCTTTCAGGTACCTCAGGATGATCATACTTGTCCTGAGAATGCCATGCTGGAAAAGAAGCAGTTCCTCTCATCCCTCATTAGAGCTAGAGCCTCACCTTCCTACACATTCCTTCTTTTCCTTTCTTTTTGAATGACCCACACACCTTCCTGACATACCCACTACTCTTTTGAACCGTAGAAGAGGCCTTTAACTTTGTACTTGTCTGTATGAGGAAATTTACTGGCCCCAACTGTACCATTCTCATTATAGTGGGCACTCCTATTCTGGTGTAAGATACCTTTTTCTGAGTTCAAAGCAAGTAGTATAAGCTAATTCAGAAAAAGACACTTCTAGCAGAGTAAGAGTGCCCACAAAGGGTTATACTGGTTAAACTATATCAGTATAATTACAGAGGTAAATTTAGAGAGAGTCTCTCTCTCTCTCTCTCTCTCTCTTTCTCTCTCTCTCTCTCTCTGACTCCTGCCCTGACGGATGTTGGCTTCAGAGTCCTGACGAAGGTGTGGCTTGGAGGGAGGCAGGATGTTAGCTACATATAAGTAAGTAGTCTGAAGGAATCAAGGATGTTCCTGACAGAGAAGAGTCAAGTTGGCACTGGTCATTTGCAAGAATCCCTCCCCCTTTCCTACCTTCTATTTAGCCAGGAATGCTTACTTTGTACAGTGTATCCTCATCCTGGCCTCCAGCAGCTCAGCTGTAAACTGGCCAGTTCAAATATTAAACACCATAAATTAGCCAGGTATGGAGGAAAGTCCGATAGATGTACACTTTGGAGGAAAATTTTGCTGGAGACTTTGTGATTCACAAATTGGAAACTAAGTTCGCCAAGGTTAAAAAATGAAGATAAAGGTTCTGTAAACTGTATGGTCAATGTCAGACTTCGTTGGAGAGGTCTTATTATTCTTCTGACAGTATTGTCAGCTTTCAGCATTCAAAACATCATTAATCCAGGCCCAGAAAATAATTAGATGAGTTTAAAATCATGGATTTTTTTTTAAGAACCACACCGCTTGTTTTTATTTGTTTGCCATCTGGTTTTTGAGGTTTTAGAATGTTCTCAATACTTATTTTCAAGATTTTCTCTGCTGCTATGGCTATTTACTTTTTAACAATAAAAGTTGATTTCAGGTAATCTTTTGATTCCAGTAGCTGGTGTTTTCAGTAAAAACAACAGATACCTTGAGAACTGGGATAAAATAACAAGCGCTGGCCATACCGTTGTGAAACTGTAAGAATATTTTTGGAAAATTATCCTTTCAACATAGTTGTCATTTGGCTGACAGAGTGAAGGTCTATAATTAATATTGAAGACCAACAAATCTCATTAAAACAGTAACCAGTTTATTTATAAACTTTACCAGATGGTACTGAAATCCTTTTTATTTAATAAGAAACAAACTTTGCTTAAAAAATAGCATTATGCAAGAGTTACCCATCTTGTCAATCTTATCATCTTTAACTGAGATTATTATAAAAATTAAGTTATGAAGATAGTATTTAAATTAAATAATGCCTATAAAAGAAAATATACCAAAGGGGAAGTGTACTTTCATGCTTTATATCACGTTTCTCAGATATTCTATGCTATAAATGTAACAGTTTATGTATCCTTTTATAACTTCTAATTTGTGTTTTAAAGTTCTATATGTACCCAAAGATGGACACAACAGAAGAATCCAATTTTACTGCAAAGTCTGCAAGAAGACGAAGTCTCTAATCTCTCAAAATGTCCTATAGATCAACGCAGCAGTTTTACCTCCATCCTTTGGTATTGGAAATGAACTCATAACCTTCTGGCCCAGAGACAAGTGACACTTAAGAGAACCCTTAGGGTGAAATGTCTCTGATTGTGTTTGCAACAACCCACATATTTACCACCAGATGGCAGGATATCCCAGCCTAACTAGTAAAGTATCACATTAGAAGCAGCTCAGGCTGTGCTTTTAATTGTTATATTTATTATTTACGGTAATGAAAGTATGCTCTCAACAGCTTGTGTGTGTGTGTGAGAAAATTTGTGTATGAAACTTGTTAAGATTCAGTTCTTGAGTATCATAAACCCCAAATCTTTATTCATAGGCCAGGTGAGCCAGATGGTGAGCTGCTGCCCCCCCCCTCCCCCCGCCCCACTGTTCTCATGGTCACCTCAGCCTTACTGTAGAATTAGTATGCTATAGACAGGTGGATGAATAATTGACTTGCCATGCTTATCAGTGCTGTGCCAAATTGCACATGGTGGTTTTGTGGTGTAAAGAAATCCTGCTACTAGGGATTTAATTGAACTTTTCAAACAACCTAAAGTTACAGAGCAGCTCAGGTTCTGATCTTTGAGGTCTCATGCCAGGGCTTCATCCAGTCCTAGATATTTAGGCAGGCAACGTTTGTTAAAGGAAATCAGTTTCCCCTTTAAAGATTAGCTCATTGAATGCAAAATACAAACCTCTGCTTATGGAGATGTGGATTATATTATTTTTAGAAATGACGTAGAGTAAAAGGAGGATATTAGATATTTAGTCTGCTGCTAGGATTTTAAAGCGAACAACCTTCCATCTGATTCAAAAGCCAATTATGTTAATGGTCTCAATAGGTCTAAAAGCTGTGGCCATATGTTAGCATAGCCCTTTCACACAGAATATTTTTTCACAGATAAAAAGGCTTACCTCTCACACACTACATTTGCACTGAAAATTAAAGTAGTGTGCTTTTTATTATGCATAGGATAGTTCAGTCAAGGTAGCTAGAAAAATTCTATGTTTTTTAAGATAGAAATCAGTAGTTGGATGAATTTACTCAAGTTTTTTGGCTACAACTGCTGTAGTTAACACACAAAAGAAGTATAAAATACAATGAGTAATAAAATCTCTGCCTTCCATAAGAGAGGGTAGTCTATAGATTCTTTGATTTGAGAGGGCTTCTGCCCGTTCTAGAAAGTGTGTGTATGTGTCCTAATAAAATATATATTAGTGTTCTACAGCAATGGTTCCCAACCTTTTCAGTAACATGGCACACTTCAATGAGACAAACAGTTGCATGGCACACCCCCTGTTTTTAGCTGAATTGATTGCTCATAAATGCTAAGTTTACTTACATTTACAGTCTTACTAGAGAGGTTTGCTAAAGAATGATCAAATGCATTCATGTTTCAGATTAACTGGAAAAAAATACGTCATCTCAGTTTTGTCCTGTGGCCACCTGTGTTTAGAATGTTCATGTTTTAGAATCAAAAGACCAATACCTCGCTTTTAATTTAATGATTAATTTTCACAAGTTTTATGACTTGTAATTTTGGTTGGATAGAATATTGTTTAAGATGGAACAATGTTTGTTTTACATTGATTTTTTCATTAACTTTGTACAAAATGTCGCGGCACACTTGGACAGTTCTCACGGCACACCAGTGTGTTGCGGCGCACTAGTTGAAAACCACTGGTCTACAGCAGTGATGGAAACCCTTGTGATTTACAGTAGTGATATTAGGATTAGAGTTTAAAACAGTAGAATGCTATACTATGAGGAGCACTGGGGAAGTTAGCTCAGATCTAGGCTACTGTAAAATGATATAATGGCCTCAACAGACTTTCTTAATAAATGTTTGCTAGTATTTTAATGTCTATCACTGACCACACTTCAGCAAGTAATACACAGTTTTTGTGGAAGGAGAGTCACAGCAATAGATTAGCAAGAATAGTCCTAATTAGGATTAAGGAGCA
>ML685797.1:10152324-10178545 GCA_007922175.1 Pelusios castaneus
GATTAAGGAGCAGTGGAGGGCTGTGTAGAGGAATTTGGGCTGTAGACACCTGCATTATATCTAACTGGGATAGCCAGTCTCTAAAATTTACTATGAACAAAGATCACCACTAAAATCACCCAGGGGGGAGGAATCAAGAAGGAACTAGACCATTGCCAGTATTTGTGAAGATTATACGCCATCTTTCTTCGTCTCCAAATGTAGTCATGGTTATGTTGCCCAGCAGCACCTCAGTTGTGATTCACAATGTAAATGAATGTAACAGAGGAGCTTCAGAAATTAGACTTGCTGCATCTTGCTCAGAGAGATGAGATTCATTGTAGACAGCCGTTCTTTTAGCTTTGAGAGCTCCCTGTGCATTTGGAGAGAAAATTATAAATATTTCTTACTGCATTTTGGAAGGTAGTCTCTCCCTCTCTGCCCCCGCCGCCCCGCCCAGCTCCTGTAGCACTGACATTTCTGCAAATCCTCCTCCAATTATTATAACAGGAAGAATGAGACATTCTTAATATGAAATGCTAGAAATGAGTTAGGATGATCTCTGCAGTCTTTTTCTTTTGTCTTTATTGAAGTGAGCATGTCAACCCTGTCAGCAATAACGCTTACTCCTTTTGCAGCACTGTGATCTATTGATGTGTATACCAAAACATGTTAGAAATTGAAATAAAATATGCATTTTTTCATAATTTATCAGCATTATGATAGCACAAAAAAGCCAGTCTTATGAATAATACAGAGCTCGGCAATGGGCAATATGTACTGTAGGTAATAAATGCAGCATCTTCCCAAGCCTACCAGGAGAGCAGTAAAGCAGAATGCATTAGTTCTGCCTTGTGATAATAAATCATTTTAGTTTGTCAGAAGACTCTGGCTAACTTTTACTCCTGAGGTATGAAAGAATCTAGTGCCATACGGCTCTGGATGGTTTTGAAGTGTTTAGACTGGCTCTGAATCTCCTGGGTAATATTTTGAGTGAGCTATATGGTTAGATAACAAGTGGCAGTATTTCTCAGGTATCGATGTTACGATGCCTCCTGTTGTTTTATTGCCTAGAGTGGCTGATTTCATCCTAATTGGAACTTTAGCTCTTCTTTGATGTTTTGTGTCTCTATTTGCAATATGGCTCAATGTCTGGTTTTTAAATGAATTGTATGGCATTTTGCTGAAACTGCTGGGAGTGACAGCTTACTTTGTTACTCGGTTATCTTTGCAGGGAAGTGATATCAGGCAATCTGTGGAACTCATTGCTAGGGGATGTTGTGAAGGCCAAAAACATAACTAGGTTAAAAAAATAATTAGTAAAGTTCCTGGAGGCTAGGTCTATCAATGGCTGTTAACCGTGATGTAATGCCACCATCTGGGTGTCCCTATGCCTCTGACTGACAGAAGCTGGGAGTGGACAACGGGATGGATCACTCGATAATTGCCCTGTTCTGTTCTGTTCATGTCCTCTGAAGCACTTGGCACTGGACACTATTGAAAGACAGATTGCTGAGTTAGACAGAACATTGGTCTGACCCAGTATGACTGTTCTTATGTACGTTTAGTTTTAATGTTCTCCTTTTAAAAGCCTCTTAAACTCACATAAGAGCTGGCTTTCCTAAAGCTTCAGTATATATTGGCTAATCATTGCTGCAACAAAGAGTAGTTGGAAACACACCTAGATTAATTATGCAGGATTTGAGAAAACATATTGAAATAAACTTGTCTGAAATATGTGAGCTATTTGACATTTATTAATTTCCATTGATGATAGCATTGTGTTGTGTGGTACTCAGAGAGAGAATAGAATCTTGCTAATGAACACTTTCCTAATTTGCGCACTTCATTATTTTCATAAAAAAGATGAGCTCTCCCCACTTCTCAGCTAAGATTTAATATCAAAGAGCTGTAGTGAGATCTCATAGTGTTAAGATTTCATTATATTTACAAAATTCACAACAGTATGTTTATTAGAAACAATTACTACTGAACTGCATTTGTCTATATAAACAATATCCATTATGTGATGCGTTATCCTTGATGTGTTTTGTTGTGTACACTTTCCAATTTGTAAAGTTCAGTAGTTTACAATGGCTTCTCCAGTCACTAATGAAGTTTTAGTGGACTTAACATCCTTTTTGACAAGAAAGCATACCCATATTTCTAGAGTGTGTTGCAGTTTCTGTGCATATGGGGAAATACACTTGAGACAAACTATGAAATAAAGATAATATGAAGGAAATAGCAACTGTTACATAGGAGTTGAGATTTCATCTTTGTAGACTTACACTGATATTCTCCTGCTTCTCTTGAGCAATACCCTTCTCATCCTTTTACTATTTTTTCCGCAGTTAGTGCTGGTAAAAGACACGAGGCTTTCAGCCTTGGGGTCTGAAGTCTTCCATCTGCAGAAAACAAGCATTACTGGCTTTCCCAAAACTGTCCCTGTTACTTAACCCTGAAAAGGTCCTCTCTAGGGGTATTACTCTCCATTGATTTGCTACTTGTTTAGTCACTGAGCGCATGGAAAGTATTATCAAATCAAAGCAGTAGTTTTACACAAGTGATGATCTCTACAGGAACTGTCTGTACATCGCTGAAGACTCCAACCTGAAGCGTAAGGGGTTTGGTCTTTGTTTTCAGTCAGAGTTTGCCTAAGTGACCGAAAGAGGTGCTTTTTAAAAAAAGAGAGTTAGCCAATATGTTTTGCAACATCCTATACGCTAACTGTAGACATGGTTTGCAAATCATGTCAGCTTGTTGTGGCGTATCTAGGAGGAAGTAAAAAAAATTCAGTTTTTAAAAAATAGCTTTTTTTGTGTCGTAGATAGACAGAATCCCTCCAGGATTCAGCACCAGGTGGCTTGATGGTGCAGCAAGCAATGCAGTGGCGCGTAACAGGTGCTAGTTAATAAACCTGCCTTCCCTTGGATCCTTAATGGCACCCCAAAGTGGGGTAGTAAAACCCTCTGGGTGAAAGCAATATCCCCAGAAAAGTGGATGAGAAGAATCCCATGGCGATGGGACCCACAGTACTGGGACCATGCCCGTTTAGAAAAGGTGCAGTTGCAGACGCGAAAAGATGGGCGTTTCCTTGAACTCGGAGTGATGTTCCAGCTCGGAGCTGTGGCAGACCGGTACCAGTCAGCTTGACCTTTGTCTTGGCATTAGAGATCTATAGTTCCTGGTGGAGGGCCATGGCAGGCCCTTCCTGTCAAGATGTTAGATGGCTGTAGACAGACAGAGCCACAGTTCTCAGTCTGGCAGGACAAGCTTTTTCATGTGGGATGAATCAGATCATGTGCGCTTTTTTACAAATCATCATTATTAGAATGTGTATGTAGTATTTCAAAGATAATTTCAGTCCTGTTTTTAGCCTTTCTTCTTATCAAATTGCATATAATACAATTACATTTTCTATAAACTCTCAGAACCACTCTCATCCAGCCCCCCAATTTTGACCTTTTGTTTCCCGCCCATATTTAGAGTTCTGCAAATCTGCAGATATCCACTTCGTATCCGTGGATTTATTTATTTATTTATTTATTTTTGATGGATGGTGGATTGGATGCAGCTCTCAATGGTGGAGAAGCAGCTGTCTGCAGCTCATAGCCTTTGAGGCTCCTTCTCTGCCTTTGAGATGGAGGTGCGGGCTGGCTGCCGATCAGCTGTTCCATGTGACTCCCCTGCGAGCCGTCAATCAGCTGTTTGGATGGGCTCCCCTGTCGGCCCACAAGAGAGCCCTGCAGAACAGCTGATCAGCAGCAGGCAGGGGAACCCTGTGGAGTAGCTGATTGGCAGCCTGCCGGGAGCCCTGCCAATCAGCTCTTTGGTGAGGCTGTCCTGTAGGCTTCTAATCAATCAGCTGTTCTGTGGGTTCCCCTGCCATCCTTCGATCAACTGGTGGGCAGCTCCCGGGAAGGGCTGGCCCCCAAATAGCTGATCAGCAGCAGAGGCTGCAGCCAGGCTGGCCTCCACACAGCTGATTGGGAACCCCAGAGGTGCCGGTGGTGGGTGGATGTCTAGGCTGCGAATGGTGTTTGGAGGTAAGCTCATTGGGGCAATGTGAATGAGACACAGATCCACATTTGTGTATCTGCACAGGGCTCTACCCATATTAGAATAATAATGGAGTTAGACTAGGAAGCAGTTAGAGTGTTCTTCTGTCCTCTTTCATGGCCAGCATAACGGCTGGACACAATCAGAGCCTGGTATTGGGAAGAGTCCAGGGATTGCGCTGTATTCCAATTGCATCCTGCATTTACAACGCCCTGGCTGGTTAGTGGGCTCCCCAGTGCACTGGTCTGTACAGCTACTAGGCTGAGTGGATGAATGGGGAACATATTATATAATTGAGCTGAGTTCAGTCAACTACTCCCCACCCATCTTTCTCAGCAGAACTGGGGAGTTTGTGAGTTTACGTGCCTTTATGAGGAACAGTGCTTTGCCCTGCATCCTTTGCGTGGTGCATTGCTCTTCACTCTGGGCTGTGGACTGAGAGGATGTTGTCTAGTCCTTGGCTAATGTTTGCCCTATGTGATTTTTGCCATTGCGACACTATACCCATTTATGTCTGATTCTGTTCCTCTAAAGATATGAAGGCTGTGGTAAATCCTGTTTCTATGGAAATTTTGTTGTAAATTTTGTTGCAACTTCATATAAGCTAGTAAAAATTTATGAGATATTTTAAAACAAAACCAATATTTAGCAAAAACAAAAAGGGAGCAAGGTTTACTTTCGTAAATGGAAGTTTTTCAGTTGGTTCATAGTATGACTAACGGCTTTTGAAATAAATAAATCAGTTAAGCTACTGCATTTAATTACTAGCTATATGTTTTCTATTTTAGTTACAGAAAAGCAATAAAACTAGAAGAGTGGAGGGGGGACAAGGCTAGAATTTGTTGTCTGAACCTTTTGGAATTTGGAGGCGTGATGTCTTTGTCAGATTGTGAACTCATCTGTGTGGTACTGAATCTGATTGGTAGCATTCCCACCGACTGCGAGCCAGAGTCTCCTGAGAACAACTTCAGAGGTTTTGGTACTATTGAATCTGAACCAGAGTCTAACAGCACAGTTGTACTCCAGTCTAAAGATGCAAACATTAACTGTTCAGCTCATCTCTACCTACACTACAGAGTTCGGTTGAGTAGGGCGGTTTATGTTGACCTAGCTACATAACCTTCAGAGTTCCTCCTGCTGCTATAGCTGAACTGCTGCACCGGCCTGATAAATTCATCTCGGTGAAAGGTGTAAGACTTAGGATAACATAATTTGGGCAAAGCAGAGTCTGTATAGGCATTGCCTGTTGGCTAGCAGAATGGCTGGTGGATGGAGCTGTGAAATTGATAAGAATGTCAATTTTCACAGCTGGTAGGGTCCCTGTTTTAAAATTGAGCCCCCAGGACAGGCAGGGTTTTCTAGCTGTGAGCTCCGTGTGGCGCTCATGGCTGGGAGCTTCGCTGTCTGGTGCATAGACCCTGGTCCTCCAGCTCCCCAGGGAGCTCTGCATATAGAGCTGAGGGACTGGGCTCTTCCACCGCCGCCCCACAGCCCATCTTAAGACAGTGGAACCACTCCTGGTGAGGACATGCATCACTGGGAGAAGGACGGAAGTGTGGACGTGAACCAAGATGATCTAACATGAGTTGAATTAACTGTGCAGTGTAGACAAGGCCTAAAAAAAGTAAAACAGTTGTTTTCTTTACATCCTGACAGGTTTTTGTAATGTAGTGTTTCCATTATATTCCAATCTCTTTGGTTATGATTAATCTTATTTCACAGGTGATGCTTGTGGGTGTTTCCAGAGTCTTTGTTACAGTTTTCAGTGGAACATCTCTGGTTAGAAGAATGAAAGATTAAATTTTTACAAAACCAACACGAGGGCCAAAATCTTTAGCTTCTCAATATGTGGATCTTCCATTGACTAAAAATGTACTGATACCTTAATGCAATAAATCAAAGAACTGATCACGCTGTATTTCTCAGTGAATATAACTCTTGATCATAATTTTCCCTCAGAGCCCCAGGACTCTGATGTATCTCTTCTTTTATTCTCCTAGATCCTCAGTTCTAATTTGAGTTAACTTCCTTCTTATTGGATAGTTATCCGTAACTCTGTCCAGAACCCATCAGTCCTGTGTCTAAGTCAAACAGAGGACTTGCTTGGGCCTAATGCCAGGTATTCTGTTCACATCAAATTGTCATTATAATACTCATAGGCTGGGAGCAAGAGAGTTGATAAAAATGCTGAAATCTTATCTGTACATGGCTATTCATTATGCTGTCACTAAATCACTAAGCCTGCATTGAATCACTTTCAAACTTCTATTAATTTCTGCCACAACTTTTGGCCAGGCTGTCTCTAATTTTCCAAAGTGATTTTGAATACTTTTGGGTCTTTGTCTAAGTCTTTTTAGTTGTGTAAGAAGAGAGTTTCAGTTTTAGAACAAGACTGATTTTAGCATTCGAAATGCCAGAAATGTTTATCCTACCAGAAGGGAATCATATGGGAGGCTACAGGAGAATGTGACTTAGATTATTTAGTATTATGGCTAAAGGTGTTTTCAATAAAATGCTTTTAGCCTGTGTTCTCTGATCCTATTTGTCCTCTTAAAATTAATTTCTGTAGTGTTTCATGGTTATCTATTTAATTATTCATTTTACATGTCAGACTGAGGGATACAGTTCTGCAAAACATAGTCAGTAAAACAAGTTCCTAAAGCTAAAAAGTTAGACTGCAAACTATTGCATTTAAACCGGGACTCGTCTTCTGTTGTCATAGGTGAACTGTAAAGCTACTATGTAGAATAAAAATACCTTAAATGTTGAGAGTAGATTAAAATTATTTTAAGTGAATTCCTTTAGACTCTTCACAAGGTCTTATACCTCTGCAACATGTCTGTATCATACAACACATTTCTATTCTACATGCAAGATTCATATTTAATTGTACAATAAAGTCTACTGCAGGAGAAGGGAAAGGACTAAAGTCTTCTGCAGGAAAAGTGAAAGTGGAAAGCACAAAGGAGGACAGACCTTTTCTTTTCCTTTCCCTCAAATATATTGTCAGTTACTGCAGTTCTTGAAACTAAAAATCGCATTTGACATTCAGACTTACAGCAGCTTCTTTTAAATCAAAAGAAATAATGTCTTCTTAAATTTAAAGAGCCATAGCCTCTGGGTGAGATCTGCATGGTGGAGGGTTGGGGAGGGGGCTTCCAAGAAGAGATTGCTAGCAAGCAGGGGGGTTGAAAGAACACATTTTTATGTTTCAGGAGACTGTGGTCCAATTTAAATAGGAAGGAAGTACTGGGGAAATCGCAGGTTTACGTTCACAATGAAAAAATATTAGGGGTAGAGGGATGGGAAGCAGAGAGAGAGAGAGGAGTGTGGGAGCTAGATTGCGGAGTGTGAGAAATTAGAAAAGAAACCAGTTCAAGATGAAGTGAGGGGGAAAAGAGCAATGTTTAGAGAGTGTATCAAAGAATTGGATTGGATGAAAAATCAAAAACTAAAAAACGTGTCTGAAAACTTTTTTGACTGGCAATTGTAGTTTGGGTGCCTTATGCTCCTAATCCATTCTATGGGCCAAATTCACTGACTGGACTACATCTCCCAGGATGTACTGTGTTCTCCCATCTTGCTGAGTCTCTGCAGTGCATTCTGGGTAAATGACCCATCTCTGAGAATGGGAACACAAAGTTCTCCTTCGAGAGGAGTCCCCGTGGGTGCTCCACCTGAGGTGCGCTGGCGCGCGCCGAGCCACCTACGGAGATTTAAAAGTAGTGACCGTTGGAGCCGCGCGCGAGACAGCTGTCTCGCGGCGTCCCTCAGCGCCTCTTTAGAACGTGCGGCTCCAACCGTCATTCCCTTCTCTACCGCCGGAGTCCACACACCGGAGAAATCTCTCTCTCTCAAAAAAAAAAAAAAAAAAAAAAACCCCAACAGCCCTTT
The DNA here is from genome assembly GCA_007922175.1 of Pelusios castaneus. Lineage (NCBI taxonomy): Eukaryota > Metazoa > Chordata > Testudines > Pelomedusidae > Pelusios > Pelusios castaneus. Next base: position 10,160,260 of record ML685797.1, read on the forward strand.
CTCTGTTTTTCTCTCTTTTTCCCTCACTTCTTTTAGAGTCTCCCCTCACGGGGATGCTCTTTATTCTTTAACTTTCAGTTTAAAAAAAAAAAAAAAAAAACGGAGCTTGCACTCTCCGACTATGCCGGGCTCCCCCGGTTTTAAACGGTGCGAAAAGTGCCGGGACTCTATACCGGCTTCAGACGGTCATGCCGTCTGTATAAGATGTCTGGGTGAGGGGCACATTTCTGAGAAGTGCCCCCACTGTAAAAACCTGAGTGCCAGGGCAAAGAAAGACAGGGACTTGAGGTTAAAACTCCTCCTCATGGAGAAGTCCCTGAGACCGGCATCAGAAGCGAGCCGCTCTGCTTCCCCGAGCCTCGGACAAAAGAGGCATTTATCACCTCATCAGGGAGAGGCTAAAAAGAAAAGGCAGCCCTCCCTGTCTCCCTCCAGGAGCCGTGCCAAAGAGGCTGTTGGTCCCTCAGGCACAAAGAGCAGCTCCGAGGGTAAAAAGAAAGCTGGGACTGCGGCAGCAGAAACAAACCCCGCTGACAGGCTGCCGAACAGCAAGGCACCACAGGGGTCAGCACCACAGGACTCCTCCGTGCCGAAAGACCCTCAGACCTCGAAGGAATCCCTCACAGAGGTCTCGGTGCCGCAGGCACCTCTGACTCAGCAGCTGCAAGATCAGCTGGAGCCGACGGAGCCGAACGCTCTCCCGCAGCCACAGGCAGTTTCAGCACCAGGGAGAGCGCCGCAAGAGAAAGCCTCGGCACCGGGTTCAGCTCGAAAGAGCTCTCAAAAGACCAAGCACCGGGAGCCAGTCAGGGACACAAGGTCCCTGTCTCCTGAGGATACAGACCATTATGTAGGACCATGGCACCGGCAGATCAGGTCTCCCCCTGACTACTCCAGTGATGAGGAACCACAGGGAGAAGCCTCACGAGACCTCCCTTACAGTGAGGCTCTGTATAGGCATGGATTGAGAAACCCTGTTCAGGGCAGAATTCCATATCCCAATTTTGATCACGGATGGTATGCCCCTGTGTACACCTACCCTCCTTATTGGATGACTCATAGGTCCGAATCTCTGCATAAAAGGAAGAAGAGTCATGGACCGACCTCAACTTTAAGCAGGCAAGACGACTTGCATGCATCCTCACCTGGATCCCAGTCACAGGCTGATGAGGATCCTGTCGATCACAATACGCTTTCCCCACATCAGGACGCATTATCTTTACTGGACGAAGTCATAATTCCGTCCACATCCGCTGCATCACTTGATGAGGCGAAACAATTTCAAGAGCTATTTAAGAGAGTGGCGGAGTCCCTGGAAATTCCAATGCATGAGGTCAGTGACTCACACCACAAGCTCCTGACCATCATGCAAATGAAACCCACCTCAAGGGTCACCCTTCCTATGGACAATGCCCTAGTTGAACCAGCCGACCTGATATGGCAGACTCCAGCTTCAATTCCTCCAACCAACAGGAGAGCGGACAGAAAGTATTATATATCAGCCAAAAATTCTGAATATCTCTTCTCACACCCAGCTCCAAACTCCCTGGTAATAGAAGCTGCAAATCACAGGAACAAGCAGCAATACAATAAGACAATGCCACACGATAAGGAAGATAAGAAGCTTGATTTATTTGGCAAAAAGGTGTACACTTCATCATCTCTACAGATGCGCATTGCCAATTACACAGCGTTACTGGCCAATTACAACCATACCAATTACCTGAAGTTGGCAGATTTCATCGACGCGATCCCTGAATCCTCGAGACATCAGCTTCATGCTGTTATAAGAGAGGGTCAGCTCATCTCTCGCACGGCTCTGCAGGCCGCACTAGACGTAGCGGATACAGCAGCAAGATCCATGGCGACAGGCATTGTGATGAGGAGATCTGCCTGGCTGCACTCTGCTGATCTCCCTCGCCAACTACAGTCAACAATTGAAGATCTCCCCTTTGATAAAAACAAATTGTTTTACAATAAGACAAATGACACAATGCACATATCAAAGGATGACAGGGCTACGCTAAAAACTTTCGGTATCTACCCCAACACTGGCAAGAAACATCAGAGTAGATACCAACCTTATACCACAAGATACCAGTACCAGTATGCATTTAGACAAAACCTAAGGCGACAAGATCCGCCCAGAGGTAGGCAGCGTACCCAGAGACGCAGACAAAATAACAATCATTCTGGGACATCTCAGAACCCCCCAGCTAAACCGCAGTTTTGAAGGTCTGGTCGAGGGATCGATAGACCACGTACAATTTCCAGAGCTCACGATAGATTTCCAACATCGTCTGAGACCTTTTTACCCCTGTTGGTCGACCATCACAAACGACAGATGGGTACTAGATATCATCAGGACTGGTTATACCATCCCCTTCATAAAATCTCCAACTTATACCCCCCATTCCCCGTCCCTCTTCAGGGACACACCTCACGTACATTTATTACAGGAGGAGGTGCAACGCCTGCTACAACTGGGTGCGATACAACAGGTGCCAGAAGAATACAGGGGGAGGGGGTTCTACTCCCCATACTTCTTAATAAAGAAGAAATCAGGGGGATGGAGACCAATCCTCGACCTCAGGAGGCTCAACAAGTTTATAAAACAAGAAAGGTTCAGAATGACGACCATTTCCTCAATCATCCCTACTCTGGAACCCAACGATTGGTTTACATCCCTCGACCTTCAAGATGCGTATTTCCATGTATCTATACACCCATCACACCGCAGGTTTTTGAGATTCAAAGTCGGGACCTCCCATTACGAATACACAGTCCTACCATTCGGGCTTTCAACAGCCCCAAGAACATTCTCAAAAGTGTTCTCAGTGGTGGCCGCTTTTCTACGAAGACAGGGAATCACGATCTTCCCTTACCTGGACGATTGTCTTCTAAAGGCAAGAACAGAGCTTCAGGCCAGAAGAGACTTGCACTTCACAATAGACCTATTCCGAAAGCTGGGCCTCCTCATAAATTGGCAAAAATCAGTCATGAACCCATCACAGACCATAGAGTTCATAGGAGCAAACATAGACTCCAGATGCACAAAAGCCTTCCTTCCAGAAGACAGATTCACCACCATATGTGCATTGATAGATACCGTATGCATGGCCCCGTCCATAGAAGCACTCACATGCATGAAACTCTTAGGTCACATGGCGGCTACAACAGCCGTAGTCGAACATGCGAGGTTGCACATGAGACCCCTGCAACTATGCTTTGCAAGACTGTTCAGGCCTCACAGACAGCCGGTTCACAAAATTCTATCACTACCAAAGGACATAAAGAACTCTCTGAGTTGGTGGAAATCTCCTCAAAACCTCCTCAAGGGAGTGCCCTTTCAAAAGACAGCACCTTCTATGTGCATGTCAACCGATGCATCCCTAACAGGTTGGGGTGCAGCTCTCCAGGGCCATACAGCTCAGGGGAAGTGGTCAGCAACAGAGACGAACTTGCACATAAACATTCTAGAGTTGCGTGCAGTCCGAAGAGCGTGCAATTGCTTCGTAGAACAGATCAGAGGCAAGCACATAAGAATTATGACGGACAACATAGCTTGTATGTATTATATAAACAGGCAGGGGGGAGCAAGATCTCCTTCCCTTTGTGTGGAGGCGATGAAGCTATGGAATTGGTGCATCGCCTCCCATACCTCGATCTCAGCCTCTTACCTACCTGGCATTCGAAACACTGTGGCAGATACGCTCAGCAGGACCTTCCCGATGGACCACGAGTGGGAACTAAACCAGAGGGTCTGGGAAACCCTATGTTATCAATGGGGCTATCCGCAGATAGACCTCTTTGCAACCTACCAGAATCGCAAATGCCCGAGATTCTGCTCCAGAGCGGGAGTTGGGAACGGGTCCCTAGGGGATGCTTTCCATCAATCATGGTCTCACACCCTGCTGTACGCTTTTCCACCGATTCCACTAATGCAAAAGACTCTAATCAAAATAAGGAACGACGGTGCCAAAGTAATTATGATAGCTCCAGCGTGGCCGAGACGCCCATGGTTCACATTACTGACCGAGATGTCGGTTCAACCACCAATCCGCCTTCCAATAACACACGACCTTCTCTCCCAGAACAAGGGCAGGACGCTTCATCAGAACCTTCAGAAACTACATCTAACAGCCTGGCTCCTGCATGGTTCACGAAGGAGGAATTAGAATGCTCTGATCCAGTTCTGCAAATACTTTTGAATAGTAGAAAGGAATCTACGAGACGTACTTACCTCCAAAAATGGCGAAGGTTTGTTGAATGGTGCAAATCTAGGCGAATTAATTCACCACAAGCGTCCATCCCATCAATCCTCGACTATCTGCTGCACCTGAAGGGATTGAAATTATCAAACAGCTCACTAAAAGTCCATCTAGCTGCAATATCGACCTTCCACTCTACTACAGGCGTGGACACCATATTCTCACACCCTATAGTGAAGAGATTCTTAGCAGGCGTACAGAATATATATCCCGATATTAAGGCACCAACTCCCAATTGGGACCTTCGACTGGTCCTCCAAACTCTCACCAGCCCACCATTCGAACCACTGGCAAATTGCTCGCTCATACACCTCTCAATGAAGGTTATGTTTTTAGTGGCTATTACATCAGCAAGGAGAGTAAGCGAGATAGGAGCTCTAATGGCAGACCCCCCTTACACTGTATTTCACAAGGACAAGGTCACCCTAAGACCCCATCCTAGATTCCTCCCAAAGATCACCACATCATTCCATGTAAACCAAATCATTGACTTACCTGTCTTCTTCCCGAAGCCACATGCAAACGCAGACGAGGCACGCCTTCACACCCTTGACGTCCGACGGGCACTGGCATTCTATATAGACAGAACAAGCTCTTTTAGAAAATCGCAAAGACTATTTGTAGCAATAGCTAATAGATGCAAGGGCACAGAATTATCTTCACAAAGAGTATCGAAACTGATCTCTAAATGTATACAAGAGGCTTATAAGGCAGCCGGTGTTCCTACACCATCTGTAGTGAGGGCCCACTCCACGAGAGCTATGGCCACAACTACAGCCTTCATGAACAATGTTCCGATCGCTGAGATTTGTAAAGCAGCGACCTGGGCTTCGCCTCATACCTTTATCAGACATTATGCAATTGACACCATGACGCGTGCTGACGCTAGGGTTGGTCAATCAGTCCTCTCTGTGATGCATGGACAAATCTCCGAAGCCCCACCTTCCAATTAGGGGCACTGCTTGCCATACACCTCAGGTGGAGCACCCACGGGGACTCCTCTCGAAGGAGAAAGGGAGGTTACTCACCTTGGTGCAGTAACTGGACTTCTTCGAGATGAGGATCCCCGTGGGTGCTCCACCACCCACCCTCCTCCCCTCTCTACTTCGGAGTGCTCCTCCAGATTACGTAGAGAAGGGAATGACGGTTGGAGCCGCACGTTCTAAAGAGGCGCTGAGGGACGCCGCGAGACAGCTGTCTCGCGCGCGGCTCCAACGGTCACTACTTTTAAATCTCCGTAGGTGGCTCGGCGCGCGCCAGCGCACCTCAAGTGGAGCACCCACGGGGATCCTCATCTCGAAGAAGTCCAGTTACTGCACCAAGGTGAGTAACCTCCCTTTCTCACAATACTATTTCGATGAGGAATGAGACAGAGTGGTAACATTTCCAAATAGAAATATTTTGAGTTTTGGCCAGGTGTTTGGCTTGTTGATGAAAAATAGAAAATTTCTGCACAAAGCAGACATTTATTTTGAGAAAAACTGTTTAGTCAAAAACTCAATTTTGCATTGAAAAACAGGTTTGATGCAGCTTTTTGACCAGCTTAAGTTCTGTCTTTGAGTCTGCCATTTACATGCTGTGTGACGTCAAGCAAGGAATATCATGTTTCTTTTCTCACGCCCAGTCTATTTAGATTGTAAATTCTTTGGGGAAGCAAATGGAACATATACACTCACACTCCTTTTGACAGCATGTAGAGTACATACACTACATGCTCCCCTAGCTTGTATGTAAACAGCAGTGTAGGTGGTGAGGCATTGCACAGCTGAGTAAACCCTTTGGATATGCACCCTACACGGCTTGCTACCTACCCAAGAAGTCCCTCCCCCATCTACGCTGCTGTTTTTACACTGCTATCTTCCATTTCAGGAAAAGGCTGTGGCAGCAGAGAACAACTCAAGCAGCTGGGAAAGGCGAAGCCGTTTTCACGACTGAAGCAGTGATTTTACTTTAGAATGCGAGTTAGCTTTTATTTGATTGTGATTATCTCTTTGACTGAATTATTTAGTTTTATATTGATTTGCCTTGTATTCATTTAAAATCTTGTTGCAATCAGTAAACTTCTGTTTGTGTTATCTAAAGCAGTGCCAATGTTGAGAGTGAGTATGTGTGAAGGGCTGACTGAGAGCAAAGCTGGTGCATATCAATTTCTTTGTTAAATTGACGGACAAGTGTAAATGAGCTTGCAAGGCCCAGTGGGTATGCACTGAACCTTGCAAGACGGAAGTTCCCAGGGTTGCATCTGGGGCTGTGGGTGTTTGCTAGGGGGCCATTCCTTGAGTGGCTAGTGAGAGCGCTCTTCCACTCGTCGAGGGCCTGATTACATCTAGGTGGCTGGGGGTGAATTGATCTGGGAGTGGGGGTTCATACAGCAAGTCGGGGTAAGTCAAGGCCCTGGTGTGGCATATTGGGTTGGCACAGCAGCATACCAGTCCAGATTGCAGGAGTGGACCGTTTCGTAATGTGCCTCTACACTGACTCTCCTGGTCATTTCCATAACTGAGGAGCTCCACTGAAACTGCACTTCCAGGGCTTTTCCTGGGACACCTCCCTTAAAAGACTGTCATAAAAAAGCTAACGCAGTTACTAGCAGCATTTAAGGGGGCTACTGCTAATTACCAGAGGGGATTATTTGCAACCTGGCCCTGTCTCTAGCTGACTCCATGTGTGGATCCCTGGACCTGTGGAGGGTTTGGGGTAGGGTCTGAGGAACAATGAGACAGAAGAAGCTACTTCCTATCCTCAATGCTGCATGACATCCATGCCCAAAGATTCCCATCACATTCTGTTCTTTTGGGAACAATTCTCTCTTCATATTTATCTAGTTACAAATATTCCATCCGTTTTTGAGAGTCAGTTTAGAGCACAAAAGTGATAATAAATGAGAAACTTTAATGCTGTAAAAGCTACATTGCAACTTAGTGCTCCCTCAGAGTTTAAATAGAACCCTTGGCTTTTGGAATGCAAAGCAGAATTTCCGAGTTGCTATTGTTTGTTTACCTTTGCTCAGATTTATTTGTTGTTTTATTACTTTTTTCAAATTTTGTGCTTTAGATTTCCATACAAATTAGCTGTTATGAGTGTTGGCATGAGGAGAGCTACCTACAGCTCTAGAATACAAATAGGCATGGAAATGAAGATATGCAGTATAATGTGGAACACCAGTACGCTTTGATAAATACTATGGGCTAAATTCTACTTCCAAGTACATGGGAGAAATGAATATTATAGGGCCAGATTGTCAAAGGGGGAAGCCCAGGGTCTCTTCACAAAAATGTCTGAGCAATTGCATGAATACATTTCCATATGTAGTTTTTGCAGTGGCATGTCAAATGGCCTTTTAGCACAGAGGGGTGCTGGTTGTGTACACAAGCTGGGAATCACAGCCCTACCTTATATTGTAGACATAACTCTTAGCTTTTCCACTATATCCCTAACCGCCACCTACCTTCCAGTTAGAGATCTCTCATTCGCACAAGAAACTTACGTACGAATTTCTACAGTACATTCTCTAGTTGTATAATATGACTAGTCTTAGGTTGGTTTGGAAGCTAAGATTAGCTTTGAATTTCCTGAATTTCTAGCATGTAGAGCTTTTTGAAAACTATAATATTGTTTGATTCGAAGGGCAGTGTTTACTGTTTCTCATCGTTGTTTTTGATCATGTTTTTATCTGTGCATACGTTACATAGCAATTCTGATAAAACTGTCGCTGACACTGTCACGGACAGTTCTTTTGTCAAATACATGGCTCTTGAAAATCAGAATTACTTCACTATGTGAAGTCTCTTTGTTTTTTGTGGGGTTTAGTGTTGTGTGCAGGTATTTGCGGTATGGTTTGTTTTTTTGTTTGTTTGTTTTTTGCTACTTCTGTTAACAACAATTCTGCAAATTCTGTTGCTCTGAATTTACCAGAAACCTGAAGTACTGTCTTTGTGAAAATAGACTGTGACATAAATATTGCTACTGTTTTGTGCAATATATGTATATAGGCTTGGCAGAATTCAATTTTTATTTTTTTATTATTCTAATGGATATCAGTTTATTTTTGAAAATGTTGTAGATTTTTATCGGTGTAAATGTCCATAGTTGTGGGAAATTATGGGTGGGTCAGAAAATAGGATCTGACAACAATTATTTAATGATAGTGAATGTTAAGATTTGAAGGTTTATAGCTTTGTAACCATTAGAATACAAATTGTCGGTAATGCATGTCCAAATATAGACAGTAAATATCCTTCCATCAAACTGTGGATATGACCTCAGGGGAGGATATTGCAACTGAAACTGTTTACAACAGTGCTAGAAGAGATGTCGGGCAAATCTTTCAGCTGATCAGAATGTTAGGTTTCATTAGGAAAGGGAAAAATAATAAGAACTATCATAATGCCACTATATAAATCCATGCATGGTCTGTCCGCAACTTGAACACTGTGCTGTTCTGGTTACCCCATCTGGGAAAAGGCATATTAAAAATGGAAGAGGTTCAGAGAATGGCAACAAAAATTATGGAACAGATACGAGGAGAGATTATAAAGATGGGGTGGACAGGAGATGTGGTGGGAGGAAATATGAAAGAAGTCTATAAATTCACGAGTGATTTGGGGAAGTGAATAAGGAAGGGTTATTTACCCCTTCCAGTATAAGAAGAATAAGGCGCATTGGCATCAGGTTTAAAGGAAAGGAAAGGAAATACTTCTCCACACAACACAGCCAAAGTATAAGTTGATTTTAAAAAATTAGGTAAGTTCTCTGAATGGCCCATGTGGACACTCAAAACAGTTTTTGCTTAAATTGGTTTCATATAGCCAGTCCAATTACAAACAGTTTGGTAGCACACTTTGGTAGTGTAGCCAAAGCCTTAATTCTGCTGTGCATCAGTTCCCCATCTATAAATGTTGGTAATATTTCTCCACCTTGCAAGGGTGTTGGGAGTTTAAATTCATTAGTCATTGTGAGGTGCTCCGATTCTGTGGTGATCAGGGCCATATAAGTGCCTCATTAGATTGGCTATTGTGATGGGGAAATCATTGATAAAGAAAAAAAGGCATCCTTTTGAAATCATGGCTCCCTTGCTTTTTAAAAATCCTTTTCCTTTAACAGAGCTTATCTAATTATATGTCGCTGTGTTGGATTTGAAACTCTTACAAGAGAAGAGGATCAGCAGATTTTATCCTTAAAATCCATTTAGGAGTAGTTATTTATTGATATCCTGCATAATTTATATTTTGCATCTCTAGATAGTAATAACATTGTATAATAGATAATATTAAATGTAATGGTGCAGTGAACCTAGATGCTATGGAGAACAATAAGTTGATATTACAGTATGTTAGTAAGTATAATGAGCGTGGCTGTGCATCTTCTTCTAATCGCTGAGCTGTTTGTTCTGACCCACATCTGACCTCTTTAAAGACAGTTTCCTTTTCATATGCACAGAATTAGCTGGTCTCTAATACCTTTCTTAGGTAATGATGCCGCATGTAGGCAGTGTCCAGGCCAAGCAGATCAATGTTGTGTGATATGTCCTTTACTTCATTGGCCCCTAAAGCTGCAGTTAGTTTCTGGTGATGTTTTGTTAAGTGTGAAATGGCTCAATAACCTAAATAGGAGCTCGAGGAATACCCCAATTAAAATAAAATGCACATTATAAATACCTCATTATATGTAGGGCTTGCGTTGGGAAAAAATAATAGGTTTCCAGTTTTCCCAGTGATCATTATCTTTTCTTTGAAGAATGACTCCAAATAAAAATTCTTTTAGCTGTGGGATACATTAAGACTCTGAAAGCCTTTTGAATTCCCCTGCTTCCACACCTTAATTTTGTATGATATTTTCAGTGATCTCTGGGGCTTTTTTAGATAATGGTCATTTGAACAAAAAGGCCATGATGGCTGTTTTATGTGCATAGACATTCTGTTTGTCCTTATCACCAACTCCCCATTAGTAGTCTCATAGATTTGATTTTCTCTTGATCATTTGGAGCAATGAAATCCTTCCAGATTTCCCTGAGTGTTCTCAAAAACTTAAGAGGTAAAATAAGAACTGTCTTCGCCAGATGCAAAACCCAAAATAACGAAGGCCAGCATGTTACCACAATACTAATTTAGTGCTCGAACCTCTGCATATATGTGAACCTATATTGATGAGTTGAAAGTCTAATAATTTTTTTAATGGATCAATTCACTTGGGAAAGAAAAACTTACTGTATTTTGATTAAGATTTTATGCCCAGTTTTAAATGTTGATCTTATCTGTATACTTGAATGAAATCTCTGAGAAGAGCAATGGATTTCGTAAGTATCATCTTGGAGCGTTAGGGAACAGACTGAGTATTTCCATTAGATGCATGCAATAGTTTTGTAACTACAGGGGAAAGTATCTCTATGTTAAACTGTTCCATTCATACAATAAAACATATTGCTTATTATATGCAAGGTTGCTAATCAGTTCTGAGATGAGTAAAACTTCTGGAATAAATAGACTGAAATAATGACTTCTATGCTAGTCCAAAAAAAATGAACCTTTCCTAGAAAAGGAACAGCTTCTTTTTCAGAAATGGTCTGATTTTCTCCCCTCAGCTCACGTAGGAATATTCATATATACTTTAAAAGGACATTTATGATTACTATCCTTGATGTACACATATTTTCCTGTCTTAGTCAAAACTGGACAAAAAATCAATAAAAACGCTAACTTGACTGATTGCATCCACAGAATATGATGAAGCATGATTTAAAAGAAGATTTTTAGGGAAAATCTCTGGGATCTCTACCACATATACCTGCAGTCAGGTTCCAAAGGGGTAGCTGTGTTAGTCTATTGCAGAAAAACAACAGAGTCCTGTGGCACTTTTAAAGACTAACAGTTTATTTTCTCCTTCTGTGCTAGCAAAATTTGAACCACATTAGTATCAATGGAGAAGTTTTTAATCCAAACAACCTCTGTCTATCTTGCTCTTCTTCTCCTTATTTTCAAGGAACTGCCTCACTATCCCAGTGAAAGTGTAAGGTCTGAATTGAAGTCGAGGTATCCTTTTTAATGTAGATTACTGTACAGCATGTAATGGCTACTCCTGACAAGTAGCTGACTGAGGCCCTGACCCTAAAACAGCTCTTTGCAGGCAGATCCCTGCTCCCCCATGGAGCGTCAGTGGCTTGTCTTGGAAGCAGTCACGGTTGTTTAGCTACCTGGGGCATTTCACAAGATCAGAACTCTACGTGCATCAAAAGACAAACTGGGATTTTTGGTTTTTTAAAGTCAAGTCATAGCTATAATCCTTGTTGCACTCTGACTAAAGAAGAACAATCAGCTGTTCATTGCTTGAATTAAGCCTTTGCTTGAGGACTTTGCTGCATTGTGATATAATGTACATCAGAGATGGCACAGGTAGTCTGTGTATTTGTGCTACACCACTGCTTTCATAATTTAAAATTTTTATCAAAATAGAATTTAGCTGGCTCTGGTATCTTGGGATACTAGAAATACTTGCTGATTCCTAAAAAAAAGTCCCAAAATAATCTAGGTCTGGTAAAAATTCAGTCTTTTGCTTTGTAACTTCTAATTGCCAACAAGACATCACTTGAGGTACAGTTTGACCCACTAAGCAATCTTAGATTGACTTGATTAAGTACCTGGCAGATACTAGCGAAAGTTGGACTCCATTCAAGCTTCAGATGATAAGAGGTTTGAAAGCTTTGCTTCATGGCTGTAGGAAGAGAAGTGTGGAACTGAAGACTTGATGATAAAAATAACGATCAACTGTCTGCTACCTTAACAGAGAATATTAAAGATAGTAAAACACTGACAGATAAAATTGATGACCTGGAAAACAAGCTCTGATTAAGAAATGTCAAGCTGATAGGCTTTCCTAGAAATTTACAGACAGGTATGATACAGATAATTTGTTAGCTGTGAATTATGACAAAGGAGTTGGAGAGCTAAGTTTGAACTCTCTGAAATACTCTGGTTATACTATTTTTAAGAAAGTCAGTCAGATAAACCATGTTACTGAATGTGCAGCTCTTAAAACAAAATCTTGGCTCCCAAGGAGACAGTGTTTGAAATTAACACACAAATCTGAGCCATTTTAGATCACAGTCCTGTTCCAGAGTATGAAATGGAATTTGTCATTCCCCAAATGCAAATTTGGACCTGGCCACAGGCTCTCTTCTACTTTGTTCAAAAACGAAATATTGGCCTTCCCTCTTCCTCCACTCTTCACTGCTGGATGTCTCTGTATGAGATTTTAACAGAGAATTATGCAGCATTGCAATGTTGTGATTTTAAATACATTTATACTGGTACAAAAGGCTGTGAACAGTCTTATTTTAGTTAAATCAAGTGTATTTCACAGTTGCTTAAGTTGATTAGGAGCTAGTTTAAGCTAAACCAAAAAGAGTCACCTGTATACTGAATTGTGTGTCCATACTGGGCTTTATATTGGTTTAACTGAACCAGTTTAATTAAATCAATGCAAATCATTAGTCACTAGAAGGCTCTTAATTCTCTTTATTTTTAAAACCAATGGCTAGGTAGAGGGTTTTTTTTTTCTTTTTTTTCTTTATTTTTCATTTTCATGTGTAATGTAAGCTACTTTATCAAAACTAATTCAAGGACGGGTGCATAGGTGTGACAGGCTGATCCCAGAATCTGGTCCAATGTGCTGCTGTGACCCCTGATCTCCACTCCTGAACCCTGACTTACCCCGCTTTGCCAGGTGACCACTCACTCCTGAGTCAGCCCATACCAGCTTCCTGCATGTAATCAGTTCCAGGCAGTGGATGTGCACCCCTAGGCAATGGTCCTTAAGTGAGCACCCCCAGCCCCCAGATACCACACCGGGAACTTCTGTCCTACAAGGATTGGGACCCTTTCCTAGTTACCATAGACTCATAGACCCATGTCTGTCTGTTTAACATTGAAATGGATAGGCCCAGCCTCACTCATTCACACCCTCTGAAGTCCACACCGCTTTAGGTAAAACAAATACTAGTTTATTGATTAGGATATGATTCTAAGTGAATATATAGCAAATCAATGCACAATCATTTAATAAAGGAGTCACAAGTTATCACAAGTAAATAAAAGATATAAAATGCATGATAATCTAACAACTCTACTACAGTGCTCATCTCTCCATTCAAGTTTGACTGTGATGGTTTGCAGCCGTCTCTGCCTATTTCTAGGTAGGGCCTAATCCTTCCTATAGCTGTTTCAAGATGGAGAGTCTCTGGCAAAAGGCAGGAGCATTTCAAAGTGTCTGTCTTTGTTTCCAAACCTCTCCACCCCTCCCCTTCTTCCTGGGCCGAGAGGAGCATAGCGGGAGGGGGTGAGCAGTGTTACACAGATAGAATCATAGGCCATGTCTACACTTGCAAGTTTGGTTGACTTAAGGAGGCTTAAGTTGACCTAACTTAGTTCCTGTCCACACCAGGCTTTCATTAAGTCGACTTAAGAAATTCCTTAAGTCGACTTAATGAAAGCTTAGGTCGACCTAATAAGAATTGCCGGTTAGGTTGACCTAACCCTTAAGTCGGCTCCTTAGGTCGACTCCTAAGCACAGTGTGGACACTTAAGTCCACTTTATTAGGTCAACCTAAGGGCAGTTAGGTCGACTTAACAAAGTGGACTAAGTCCTGGTCAGGGAAACCACTTTAAGTCGACTTAATAAAGTTGACTTTAGGTCGACTTAAAGTTGACCTTATTAGGTCGACTTAACAAAGTCGATTTAACTTTTTGTAGTGTAGACATAGCCATAGAATCTGGAAGTAACCATGGGAGGGCATCAAGTCCAATCCCACGCACTCATGCCAGGATCAAGTACCCTCTTAAGCCATCCCTGATAGGAGTTTGTCTAACCTGCTCTTAAAAACTTCCAATGATGGAGATTCCACAACCTGCCTAGGCAACTTATTATTAATCACCCTGACAGTTAGGAATTTTTTCCTAATGTTCAATATAAACCTCCCTTGCTGTAATTTAAGCCCATTGCTTCCTTGTCCTATCATCGGCGATTAAGAACAACAATTTTTTTCCCTCCTCTTTGTAACAACCTTTTAGGTACTTGAAACTTTGTGAAGGAGCAGCTTTTAAGGTGGGAGAAAGCAGCAATCCCAGCAGCTCTGTGCATGCAAGTCTGTTTCTCCAATTGGGAGCAGGAATAGATTGCAAATGTTGGGGTGAAGACAGCACAGTGCAAGGGTTAGGGGTGGAAGGGAGGTGGGAAGCCCATGGGGACAAGGGCAGGCATTCACAGGGGTGAGGATTTCCACTCACTGGCTTGGTATGTAGAAGGGGTCACCGACACAAAAAGTTTGAGAACCGCTATGCTTAGGTGCTTTTGAAAATTGTCATTGTGTTTCACAGGGTAGGGCTTATTTAATAAATAACTCTCTGGTCCTGCTTCTGTGTCATGTGATCTGGACCAAAGTACAAAAGATCATTTAAGAAAGAAAACTACAGGCACAGTTAGCTGGCAGAGGTGACTCATTCTGGCTCTGGGCAGTTACATGCTAATGTCCTGTAACTTTCTCACTTATCAGATGTTTCTCTGCCATTAGATATCATGCAATGCATAGATGTAATGAAGTTTGATGGACGTTTTCTGACCTGAGATTATCCCCTCACTTGACATAAAATGAAAAAAAAATATTGTTAAAGTGGTAAGGAATAGATAAAATATGAAGCAAGACTGAAATGGATAAAGTATGTGGCATGGGCCGTATCTAATGTTACTCACAAAAGAGTATTGGTCATTGAAACTTTTTTGTGATTTGCTGTGTTTTGAAAGGGTGTATTCAATCTTTACTAGCCCTTCTGATCTTGCAAAGAAGCATTGTGCTGGAAGAGAATGTTGCTGTGTTTGAAATGACTGTCTACAGAATAGAAGTGCATTAGGACTTCATTGATAGTTCCATTATCCCAGCAGGACTCTGACAGATTCGTAAGGCTGCTAATCAGTCAGTTGTTGATGTTACTTAAGAAGGAAAGAATAGATCTCAAGATGAAAGGAATATTCTGTGGAAAAGTGTTGCTGTTGTTTTTTAGAGACGTCTCTTTTTTCTAATATGTCGGTATAGTATGTTCTATGCATGGAGAAAATTAAATGGATAGTCCACAATTATTCTATAGATATCTTAATGTGAGACTGTCTAAATTGAATGCCACAGGGAAAATATTGGATGTGCAGCAGACATGTGGGTATCATGTAGGCAAAAATGCAGATCCACTGGGCATGAAGGAATGGTATCACTCAAATTTGAAATAGGTTATCTGATGTAATTCACTGCTTGCTTCATACCTCTCTCCCTCGCTCGTGTGCAATGATGGCACAGAAAATAGCCACCATATTAGACTAGAACCAGACTACCTATTACAACTATAGCCAGATTTAGCTTTGCAGTTACTGGTTGCAAAAGTTCATTAGTCTCTAGATGCACTAAGTACTTCTGATATTAATGTCTCCTGACAGTCACTGTTAGGACGCTCTGGTTCTGTGTCTGTTTGGCGAGTCTCAGCCTAGTTTCATAGCTCTAAACATATTTTGTTGTAGGTGGCCTTGGCAATATGGCTCCGGTCCTGCAACTTAGAGCCCTGCAAATCTGCGGATATCCGCTTCTTATCCATGGATATCCACAGACACGTTGCTGCAGATTGCGGCTCAGGTATGGATGCCATTTTTATCTGGTCACGGCTGTACGTGCAGAGAGCACCATTGCTCCGCCCAGAACATCTGATAGGTTACAGCTGCAGCCCTGACTGAATCCAGGGGCCAGTCCAGGCCGAGTAACAGTTGCTCCCCCTCCCATGTCCCCCACTGCCGGCCACGCCCCCCAGCACCAAACAGCTGAGTGATCTCAGCAGCCCCCGTTTCATGGAGCCAGCCTCAGCAGAATAAGAGTTGCTCAGATCTGGGCTAGCCGGGGCTCTGAACAGCATTGGGCTTTTACTGGCTTATCCGGGTCCTGGGTCCTGCCCCCAGCTGTCCTTCAGTCTCTGACTCCAGACTGTGAGAGCCAGAGCCCAGCCCGTCAAAGCTGGTATTCAGTTTCAGTGGCCAGTTCCCACCTCCACTGATGAGCTGAGAAACTGCAGCAGCCCAGACTGCCCTGCCCAGCCCAGCCCAGCCCAGCCCAGGAAGAATAGCAGTTGCTCAGAACGGAGCCAGCGAAGGCTCTGAAAAACACTGGGAGCTGTTGGCAACTCTCTCCCCTCTCAGCTGTTTCTCGGGCTCCCTGAACCTAGCCCACACACATCAGCTGATGATGGGCTGCTGCTTCCCCCCTTCGCTGGCTGCCAGCCTCCCAATCTGATCACTCAGCTGAATGAATTACCTTGCCCATGCTGAACAGTGGAGTGACCTGATCTTCGCTCTAGTAGGTGGAATAACCAGGTGATCAGGGCCAGCAAGGCTCTGAACAAACAGTATTGGGAGCTGCTGGCTAGTGCCGCCCTCCCTGCCCCCTTCCTCGGGCTCTGTGTGAGGCAGCTGCTGCTCTCTAACAATCCAGGAACTGACAGGCAGCTGCCCCAGAAGAAAACACAGAGGTTGCACCAGGATCCTTAGGACTCTCTCTAATGTTTAAAATAAAAACAGTGTGTGCACATTTAGTAAGCCCCTGCTTTTAAGCTGGTACATTACAGAATACACGCAAGCAGGAACACAAAACAGAAGCACAGTCTAATGACGAGGAGCCGAGCAGAGCAGAGCAGAGCAGAGCAGAGCTGCAGCAAGGCGGGAGCGGGGTGGTTGCGGATACTCACAAAACATGGAGGTGTGGATTGCGGATCGGACACGTGCTTACATATCTCGGATATGGATCGGTTGCGGATCCACATTTTTGTATCCGCTCTACTGCAACTGATAGCATCTGGATTGGCTGCTGCATGAGCAGACAGCCCAGCTGGCTGCCTCACACTTCAGAGCAGGGACTGTTGTTTATTCTTTGTTTATGCAGCATCGATATGATTATTATCATCAATGCAACAATATTATTCTTTATATTACACTATAGTGTGTAGATGCAGCGTCTGGGGCATCTACACACTGCAGTGTAACATAAATAATAATATTGCCATCATATTTTGAGAAGCCCTTTTGTGGGTGCACTGGGAATGTCCTGGAAGCTTTTCCTCTCCTTCTTTGGCTGTTCAAGCACCCCTTGCAGCCAAGGAGTGGGATGGTGAAAAAGGGGCAGGGGTTGAGGAGGGAGGATTAGCATTCATGGCCCCCAAAAGGTGCGTCTACATAGGGATAAAAGGCCCATGGTATATCCACAGCTAGTCCTGGTCAACTGACTCAGGCTCATGGGTTTGAACTGTGGGCTAAAAATTACTGTGTAGATGTTTCGGCTTGGACTGGGGCCTGAGCTCTGGGACCCTCCTCCTTTGCAGGGTCCCAGAGCTCAGGCTCCACACTGAGCCTGAACGTCTACATAGCAATTTTCCAGCTCTGGAACCTGTGACTTTCAAGCCCAGGTCAGCTGACTGGGCCAGCTGTGGGGGTTTATCCCCAGGGATTGATGGAGCAGATTGTACACTGTCTGTGTTCCTAAAGAAGCCCATGGAGTGATTGTGCCTGCTAGAGAGTTTCGTAAATGCTGATGCATCTCTATGGCTGCGTCTACACTGGCAAATTAAGTCGACTTAAGCTTGGCTTAAGTCGACTTAATTGGCCCTGCATCTTCATTACACTTTGCTTAAGTCGACTTAAGCAGCTTGCTTAAGTCGACATAAGCAAAATAAAGTTGACTTAATTAAAATAAAGTCGACTTCCTAACACCACCTTCCTAATTGATCTAAGGCTTAAGTCGACTCTCTAGAGTTGACTTAAGCCAGTGTAGACGTGGGGGAGCCCTAAGTCGACTTTGTCGACTTAGGGCATGGGTCCCTTCTCACCGGGACCACTCAGGTCCCGGCAAGAAAGGACCGCGGGGTTTGCTTCCTTCTATCCATGACCCGCGCTCCAGCTGATCAGCAGCTGGAGCGGGGACCCTGGGGAGAAGGAAGCCCCAC
>ML685797.1:10178945-10221668 GCA_007922175.1 Pelusios castaneus
GAAGGGAGCCCTGAGGTCCCTTCTTGCTGGGATCCCCGCTCCAGCTGGCCACTGCTGAGCAGCTGGAGCGTGGGTCCCAGCCCCCGCTCCAGCTGCTCAGCAGTGGGCAGCTGGAGCGTGGAGCTCCGGCTCTTCCTCCTGGCCCGGACCGCTCAGTCGGGGAAGTTGTCCCCGGGACCCCAGTGATCCAGGCTAGGAGGATTCCCTTCTGCCCGGGACATGGGAAGTCCCGAGCAGAAGGGAGCTCCTCACTCCCTTCTCCCCGGGACCGCTCAGGAGATTGCTGCCCCGGGGAGAGCCAGCCCCATGCGGGGCTGGCTCTCCCTGGAGCAAACAAGTCGACTTAGAGAGTCTAGTGAGGACTC
Organism: Pelusios castaneus; assembly: GCA_007922175.1. NCBI lineage: Eukaryota > Metazoa > Chordata > Testudines > Pelomedusidae > Pelusios > Pelusios castaneus. The sequence continues at coordinate 10,179,311 of ML685797.1, forward strand.
TCTAAGTCGATTTACTAAGGGCCCCTTTAAGTCGACTTAAGAGTCCAGTGTGGATTCTCAAAGTCGACTTAATGTCGACTTAAAGTCAGCTTATTAAAGTCGACCTTCTTAAAGTCGACCTTAATTCCCTAGTGTAGACATAGCCTATGTTACCCCCTTTTTGTGGACTTGTAATCAAGGTGGAAACACTCAAGAGAATACATTTTTGGGGTGGGATACCTCCTACATATGTGGCAATCTGTAAATAGCGCATCTAGAGCATCTCCTATCAAGGCTTATGTGGAAACAAGCACCTCTGTGGAGAAAATTGAACTAATAAAGGACAGCTATTTCACCCACCTAAATCTCAGTCACAGGAGAATATTCAGAGTTCTCACCTTGTTAAGCAAACAGGGAACTAATTACAGTGCTAAATTTGGGATGGTGGGGAGGGAACCTGGATGCTTGTTATATTTTTTTCCATTGCAGGTAAGCAGTGCCTGGGAGGTAGCTCCTTGTGTACACATGCACTACACTGACTGCTTGTATATATCTTGAATATAGCACTACAGCAGTGTTCAATCCTTAAGAAAGAGATTTAAAAGCATGGCAGAAATCCATAGCGATAACGTTACAATATGGTAAAACTTTCAAGGGCGATGAGTGTAAGGCTCAACCTTGAAATCTCTTTAAAAGCTGGGAATAAAGGGTTTTCTCAGACAAAATATGAATCTTCTTTTTGAGATTCTTGTGCATGCTTCTTTTAACAAAATGCTCTGTACTTTACAGTTCATGTTACTTAGATGCTGTATAGCGAATCCTTGTATAACGGCAATGTGTTCAAGTCATTGACTTGCTCCATTTTTTTTATTCACGTATGTCTTAAGTTATTGTACATGTGTGAAAAAGATGCTTTGGGGGAGGGTGCACATTCAAGTGTGTTATTTTTAAGTAGGGGGCTCTCAGCTTCCTTTTATAACAGCTTACAGATTTGTTGTTCTTGTTTTACAGCAGCTGCTGCTCTAAGTGCCAGCAGTTTACAGCAATATGATAAAGAAAGTGAGCAAAATGTACTCCAGATTTACAGCTTAGCAGCTGTCTTCTGGTGTTTCAGTTTCAAATCAGCATCAAACCAATGAGAGGTGTTTCCTTTCATTATTGCTTGTGGCAAAAAAAAGGCCTCGAAATTTCAATTTTCAACCCTTTTGGACTCAAATATCCTGGTTGTGAATACGTGTATATTTCATTGTGAAGTAACATTTTATGAACTCTATCTTCTTATACATGTCCGTTTCATAACAATGTGAAAATCATCTTCAAGACAATTTATAAAATTCAGTTTATTCTTTCTACTATCATGGTCAGAATGGTGAAATAAGCAAACTGACATTTGAATCTTTCCACATTCATTCACTGCATTATAAAGATTTGATTCAGGCCATTGGCATATTTGCCTTTTGCATTTGGATGAGGATGTTTAACGAAGCTATCACTGCACAAATACATGCAACCCTCTTGAACAGAATGAAATATAAAAAGGCTTAATAGCAGTCTGTAATTAATCTTGGCAGAAAGTGATTTTTTTTTTAAATAATTTTGAAAGATAAAATTGATGATTATTTTTAAGCACTTTCCCCATTTTTATTCATTTGTTTTCACAGTTTCAGGAAATCGGGGAGAGGCCATCAGATGTCAAATACACAAAGTAAATATTGTTCAGTCAAATACTATAATCAGTTTTCAAGGTGCTTTTTTTTTCTTTTTTCCCCCCATCTGTAAATTTTAATGAACATTGTTGGAAAACCATCAGTTTGCATGTATGGAAGTTAAGGTTTACCAAAACTTATTGATAAACATCTAAGCCTTCCAAGCATAGTCATAATGCATACACACAAGGGAATCAAATTATGATTAATAAACAGATGAGACAAAGTTATTTAAGTTAGTCAGGACGAGAGGACTGTGAGCAACTTCGTGACCTAAACAAGCTGGTGAATGGATAACACAATAATAAATGAAATCCCATGACAATAAGTGCAAAGGACATGTTAAAAGTATAGAAAGAGTGGTATAGATATGATATAGTGGGAAATGCTGTTTTCCCTGTCCCGTAACACAGAAACACAGTGACATTCAGTTAAATTGAAAGCTGGGAAACTGAAAACTGTTAAAAGGAATTTTTTTCCCCACATATAATGTAGTTAAGTGGTGGAACTCTTTGCCACAGGAAATTGTTGAGGACAAGAATTTAACAAGATTCAGAAATATATTAGACATTTACATGGTTATTAAGAATATCTAGAGTTGTCAAAAGTAAAGAACATGTATTTTGGTTGAGGAATTAAACCTTGTGCTATAGGGCTTAATCCAATCTTTAACTATTAGAGATCAGGGTGAAACATCGTGTGTGGAGGGGCACATTACCTCACGTATTTCAGGGTTCTTACTTCTTCCTCTGAAACATCTAGCAGTGGTGACAGTCATAGCTAGGAGGCTGAACAAGATGGTCCCGATCCAGTGTGGCAGTACCTATATTCCTGTTGAGATTGCTCTGTAAATCTGGTATTTCTTAACTTTTCAGTCCCTCATTTTATCTAAATAATCTTCCTTTTGTGATGTGGTTTATACATAATTCCCTCAGATTATTTTTTAAAAGGAGTTAGCCCAGAGAGGGCACTGCTTCTTGTCTCAAGTGTTTGATCTGTGGAGGGGTGGCAGTTACAGGGAGCCTGCCCTAGCACTCTTCTCTGCCTGTTATCTTCCCTCATTCTGCCCAGGAAGTGGGAAGCTCATAGACTCTAAGGTCAGAAGGGCCCAGTAAGATCCTCTAGTCTGACCTCCTGCAAAATGCAGGCCTCAAAACTTCACCCACCCACTGCAGCAATAAGCCTCCAAGCTATGACTGAGTTAATTTACATCCTCAAATCATGATTTAAGGACTTTAAGATACAGAGAATTCACCAGAGGGAAGCAAAAACCCCCAGAGCCCTAGCCAATCTGCCCTGGGAGGAAATTCCTTCCCGACCCCAAATATGGCAATCAGTTAAACCCTGAGCACGTCGGCAAGTCTCAACAGCCAGTCACCCAAGAAACAATTCTCTGTAATGACTCAGAACCAGCCCCATCTACCCTCCCTTCTTAGGCCACTTGCATATCGACCACCAGTAGCCAAAGATCAAAGATCAGTCAATTTCCAAAGTAGGCTATCCCATCATACCATCCCCTCCATAAACTTATCAAGCTCAGTTTTGAAAGCAGTTATATTTTTTTGCCCCCACAGCTCCCCGTGGAAGACTATTCCAGAACTTTACTCCTCTAATGGTTAGAAACGTGCATCTAATTTCAAGCCTAAATTTCCTGGTGGACAGTTTATATCCATTTGTTCTAGTATCCACATTGGTGCTGAACTCCAAATAATTCCTCTCCCTCCCTGATATTTATCCCTCTGATGTATTTATAGAGAGCAATCATATCAGCCCCCTCAACCTTCTTTTGGTTTGGCTAAACAAGCCAAGCTCCTTGGGTACATCTACACTGGAGGCTCTGTTAAGTCAGCTTAACAAGGTCAACTTTAAGTTGACTTAAAGTCGACCTCGTTAAGTTGACTTAGAGAGTCCACATTGAACATTCCAGTCAACTGCCAGCATCCACACTGGCAGGTGCTAGGTTGACAGAGGAGTGGTGCATTGTGAGTAGCCGTCCCACATTGCACTAGGGCCTGGAGGCCAATTAGGTTGACTTAAGGGCACTCCCTGTCCACACTGGCTTAAGTAGACTTAATAAGGTTGACTTAAGGGTTAAGTCTACATTCAGTGGTGGTGTTATTAAGTCAAGGTGAAGAACTTAAGTCAACTGAATAAGCGCCCAATGTGGACGTGGCAGTCTGTAGGTCAACTTAACGGTCCTTAAGTTGACCTAAGGCTCCATTGTGGATGTACCCCTTGAGTCTCCTCTCATAAGACAGGTTTTCCACTCCACGGACCATCCTTGCAGCCCTTCTCTGCACCTGTTCCAATTTGAATTCATCCTTTTTAAACATGGGGAACCAGAACTGCACACAATATTCCAGATGGGGTCTCACCAGTACCTTGTACAACAGCACTAACACCTCCCTGTCTCTACTCAAAATACCTCTCCTGATACATCCTAGAACCGCATTAGCTTTTTTCACGGCCACATCACATTGGCGGCTCATAGTCATTCTATGGTCAACCATTACTCCCAGATCCTTCTCCTCCTCAGTCTGTTCCAACTGATGTCTCCTGCTTATAGGAAGCTCCTGCCCTAACTGGTGTCCTCAGAAGGGGAGAATGGGCTACTGAAGGTAGGGAGGAAGCCTGCCTTGTTCTCTCTGTCACTCCCTGCACTGTCCTAGCTGCTCTGGCAGTACCCTAGTCTTCCCAGTGCACATCACTTTGGAGGTGATGTGAATCCGTCCTTAGGTTGTAATGTTTGGGATCATTATTTTTTAGTAGGCTGCCTATTTTTTCCAGAGGTTATCAACTGAGAGAATGGGAATTATTATTTCAGCAGTTTTAGTTCAGCCAAATGTGAATGGAATTTCATGGGACAAGCAAGAGACATGCTTCTTACCCAAGTGCCTGGTCCTTGCCAAATTTCAAAGACTTCCTTTAAACCATGGAGGTATTAGACCTTCCCCTAAAAAAAAGGACTTAAGAATTCTTTGCAGTGGAAAAAGCTAGGTGTCTTAGTATGTAGTTGCTACCAGCTCTCCATAATAATTATGAACAAAAACTTACAGTTTCCATTAGGTATGCTAGTTATACGCATTTTCTACAAATATAGGAGATATGGGTAAGAGGTGCTCTAGTTAACAATGAATTTCAACCTCCATTCCAGCTCCCTATCTTTTCCAGTTGCTCATAACTTTATTAAACCATTTTTGTCCAAAAGTTTCTATGCTTCATCTTATTCTAGATGTGCAATTTTGGGTGGGTATTTTGCAAAATTAGTTCAGCATTTTTTCAGTTAAGTGTGTGTAAGGAAAACATGATCTCTATGTTGTTTTCAGAAATGTCAAGCACATATGACTCAAAATTTTGCTAAAACAAGAAATATAAGCTTGCTTGGTTTATACTTTTTAGAGATCTAAAGAATAAGCTATTCGGAGAAAGTTATTTCAGTAGTTTTGATGTTAGGGCTATTTCATAGTGGAATATTGCATGTGTATTTTTGTTGAAAATTTTCGCACAGTAGTAGTAGATCTGTTTTCTTTCTTTTTGAGTCTTAAACATCCAAGTGATCTAGAACATTGTGTATTCCCAAACATGTTAGGCAAATGAAATACGTTTAACATCATCCTACTGCTTCAAGTAGGTTTAGGGCTTGTCTTCACTGACAGCAGTGAATTCGCCACTGTTAGATTGACCTCCTTGATCAACGGATCAGATCTGTGAAGACCTGCTCAGCTGATTAGGAAGCTAACACTGGAAGACCACCACCCTCCCACAGTAGGAGTAGCCCTGAGTTGTACGGAAGGGGCTACTGAAGACAGTGTGGTAAGTAGAAGGTAGGCAATCAGAGGGAGATACAGAAGGTATTTTAAGTACTTGCATATATCCCTTCAATTGCCACCAGAATTGCGCAGCAGTATAGACCAGGGCTTAGAGTCTGACACAATGTTTTAACATAAAACCATGTTATGATTATTTCCAAAGGGGTAGCCATGTTAGTCTAGGTCAGCCAAACAAAGAAGGAGCCCTTTGGCACTTTTAAAGACTAACAAATTTATTTATCTCATGAACTTTCGTGGGAGAAAATCTCACTTCGTTAGACAGTTCTCTTTTTTCTTCAAAGTGTCTGATGAAGTAGGATTTTCTCCCACAAAAGCTCATGCAATAAATAAATTTGTTAGTCTTTAAAAGTGCCACAGGACTCCTTCTTTGTTATGATTCTATAAATCTTTAAACTGAAGTGACTTTGAGACAGTTCAGCCTTTGTTTTGACTGAAATTTTGGAAACTTAGTACCAACTTTTTATAAACTTGAGCCCTGCCTCATGAATATGACAAGTTTTGTAAACTAAGTAATCGTTTTCCCCCCCCCTTTAAAATCAACAAATAAATTGCATGCAAAAATTAGCAGTAATATTAAAGTTCAAGCAATTAAGTTGAGAAATCAAATTCCATAGTATCAGGAAATGCAGAATTAAGATTTAACGTCTCGTCTCAACTCTGCACTTTTGTAAATTTACCAGAAGACAGTCAGTCTTCAAACTGCATAATGTGATATACTGTTTGTCAAATACTGTGCATAACTTACTCATCTGTTGCTTAACATAGAGTATACATGTTATAATATGGCGGTGTAGTACTGTGTAATATGGATTGCATCTAATATGATGATTTAGGTGCATTAAAAAAATTCCAAATTTGAGATTTTCAGAGTGGACTAGTGGATTTATCCATACAGCACTCATTGGTATTATTGGACTCAACCCCTGATTTCAGTCTTTGATTCACTAATGTTGATGGAACATCTTCTGCTTTGAAACAATAAAGAATATTAGAAAAAAATCTTTGTTACAGTCTTCTTGGTGTACATTTCTCCTATGTCCAGTGGCTGGTGTTATGAATGAAAATTTGTTCTTACATTTTATTAAGTCATAGACTCTCAAAGATTTTAGTATGGGAACATGGTTAAGATTACCTCATTTTTATTATTCTTTCAAAGTTAGTTTTTATCTTTGTGTGGGAATGAGGATTAAGTTTATCTTGTCTTTTTTTGTTTCTTGTTCCTTGAATTTTAGTTGAGCAATCTTTGCTCTGAGAAAAATATTGCAAGGAGACAAAATACTGTCAGAATGCATTTTATTCTTCATGTGTAATTTAGAGCTAAAAGGGTTTGACTAACATATTATTCTAAATTAAGATGCATGTCTTAAACTAAATGTAGATTTTCTTACTTTTCATTTGTAACTAGCTGTGGTTAATCTCAGATTAGCCATTAATGTTCTATCTCCAAAAAGAACACTGAAATCCTCTTTAGCTTCTGTAATCCCCAAAGTGACCTACTCAGTGTGGGGAAAGTGTTTAAATACACACACACGATACATCAGCTTCTGGTTAATACAAAATGGGCAAAGAAACAGAGGGCAAAGGAACAGTCTAAATGACCGATTTGAAGGAATAAGTAAATGGTTTTAGAAAGGAGAGTTAGACCAAAGGGATTCCATTAGAGTTCATGGGTTTGGGAATTATTTGTAGGCAATAAAGAGCTTAAGGTATATAGTTCAACTACCAAGTCACTACCTGAAATCAAAATCATCCTGGGCAATTGGTAGATACTTCCTGGCCAAAAAGAAATCGTATGCATTTAGGATGCTAGATTTGAGTTTTCTATTGATTTTTTTTTTAAGGCATTAGTAGATTTAAAAACAGAGACACCAACTGAGAATAAATTGTAGTTAACAATGGAAGGTTAAAAATGAAAAATAATTTTGAAAATTCAGAGGAATTAAGGACGTGATGAGCACCCTTTGGAGTAAATTGAAATATTACTGTTGATATCAGAGAGCTTTGGCTAAGACTCCAAATGCTGATATGTTAAAATTAAAATATGGAATAACTAATAAAGAACAAAAAGAGTTATTTCAAAGGTGAAAACAAGATTTGTTTGTTGCTATTTTGTGCAGTATTATTACTTATGCTGAGAAATAGCTGGCAGTAAATAAATCCAAATAGAGAGAGATCGTTTATATGAAACATTCATAAATTGACCCTTAATCCTCAAGAAGTTAAGAAGTGGCATGAGTATTGCGAGAGTGTATTGAATGGAGTTGGTTAAATCAATCGCCTACTGGCCGATCCAGACTGAAAGTTCAGTGAAGTGTAGTGGAGAGGTAGTAGAAATCAAACACGCCTGAACCAGATGAAAACTATATAGGAAACCAAAATAAGTGACTCCAGAACACTGCTATATATTTGTTTTTGAGAAATAAATAGAAAAAGAAAGCACTGCAGCATGAAACTAGGTAAAAACCATGTCTTAAAAGGTATGGATGTTACTTATGACTTACAGTAAGCAACTGAAACATTAAAATCATTGACAAAAAATTGCTAAATGCTCACATTCAGTCAAGTAGAAGAAAACAATAGAAAATGAGTGGAAGTTCACTGAGGGTGGAACAGTTAGAGGGAAAAACAGTACTGAGTTCTAAATGTGCAAAAAAGTATCATGTTAAAGTGTGTTACTGCATATTTATGTGGCAAAATGTTTACAACTTGGCATTGAAATCTTTTCTCTTCTTTTATTGATGTAATGTCCTTTTGAAATTAACAGCAGCTCTGTACATGAATGCCCTTTATTTAGCCACTGAGGATGACCATGGCAAGCTTCCTCATTCCAATATGTCTTGACCCTGACATGGCACAGCCAACCCGGAGGTGAGAGAGAGGTTCCATCTCCAGTCAATTCAGTGCTTGGTGTCTCTGCTGATAATGCCAACAACAAATGCCAATCAGTACCCACTGTGGTGTGAAGAGCAGTCTACTGGGAATGCATCAGAAATTACCAACTCATTTAGCTTTGACTGGTGACTTTTAGTCAATGCTGATCTGGGCTAGATAATAACTAGTCACTTACAGGTTCAATATTCAATATGTCTCTTCCAATTCACCAAGTCACCTAGTTTCCTAAAGAGCTAGGAATAATAAATATATATAAATGTTAGTTAAGTTAACTGTTTTCTGTTTCAGATCATATGCATTTAAATAATAGAAATTATCTATATCAACTATAAAAAGCTATACTGTTGAGTATGCTCTTTTGTAGCTCTTGTGTGTACATTCTATTGATGAAGAGAAGCAAAAACGTCCCGGTACTCCTTGTAGAATGTATAGTGACGTGGTTGCTGTAGATAGACATTTATTAGCATAAATTATAAAATATGTTTCAATTCCTTTATTTTCAGTACAGCAATGGAGTAATCTTGATTTAAAGGAATAGAAGCTGAACTTTATAGATAAACCATGCTAACATCTTTTAGCAGATTCTTAACATGAGCATGTGTTACATATTGTAAAAGGAGTTAAAAGGTGTGGTTGGAGAATGTGGCTGAAAGACATTTTTAACACTGGTTGGGTTCATTTCCTTTAATGTCTCTATATTACAGGTATTTAGCATTTATAGACGACATACCCTTGTAAACGAACTTGCATGAATCATTTATTTACAAGGCTGCATTTACTGGTAATATATGTCAAGGGAATTAATTTTTTATTACATCTGATGTAGCCATTATGATATCATAATATTCACTGGCACAGGGAGATTGCTACAGTAGAACTTTCATCTCTTAAGCCAGTGGTTACTCACTGCTCTTTGATATTTCTGTGTTGGAAATAAAGGTATGAGAACATATGAGTGGATGATGGTGTTGCAGTCTGCAGATCTTTGACAGCTTGTTAGTCAGGGTTAAACAAAATTTGTGTCCAGAAACTGCTGTGGTGATAGTTCATCTACTTGGGTCCATGCACTTTATTCAATTTTAAAGGGAAAAAATGTACCACTGTGTGGAAAACCATGAAGCAAGAAGTATAAACACTATATCCACGTAAGAGATTAAAGGAGAATGTATGTCTTCAAATTAAATTCTAAGAATATTATTTGAGGAGAAAAATACTAAAACCATTAGTAATATCTTTATTAGAATAGTATAGAACTGAAATTACTTGGTTTCAAAGCTGACATTCTGCTTTAAATGGGAATAGGGTTATTATGGCCACATGTTAAATTGTACATATATTTCTGTGGATTGGCATTCTTCACTTTGGATTCCCCTTCTATATTAAGATTTGATGGGACACTCAGGGCAGGAGAGAGGAAGAACAGGTAGAGGATTCTTTGTAGGGCCCCACAGTGAAGGCACTTCCTTTATTTTGAGGGCAGCTCCTGGATCAGTGGAGCCACTGAAAGGCCCCAGGCTTCTTCCCCAGGTAGATAAGTGCCCCTCTCCTTGATGCTTGTCCACCTCTTCTAATTCCTCCTTAATCATCTAGAGTGATCTTTTTCCAGCCTTGTTGGGGGCAGTTCCCCCATGCTTCTCCTCTTTCCTTCATTCTGAAAGCAGACTTTCTAAGGAAGGAGAGTGCGACTAGAAGCCTGTGCCTTTCCCCCTCAGCTCTCTTGCGCCCCTCCTCCCTCCCCCCCCCACACACTCCACCTGCAGAGGACATCTGCTTAGGTACTGATACATCTCCATGATGATAAGCAGAACCCTTCCTTTCCCTGGGTACCTAGCTCCTAAACTGAGGTTCTTGGCACTTTCCTTCAATGTGCTTGGCAGACATATTGGAAGCAGAATCCAGAGATGTTTCATAGAAGTCTGTCCCAACTCCCTTCTCAGTTGTTCCTCAGAGGCCTTTTCTGCATTATCGTATGGGGAGAAGTAGCAGATCCACTTTTTTGTTATATAGTTTCTCATTCATCACAGGCCCAACTGGTCAGGATCCCACCACTCACTCATCTCTTGCAAAATCCAACTTGAACCTCAATTTCTATTGTATCCAAGGAAAGTCAGGACAGCATTTGTTCTTATTTCTGTTGGCTTCTGGTTTCCAAACAAATTACTTGCAGGTCGCTAGACCCTTAAAATATTTTGAGATTCCCTTGCGAGAGACAAATTTAACTCCATTTCATTACAGCCATGACCAGTACTTAGTTGAAAGGAGAGAAGCTTCCATGGATGATATTTGCTTCCATGTTACTTTCCACACCGTCACCAAACAGTACTGTTATTAACTCTTTGCATTAAAGGATGCAGCATTCAGACTTGAGTGTTCCAAGCTGGTTTCTAAAATGACAGGAGCTAGTCTTCTGTCAACTCCTTTCTTCCACCTCTTTGCCCAGCGTCACCTCTCCTCCCTCCTTCAAGGCATTCAGTTAGGTTGTCATTAATTTCCTGTTCCTGCCTCAAGCTGATATTGCTAATCATATGCCTTGTGCACACAAGATCACCAAGCCACAGAAAAACATTATCGTAGTAGGTAAGATAATGTGTTTAGGGCATCTCTTATTGAAGGATTCCAAAACACTGTACACATTTAAACTGTATGCAGACATCACTCTGTGCGCCACTGAAATGCAGTCAGCTCTGGAGTGAAATACTGTAGCCATTTAATCATCCATAACAGCCCAACACAGCAGATTAGGATGAGAAATAAATAATATCATCCAAGATATCACATATGCAAGATAATAGTAAACCATTTGACAGTGGGTGAGAGGAGGGGAAGGGTGAACTTCACATCACTGTACTGGGATTGGAAGGCCATTTGTTATGAACAAAAAGCAGCTTTTGCTGGTCAAGTTTAATGACATGGAAAATGTTCAATAGCTCAGCTCCATTTTTTCATCAGATATGGTATTATCAAACTATGACTAGGTTTATATTATTATTTATGAAATGGCCCTTCCCCATTTACTAAACAGCGTGTGGTGCTGTTTTAACTACTACTTTGCAATTAAAACAGAATAGTTAACCTGTCTTTTTATTTAAAAAAAACCTGTTATAATTGTAGAAACCAAATAATTAGAAGCCCAAATAAATGGCAACTTGTTTTCAAAAGGAAACATACAGTGGGTTATAGAGAAAAAAATTGAGAATGCATTTGAATAAATGTGCCTTCTGATACTTTTTAAATCCAAGAGGCTGATGCAGGAGGAGAGAAAGTGCTGGTAGGTAAGAGTAATATATAATCTCAAAAGAAGCATTTCTTTAAATACAGCACATAAATCTCTATGAATGTCTGCTTTTGAGAAGCTTATTTTGAGTTGTATTATCTCTGGGCAGACATTGAGCCTTTTTCTGAGTAGCCCAAATGCTAGTTTAATTGTTTAGTCAGGTGTATCCTTTCACTGCTGATAAGTAAACGGAGAGAAAAGAAGTCTAATTTCCATTAGCCTTCACCCTACGGAGCATCAGATTTCAAAGGTTAGCTGATTTAAATTTTAAAATGTTTCCAAGCTAGCATATAGGAAAATTTAAGTAAGAACCATTATATGTAAAATCATTTGAATAATCTTAGGTCAGACCACCAGTCATCAAATGGTATTTTACACTTAGTACTTTGTTCGATTGTTGACATGTTCTCAAATGAAACACAGGGCTCAACAGGAGCACCCTTCACCTTTAGATAGAGAAAGTTTGCAGCTTATATTTTTAATGAGGTGAAATGTTCACACAAGTGTGCCATGCATCTGTCCCATGTATAACTTCTATGTATATGTAAAATACTTGTGTTGTATTACTTTGTGTATGTGTGTGTATAGAGCATATGGCTGTGTATGTCTGTGTGTATACAGTATATGGCTGTGTGTGTATGTGTGTGTATACAGCATATGGCTGTGTATGTCTGTGTGTATACAGTATATGGCTGTATGTATGGGCAGTGCAGATAACCGGGGCCGTCCCCTGTGGAGAGCGGGGCCCCACCCCTCCATGCTGCAGGGGAACGGGGCGGGCCCACCAGCCTGCTCTGCCCCCCAGGGAGAGGGCCCCGGAGGCTGAGGCCACCGGAGGAGTCGGCTCCAGCCCCAGGCCGGGAGGCCGAGGCTGCCGGCGCGGGGACCTGGCTCTGGCCCCGTCCCCGGGCTGGGAGGCCAAGACTGGAGGTGGGGAGTCGGCCGCATGTGGCCTTGTGGGGCAGGCCAGGCCAGCCCAGCCCAGAGGCCGGGCCCCACCCACATGCTCCGCCCCTGGGCTTGCCTGCTTCGCCCTAGGGGCCGGGCATAGCGCTCCTGGCCTGCCCTGCCCCGCTGCCTTCAGCTCGCTGCCGAAGGCAGCGGGTAATAGGAGGAAGAGCAGCCGTGGGTGCGGGGGCTGTGGTACGTGCTCCCCACTGGGAGCAGGACAGCGCGGGGCCCACGTAACCGCGGGGCCCGGGGCAATTGCCCCGTTCCCTGCAGATAACATAGTTAAAGTTGCTCGACACCTTCTGTTCTAAGACATTGTTTTCATTTGCTTAAAACTTTGCTAAGTATAAAATATTCAGGCTGAGTTGAGTGTCTGCCTCTGGCTGAATTTTTTGGGGAACTTTTAGTTAAAACAATCATGAGAATATTAGGGGAAAATATGGAGTTTTTTCCATGTTAACAATATTTTTGCAACTGTTTTGTTGAAAAATTGTAGTATCTTCATGCTTTGGAACAGGGACTTGAAATTTGGCCCTAGTGAGTATGTGCGCACTGAGATTTTTCAGAGGGTTACAACTTGGCTAAATTTGTGCGATTTTTCATGCAGACAGCAAAAGGCATATCCCTGACACCATGGTGACCCCCATCAAATTTCTAGTCCTTCTTTCAAAGCACGTAGGGTTAGAGCTTCTGAGTGAAAACATTGTAAGAATTTTTTTTAATATGGGCAAAACAAAGTATTTTTTTTCATACTCTTTTGGAAATAGCTGGGCTGTTTTAACTGAGATTTACAAATCAGCCTGAGACAGACTGAATGGAGCCATCATGGAAAATTTCAGTCTGAATGGGTAAAGATTGGTCGAGTTATAAGCAACTGAAAACAGCATCTTATAATAAAGGGGTTGAGCAATATAAACTATAGGTGGTGAATTAACTCCAGTTATAATTTAATATGTTTCTTTTATAAGTGGTATATATTCCACAGTTAACACCAACAACTGCTTTGACTTAAAGTCTGCTGGTGCTCATTCCTAAGTAACACACAGACTAGAAATACAGAAAATCTGGAGTTAAGAATCCATCTGCTGTACTTTTTTACAATGTGCTGTATTGTTCATAGCAAATGAACAATGGAAATAGGAATCTAAGAAGAGGAAGCAATATCTGAGATATTGCCATTTGAGACAGGTTAATTATCTCTTTATTAGCAAAACTTTTCTGTAATAATAAAAAATATTACTGTATATTTATTGCTCTAATTCACACTTAGCGTCTACTTCTAATCACTTCCATTTATCTTAGTTAAGAGAAATGCTATAGTTACTTTAGTTCATAATCCGTGGTATTTGTAGGCTAACTGTTCCAATATAACTGGTTTTTTTTTTTTTTTTTTTTTTTTCCCCCTGTGGAGTAGGGTTAAAGCCCATCTGAAATTGAAAACAGATCAATCAAGTAGTTCATCAGAAATTACATAGTGTCTCCTACAGTGCTACACATAACCTGAGGCTCTGGAAAGCATGAGCTCAGTCTAGGAGGTAGACATACAAAACAGAGTGGAGTTAGAACCTTTCTTTAAAGCAAGAATTGTCCTGCTAATTTGTTTAGCTCAAATGTCTAAAACTTAGAGGGACACTTCAGAATTCCAGCAAGTAGATTCCAGGTTTCCATTTAAAAAATGGAATAAAAACTGAGGAAACAAGTGTATTACAAATCAAATAGAACTAGTTCAAAGGTCATTTTACTGGGTTGAGTGATGATGGAAAATTCTCTTGTCTCAGCATGCAGTTGTAGATTGTCACTGTAACTTACCTGGTATCAAACAAAAAGTCTATCCTAGCATTCTAAGGTCATCTCATTATTTTATTATAGGGACACTATTCCTCACCGCCTCCCCCCCCCACCTTTACAAAAAAATTAAAAAATTGTGAACTCCCTTCCAATTGTGAACTCCCTTCATGTTGGCAACCACAATTCTCCAGATAGTGGGGTGGCCAAATATGACTTTCGCAGCAGCAAAGCTGAAGTGCTTGTATTGAGAACAGTGTATCTCTATATCTCATTCCTCTCCTGGGCCACCTTGTAGTTCTCAAGTACACCAGAGTCATTGCACATTAGATCCATGAGCCAGAGTTTTATGTCACTACTCAAGCCACCAGCTGCAGTTCATTTAGCAACTAGCAGATTGTAAAGTAAGGCTTGAAAGACACTTGGTAATCAGAGGTCTAAACTTAGGAGCCAAAAGTAGTTCTTTCCCCTCCCTCAGCTGTTAGGAAGGAGCGTACTGGGATTTCTACTCATTTGCTCTCTCTGTATCTTGCTTGGTAACTCCACCTTTCATATCAGCTTTGACTAATGGGCGCCAGATGAATTTGAAGTTGCATCACTCCTCTAGCTGCTGGAAAGAGAAAAAAAGCTTTCTGCCTCTTTGATGTGGATCCTCTACTGTGAGGAAGAAGATCTCTATTCTATCCTTTTGGCTGCTGTGAAGTGGGTGGTTCTCTGTTCCTTCTTATCTGCCAATTTTGTCTCTCTCTCTCCATAAATAATTTGAGTGCTTTCTTCTGTTGCTGCTCAGAGTTTTCTTTAGCCCCAGTAGTTACTGTGTAAAATTGGCTTGATTCTTGCTGCTGGACTGAGAGCTCCGAGAGCAGCAGTGAAATTAATCCAGGGCTTTTAAAATCTCACACCCATAATTGCAGGTGCAAGATAGATATCTAAATGTAGTGTTTGTCCCTAAATAGTTATAAAAGCCTACTCAGACAATATGTGTAACATGGATATCCTATCGTGATTTTTGACCTGAGCCCTTTCAGTAGGACCTGAAGTTTCCTCTGAAAGCTCATCAAACTCATGCATGCTAAGTGCATGCAGACCCTCCCTCCCCATTTTTAATGAAACACACGTTCATATTTTCAGCACTCAATTCTCTACATTGTTTATGATAGTAAATTATATCTGCAGTCATTCTTTTGTTGTTCAATAACCTAGTGCTAATTGTCATTTCCCCCTTAATAGACAGTTAAGAATTATGTTAAAATAATTATTGCCAGAAAGCACATTACAGAACCCTTAATTACTGGCTAGCAGTTTTGTCCTTAGATCCTCCCTCCAAGCTATGCTTTCACAGAGCATGTGCTTTTAATTTGAATTCAGCTCCATAAAACTCAAGAGAATCTATTGTCTATCAAAGCCAACCTCATAGCGACAAAAGATTTATCACAGCAGATCAGACCGGAGCACTCTCTAGTCTGGTGTCCTGCCCCTGGCAATGGCCAGTACCTGATATTGCAGAAGAAGGTAAATCCCTCCCTAAACTGTTAATACATCTATTCATTTGTATGGCACTGTACACATTCCTTCCTAAACATCTCAGATGATTCTTACACCCTGAAGCATGAGATTGGATTATCCTTATTATCTTAGTTTGCATAGCTACAAATGTTATTAGCAGCCATAAAATTATTCGGTTCCTTTGAAAATGTTGCCGTGGTATTTATTTCAATGATCTCATATGGCAGCCAATGCCATTGGCTTCATGAAAGAAGTATTTGCTTTTATTGTTTCTAAACTTACTGCAATTTATATGAAAAGTTCCTTTGATTTTTATAATATGTGATATGGTGAAAAGGAGGATTTGAGCAGATTTCACTGTCTTCTACTTAATTGTGAATGTCTTGATCATATTTCCTTGAATGTTTCTATTTTGGGGCCTAATTAATGCCAAACTGAAATTTCTTATTTCACGTAAATCCTGCAACACATTCAGTTCTCTTTATTTCCTTTCTATGAACCTTTCACATGTCTGCTTTGGATATATTAATGTAGATGAGAACATACTATTGTTTCTTGTTTCTTAATTTTGTGTCCCCTTCTAGTAGTTTTCACACTCAAACTTTCTTTTTATTGCTGCTGTTTGTTCATATCTGTTAGTGTCCATACTATGTAAAAGATGTACGAAAAGGGAAAAAAGGTGCAGTCTCTGCTTTGAAGACCTTACTTTTATAAATAAATAAATAACCTTTAAAAATTGCTTTATAAACTGATACTGGTAATCTTCAAGTTTAGAGCTACGTATGTGGTATACTATGAAGTCAACATACAAGCTATTCTAAATATGGGATGTATCAATCATTTTTCGTTGACTTGCCTTATTATAAATGTACCCACATTAAATTGTGACACATTTTATTCATCCCCTAGGTGCAATGCAGGATTGTTCCTTTCAATGTACTCTCAAATAACTTGACTTTTCTAACTTTAGGTGGCTCAGATAATGGAGCTTCTCTCTCTTTTGGGCCTAGATTTTCTTGAGTTTATTTTATCATGCTACTGTTAGTAATACTATATCCCTTTCTATTTCCTTCTTTAGTGCACACACTTCAAATACTTACAGATAGTTGCAAAACATTTGCTAACCAAAACAATGAAATCGCATCAGCAAACTTCATTAACTTGTATTAATATGTATTATGTATTAATATTTTAAATAACACTCATCTCAATATTGGCCCCATCGTGCTCAAGGATTAACTCTTCTTCATTCTGTAGGGCAGTCATTTCCTATTCCTCATTATTTCCTATTATTTAACTGTTTTAAATCTATGTCAGGACTCTGTCCCTTCCCCTATGATTACTTATTTTCCTTAATAGTCTCTGATGGAGGGAATTTATCAAAAGCTGTTGGAAAATTTAAGTAAATTATGTACACTAGATCTTCTTATTTACTGTTCACTCAGCTCTTTACAAGAAGTCAAGAAATCCATCTGTTCCTGTTTAGTATATTCTGAAAATAACTATAGTTGTACAGTATGCCATAAATCTTTTAGCACATTAATATTAGACCTGAGTGGCTCACATCTGGTGCTAACACCTCCCACTCAGCCTTCTAATAAGTGCATATTTCGCCTGAACTGACATGAATATTTTCCAATCCTGACTGAATTGCTGCTGGCCTTCAAACTCCATCAGAATCACTTAGTTCTGTCCAAGGTCCTGAATCATAGCATAATTGCTTATCTATTGCTTTGTTGTTAAACAAACTATTATTTTTATTTATACACAACCGTTGGTCAATGGGCACTTAGGAAGTCAAATTTGAAGAATCTCTAGCCCCATTTAGTACCTTCTTTTGGAAACTTCCTGAAGACACTTTCTTTGCCAGCTCCTGCACACTTGCCCCATTCATCTTTTTCCTGGCCTTTTGTGTATTTAGGCCCATGAGATAATTTAGGCATTAATATGACATTGCGTCTCAGCGTTACTCCCTTACAACTCATCAGACAACCCTAACTAGCAAGCAGCAGCAATGCAGTTACTAATGGGGGGGCAGGGGTGGTGATGGTTGCTCATGGGGCTTTTGTCTCTGCTAATGTCTCCCAACCATTCAACGTGAAATAATGCTGTCTTGAACCATATTCTGAGTGTAAAAACCCTTTAAAATGTAAAATTATTCAGCTAAGTTTGAAATATTCAGCACAGGATTTTATTTTATTTTTTTTAAAATAGTCAAATTGATGGATGTATTTCTAAATGTAGATGATCTGATTATTTTACCTAAATCTTTCTATGTAAAAACCTTTAGCATCATTGCCACCTTATCTCTGAATCAGTCATCCTGCCAGAACTGATGACTGGAACAATAGAGATCACTCTGGTGCAGGAACTTCTCTCAGAACCCCTGCCTTATCGCATTTTTAACTGGCAAAGACTGCCATTCAGACTGTCACTCACTGGGACCATATAATAGATGATGCATGCCTTGTGCACCATAGATAACTCACCAAACTAGGTTAGATTTAATTACACACACACACACTTGATAAGATATGTGATTTTCTTTTTAAAATCAATTGTCATTGAAATTATAGCATTGCCGCTTAGGTTGGTTAAGGTTATGTCAGCATTTCCATTATAAACCAGTATTTTGATGTGGTTACACTACCACTATTTCATGTGGTTACTGCTGTAGTATGCCCACAAAATGATTCTTTCATAAACATCGTTGAATGCAAGTGGTTGTGGTTGTGTTTAAAATTAAACACTTGCATGCTTGTAGAAAGAGAGTATGAGGCTCAAGTCAAGCACAACATACTTAGTTAAAAGGGAGAATTTACTTCTGGCAATAATAGTTGCCATTTGGGCACAAAACACTGTGCTTGAAAACAATTGATAGAGGCACGCAGAATGCAAGAAGGAGATTTTTTAAAATGTATATATTTAAATAAACAAGAAGGAATATTCTCTTGAAAAATATTTATTTATATTTTACAAAGGATTGAGACTGTTAATGGTCATTGAGGATAGGAAACCCTCCAATAGATGTTTCCCAGCTTCCCTGCAGGTGTGGCCAGTGAGTGTTTGTTTAAAATTTTCAAATTGGGACTAGATTATAATTTAGCTGTGTATGTTCATGTGAAATAGTGAAAGGCCATAACATGGTCCGTCCCCCCCCCACTCTGAGCCTGGATTGAGAGTTGAGGTATATGCAAGGAGGAAGCTCCGTCCCCTCCTTGTGTGGGAGCTTATAGGTAAGGCAAGCATGAAGAGTGTTGCCTGATTTCCTTGGAGTCTCTAATTTGAGTGGGTTTAAAGGCTTGCCAGTTGATTGGATCAGAAGATAGTGAGGTTTTCGTCCTGGAATCAGGCTGCAAAGAGTTTTACAAGGACCCCTGGGCTGCATGATGTCTGGTTCCCCAACTCTTGGGTGGAGAGCTAAGAGCTATAAGGGTAAGACTAAGATTACAAATAATACTAACTATAGACTAAGAACAAAAGATTCTAGCAAACATTAACAAAAAGAAGCTTAAAGAAGAAGTAGCTGATATTTGTACCCAAGTAACATAGTTTCCCCCCCTTTTTATACCTTCCGTAACATGGGTCTTCCTTCTAAGTCCCAACTTGGCTTCTTCACCCACAAATTATTGGAGTACACTTATTCTGTAGGCTGGTAGGTTTGTGCGTGGTATTGACGCATGTCTTCTTTTCAGATGGTTCGCTCATCTTCCCCTTTGTTATTTCTGGCTATTTCTGTGGTTTTTGTGGTGTACTTATACAGTGTATTTGTGGCATAAGCTCCCTGTTTTGTTACCTCCTGACTTTTCTAGGGTGATACGGTCAGAACTATATATGTAACTTCTCATTACTTTTCTGGGCCAAAGGTCCTGAACATATATATTCTAACTGCTTCAGCTTTTGTGCAGTATGTGGCCTGCAGGTCTCTTGCATTAAAGCTGTAATACTTGACTGTGAATCTAGAACTTTATTATAACAAAACAAATGCTTAATCTGTAAGGAAAAGTATATATGTGCAAGCAAGCAAGCAAACAGGCTAGTCCTATAGGCTATAAGAGGCATGGGGATTGGGTTGTGCCCTGATACCATCCTCTTATCCCAACACAGCAGCCAGCATAGTTAAAGGAGCTATTCTGCACCCTCTGTAATGCTGCACTAATTTACACAGTTCTATCTGCAGCGGAAAATGGTAGGGAAATCTGCCTCTGAGGGTATGTCTTCACTAAAAGCAACAAATTCGCTGCTGTCAGATTGATTCTTTGGGATTGACTGAGTGGAAGTGGAGACTTGCTCAGTCAATCTGGAAGTTGATTTAATATATCCACCTCTGGAAAAAGAGTAATGCTGCATTGATGGGAGGACATTTCCTATTGGTGAAGTGAAGATGTCACAGTAAGTAGATGTTAAGAGGTCTATGG
Source organism: Pelusios castaneus (assembly GCA_007922175.1). Taxonomy (NCBI): domain Eukaryota; kingdom Metazoa; phylum Chordata; order Testudines; family Pelomedusidae; genus Pelusios; species Pelusios castaneus. The sequence goes on from ML685797.1 coordinate 10,199,652, forward strand.
CAGATACCCAAGCTACTCTGCTGTTGACTGCTGCTGAATTTCACGGAAACTGTAGACCAGGCCTGAAACCCAGGTCTTTCCTGGGATTCTCCCTGGCTCAGAGCAACTGCACCTGTCTCTTATGCAGATCTAGAATGAAAGTTTCATTCTTTCTGTTCACTTGGATTTTGGCTACCAGGCCTGGTTCTTCCATGAATAGTTTTGAAGGAATGAAAATAGTGTCTGGTTGAACTTGTTTAAATACTGATATAATACTTTAAGCTGTAGACTTATAAAGTAATTAAAAGAGTTCTTAATATGCCCTTCAAGTAGTGAAGGATCATTTAATGCTTCCCTTTGACTTTTGTCACATAGCATGTTTCACCAGAAAACTAACAAAAACATGAAAGTGTAGCTTCTTAATGCTGTATTTAATCCTAAAACATTGTCCAACACATTCATGGAGCTCTGTGTATGTCTTGTGCATACCCTTGGTCATATACTTACAGTTAGTGAGTTGATAAAATATGAACACACACAATCTTATCCATATAATATTGTGTAAAATAACTGACTTTTGTCCCCAATTTTCTTTACTCATGAGTAGAGCCCTGTGCGGATACAAATACATGGATCTGCATCTGCAAGAAATGGTCCGTGGATATCCATATTGCATCTGTGGATGCAGATATAATGAGGATACCTGCAGATTTACAGGGCTATACTCATTTGTATACCCCTATTCAGATACAAATATGTGGATCTGCATCTGATCTGCAGCCGCAAGAAATGGTCCACAGATAGCCATATCACATCTGCGGCTGCAGATATCTGTGAATTTCCAGGGCTCTACTCATGGGAGCAGAAAGCTGGGTCTTATGAAAGGGGAGGTTATGGGAAGAAGGAGTAGAAGAGTGCAGCTCCTCTTCCTTTGTTGAAATCAGAGGTGATCCCTGAACTCTAATGGGGTAACCCAGTACTCCTCCACACTCCCTTTCCTTGGCATGTCAACTGAGAGTTCTCCCTCCTGTTACAATCTAATTCAGTCATTGCCTGTTGCTATTATCGTGAAACAAATGCTTTCTAGGATGTCATGTCATATACAATTTTCATGTCTCAAAAATATTAGGCCACAATCTGCCATCTTCTATAGTTCTCTGTACAGAATGTCTTCTCTTAGTTCACTGGGAAGAATGATGGCAACCCAATACTTGTAAGTAAAACTTGAGGAAATTGTTTGGCCTATTCCTTGAGCAAAAAGTAGAGATTCAGATTGGGGAAAATATTCTGAAAATTCATGACAAATTCACATAATTGTTTCAGTTAAAAACAACAATATTTCTGAAAAATCAAAATGTTTCAATTCAACATTTTTATGACTTTTTTTTTTTTGAAATGTACTTTGCTGTCATAAAAATAACATTTTTATAAAAGCTCAAACACAGTAATATTTTGCTTCAGGTCAAAAGGAATGTTTTTCAATCTACATTAATTTTTTTTTCAACTTTTTGTTGTGCTGAAAGTGTTGATAATTTTTGCCTTGGTTTGAACTGCAAATTCCCCCCTCCCCCCCATATTTCTGGAACAGTCAAAGAACTTTCAAAGTCAGTTATTTGTAGAGATGTACTTGCAAGCCAAGATAGGGAGTGTAATTTGATATGATAAGTTTCAATTTATATTGAATATAAAATATTTTCCAATTTCAAACTATTTTGTGATATTTATTTATGAATCCTTTGATATTTTGAAAATAGTGTACCCTGATGTAATGGATAAAATCCTGACTCCTTTGATTTCAACTGCAAAACACCCATTGACTTAATACTACTAGGATTTCTCCAGATAATAATTTTATCTGCGGCATCATCCATATGTATTGTGTGGGTATCAAATATACTATTGAGTGCTCTAAAATAATAACAATATTACTGTAAATTGGGAGTGAGAGCTGCTGAGTGCTTAGATTTTGTAATGACCTGTAATTTCCTCAAAGAAAGAGTTGTCTTTTTTTCTTTTTATTATTAATACTGGATCTTACCATTCTCTTTGCTTCACTGCACGTAGGCTCAAGTAGGCTGAATATGTTGTAATGAAGTGGACAATCAGTATGCAAAGTTCAACGAGTCTCTTTGTCATAATTGATATTTTCATTTGCATCTTTGCAATAAATTTCATTCCTTTACTTGGTCTCACTTTTTAGGCTTATAATTTTTCAGAATTATTTTTGTTCCTTTTACAAATTTTGAATTGTTCTTCAGAAATCTCTCACACAGAGAGGTCATTATTTCTAATCTTGACAATACGATAAATAACCGAACAAACCCATCATGTTTGTTTCTAGACCATGGTCACAATATTCTAGCACATTTCAGGATTTCTGATTATTTTTTCAAAATTATTCTTTCTTATACATAATAAGAGTGCCCTCCAGTTTATCCCAAACTCTATTATTTAAACCTATGCACTATCTAAATCCCGTCCTTGTCTCCCAGCATGAGACATAATGAAATATGTACCCTTTACTTCATGTATATCCTGCTGGGGGACAGAGAGGAGATTCAGATAATGCAGAGGTTTGGATAATAGAACAGAGATACCCAGTCAAGACTGCAAGGAGGAAGAGTAAGACAAAGGGGAGGCCACCTGCTGCTGAATGGCTCCTGCCCTCTTGATTTTCTGATTTCACAGTTATCCAAATAAAATCCATGTCCCCCATGCTATTTGGATAATTGGGAGTACATAATGCTTTTTAATATAATGGTATTTTAATAAATAGCTTTTGTTATCTGATTCTTGGAAAGGCTTTGTTGTTAGAGTGAGTAGGAGATTGCCACAGATTTTTGGCAATAAAAAGAATAGTAGGGCATATACTGTTGACATAATAAGCTGATATGCTTTTCAAATTTTGTCTACACTTAATGTAAAAATATTAAATGTATATTGTAGCATCTGCCAGTAATATAAAGTGCAAATGAAAGTGAGAAAAACCCATCAAAAGATTACAGGACTTTTCAAGCATCCCTTATTTTTATCCAAATTAAAATTTTAATCAGTTGAACTACATCATTAGTAATATCCACTGGAAGGACTGTGAGACATCTCAGAGTGAATTAAAAGAGAAGTGCCATTCAACTGGGAACTGAACATATTTCAGCGTATTGAGGCATCACTCTTTGAAATAAATACTTTCTCATGCTAAGCTTTTTCAGAAAGGCTGTTACATACTTATCGAGTTTAATCTCTTTATTTATTTATTTAGTTTGCTTTAAAGATGGGAGTTTCATTAAAATAAAAATTCCATTCAGGTTATTATCTTCCCAGCTGTCTGTGCAGACCATGGGATTGGCCTGAGAATATTCTCATTACATGTGTTCGAGCAGTTAGTCAGTGATTGATGCTGTATTAATGCACAGCACAGACGCTTTCCCTTTGTTACTGAACATTAGACAAATTAGTTCTTACAAATTCATGTCCCACCCCCACTGCATCTAACTCGGCCACTCTGGGTGGTTAATATTGCTAATAACCTTCATTCAAAGTGAACTGAAGCATTCGGAAGGAGGAGTTTGCTAAAGGAAGGGGAAGAAAACAGTCAGTAACCAATGAAGTCTAACAATACGTGGCAGGGATCTCATCATTTTCTAGTGCACCCCAGCCTAGTAATGACAAATGATCTTTTCATTGCCAGGTCCCCAAATTAATTTTCCCTACTAGTTTTTGTGAGGCAACATTCATCACATAGATTGCATTAAATGTACTTCTGTCAGGACAGAAAAAGATGAGAAGTAAAATAATGTGATTCCGACAGCTTCTTATCTAGGAAAGTAAACCACTGGGACAATATCCTTAAAAGTAAATGTTCTCTGTAAATGTTCTTGGTCGTGGGATATTTTTGCACGAGAGGTCTTTATAGCATATGAGAAAAGGATCCTACGTCAGCAGAACACAAAATTGCAGGAAAGGAGGCTGGAGGAATATCGATAGCTATTACTGACTTGGTAACTGAGTCTTGCTTTATAGTGGAGGAACACCAACTCAGGTAGAATGCATACAATTTATGTTTCTAATATTATATTATATAGAGAGCAGAATTGCTCTTTGTGTTATCTGATTTGAAATTAATGGGTCAGATACAGTTTTCCAGGATGCTCTGGTAAAATAACTCCTAATTAAGTTTTTGCAGTGCATTGTTTCTTTTCTGGTATTTCAAATGATATTCTAGGTGTTTTATAGTTCCACCGGAGATTTACCAAGGTCAGGGAACTACTAGAGCATGAGTAGTAGGGGGTATCTCAGCACAGTTTAGCTCTATGAAATATTATGCTGTTGGCTGGATTAAGTCACACATATTAAGCATAAAATTAGAGTGTTTAATATTTAGAAAACATTTAAATTGAGATAAAGATTCATGTGCATTAAAACACAATAGGTATGTTCAATGCAAACTAATTTCTGATGCTTTGAGTGATTCACCTTTCTTGTGCTTGTGTATTTTTTTTTTTTTTTTAAATCACTTGAATGCATTTGATTGAGAGCAGCAAAAAGTGCATTTCTCTCCCCACTGGTACTGTGCAGAGTACCATCTGTCAAGCCTGGATCACACACAGATCTGGGTCTATATTTACTCCTTTCAGTCCCACAGGTTGTTGACCCTTCTTGAGGGCACTCTGAATGCCTGCCATTTTTTCATTAGCACTTTCTAGATTCTCGTAGTCCAAAGACCGATGCTTACTGCAGCTTTTTCAGGTGTTTCATTTGGGTCCTTGATCTCTCCTTGATCTCTCATGTGGCTTAACTACCACTACTTTTATTGCCTAAGGCTTCCCAACACGTTTCTGTGGTTCTGGCTCTGGAATCCCACTGCTCATATTCATTCCCCCTATCTGTCTACTTATGATTGCACATGGGCATGTGAGAACTTCCACTATAATACATGTACAAGTCCATCTTTCTTCTTGACATGACACTATTTAATCACTGACTTCCCACAGAATAGGATATTGTGGAATACTGGATTGTGTGTGTAAAACATTGGATAAAAGATGTATAAATTGAAATAAATACAAATTGTGATACGTTTAGTATTTCTTTGTCAATTAAATTTTAATTTTAGGATCAAGGAAACTGGCACTTGCAGCTATGAACAGCTAGGTTTTGTAACTTACATCATATCTCTCACACTTACTTTTCAGTAACTGTGACCAGATAGCAAGTTGAGGGGAAGTTTAGCAAAGCTAGAAAGTTTGTATGACTTGACATGCCTTTCTGTTAATCAGTGGATTGGTTAGACCAGCAAAATCTTTGAGCTTTTTCTTGTGCTGTATGAATAGCTGTGAATTGATTAATTCATTTTATAAATGCATTAGATAATACGGCATTAGTGAATGTAAAATATGTTTACCTTTGTGCACAACTACAGCTTAAAACAGTGAGGCTGTGTATTAAGGAACATGGAAATGAAAGTAGCTTTCAAGGAGAATGAACAAAAAAGGTTTCAAAGCAGAATTACTATATTAGTAGCCCCATTTAAGAATGATTACTCACTTTCTTTAAAGGCCATTGCCCATTTTCCCACCAGAAAGGGTGCAGGGCAGAAACCATAGGAAATTTGTCATCTTAAAGTTGTGCTCTCACTCTTTTCTTGCAGTTCTTCTGTTTACCTTTTAATGTAATTAGGCAGACCAAATTGGTATTTTTTTCCCCTGACAACAGTAAATTAGGCTTAACTCTTTAATTACAATGAGAAGGAAATCGCATTTCTGATAGCCTTCAATTAGCTCAAACAGCTGTTAAATTATAATTAAAACTTCACATGGATCATTTGAGTTCTTGGAATGTTTCCATTTAATAACAAAACATTTGCATATATACATTTGTTTTTCAATAATCTTTTCAAATCTGCCAATGGTGTACCAAGAATGTTGATACTGTATTAAGCAATATCTTTTTAGACCTATGAATAGACTGCTAGGTCTAACAAAAAGAAAAATTGTTATAGAAGAAGGTGAAGAGAAGGTCTTAAATCTGCAAGTTTTGTCAGAACCAGCACAAACAATCTGAGCTCCAAGGTTGTTCATCATGTGCTCATGCCGATTCCAATCTTGGTGCGCGCGCACCGCATGCATGGAACGTCAGAGACTTTTCCCCAGCAGTACCCGTTGGGTCGGGACAGGTGCCCCCTGGAGTGGCACCCTTGTGGCACCACATAAATAGCCCTGCTGACCTTCTTACTGCCAGTGATGGTAGTCGGAGCATTGGTCACTTGCTGGAGACAAGCTATCAGTTACCCTAAAAGGCTTGCTGAATCTGTTTTTTTTCTCCTCTAATTTCAATTAAAAAAAAAAAAGGAAGGAAGGAGAGAGATGAAAAAACTCTCCTTCTGGGAATCGGGCTAACCCCGGGGCTCGGGGGCATGCCACGGACCCAAGGTTTTAAACTGTGCAGCTTCTGCCAGAAGCCCATGCCCAAAGGGGACCCACACGACGCGTGTCTTAGGAGCTTGGGAGACGAATACCAGGCAGATCGCTGCAAGATCTGTAGAGGCTTTAAGCGCTCGCCTAAAGCAACTGCGTATGGAAGCAGCTCTGGGCCCTAAGTCTGGCGATTCGATGCCAGGAGCATTGGTGCGGAGTGCCCGCCCTGGCTTCAATGAGAGAATCGGCACCAAAGTCGTTGGCACCGGGTGGGCACCTGACGTCTTCAGCTAAACCGCGGCACCGTTCTCATTCACCGGTGCCCAAAAAGAAGCAGAGGGCAGAGAAGGACAGCTCCTCTCAGAAAAGAACCGAGACCCAAGGGCCTATCCAGAGTAAGGAAAGGTCCCACTTAAGTCTGGGGTCCCCTGCGCAACAGTGTGGGCTAGGAGACCTGGACATGCCATCCACTCCGGAGACCTTTGAAGCGGCCAAGGATCTGATAGCCATAATGGCACAGCAATCGGCTGTATCTTCTCACACGACACCAAGGACTGGGACTCAATCTAGGGGAAAACCCCCATTGACAAAGCCCAAGTCCCCTTCACATGGTCTGTCTCCCCGGTACCGGTCACCTCGACCCCGGAGCGGCACTGATCAACCTCTTATTGGAGATCATCCTCAAAACGTAGTTCCCGAGGTTGCCCTGGTCCCAGGTCCCCGTACCAGTTTAGGTCCTCTTCATGGAGTAAATCAGCATCACATCAGGGATCGCCGGACCGGCACCATCAGTCCAGATATGGGCACCCATCTCAATCGTCACAAGAATGCCACTCCTGGAGCCGCTCTAGGTCACGCTCTCATGTGATGCCCCGGCACTGGTCATCCGGACACCAGTCTCCTCGGCACTGGTCAAGATCACCCCGGCACTGGTCTCCTTGGCACTGGTCAAGATCACCCCGGCACTGGTCTCCTGTAGGCCATCCTACAGAATGCACTGTAAGGGCTCCAATCCCACCAACCAAAGGATAGCTAGTAATCGACCAAGATTGGAATCAGCATGAGCACACTCAAAGAAGCAAAAGAGGTTCTCACCTGTAACAGATGTTCTTCGAGAGGTGTGCTCATGCTCATTCCAATACCGATCCACCAACCTTTCTTGTTGGAGCTGGGCAAGAAGGAACTGGAGGGTTGCCATGTTGGCAGGGCTATTTATGGGGCGCCTGTCCCGACCCGACTGACACCACTGGGGAAAAGTCTCCGACATTCCGTGCACGCGACGCACACGCACCAAGATTGGAATGGGTATGAGCACACCACCCGAAGAACATCTGTTACAGGTGAGAAACCTCTCCTTTTTTTGTTGGAGGTAGCTCAAAGAATCAAACTTCCCCTAACACCTATCATCCCTCCCTCATATGATCTCTACTGGTAGAAACCAAGGAGAAATGGTGTTTGGAGGCTAACAATAACCTGAATAAATATTCGCATTCTTCTGTCAATCACACTCACTTGTTCCAGGCCTTTAAGGATGCAGACCTATATATATGTTGGTGTAAATAAGTGAAGAAATATTTCACGCCTCAAAGTAGATTCAATTCCTTTGTAGAGAACACTTTTACTTAATGTAAAAAAAATGTTTACAGTAGCTCTTGCTGCTGTCTATGTGGTCAGCCAGCTGTGATGAAGCAGCACTGTGGAAAAGTGTGTTGTATAATACTGTTAAAGCCTTACAACACAACACTTTGGGTGTCTTGAAAATGAATTAAATAGAGCCACAAGGCTAAGATAAGAAACAGTCTCTAAACCAATGGTTTTCAAACTTTTTTCTTGGGACCCAGTTTAAAAAAATCCACAACCCAACAACTACATCTTTCAGCAATGCATTCCCCGCTTTTGGTGATGGCAGCAAGGGGCATTGCGACCCAGTACTTGAGAGTGCCTCTACACTTACAAGTTAGGCTGATTTAAGGAGGCTTAAGTAGACCTAAACTACTCTGCATCCACACTGGGCTTTCCTTAAGTCGACTTAAGGAAAAGTTAAGTTGAGTTAATAATACCTCGTTTTAGGTCGACTTAAGCCAGTGTGGACGGGGATTAGCGCCTAAGTCGACTTAATAAAGTCGACTTAACTTTTCTAGTGGAGGAATAGCCCGAGGCTCTGTGACCCGGTACTGGGTCCCAACTCATAGTTTGAAAACCACTACTCTAAACAGTTTGATGTTTGTAAATGAATTAGATGAGCCTGAGCTATCAGACTCTGGAGAGATACAAGGAAAAGAGAGGGTGAACTTCAAATGAAACAGATCTCTTTTTATTACATATTTTTCCTGAATCTCTATTTTGTAATATTGTAACTTCTTAAAACCCAAAGAGACTTTACAACATCCTGAACTCAGAAAAGGCACTTCCAGCACATTTCTAAGTCTATAATCTTCATGTGCTGGATTTAGGCACAAGGCAAGTAAGCCATGGTTTAGGGCCTCACATTATGAGGGGCCTCTGAATATGTTGGAGATAACTAAGAAGATTTCATAATTGAAATTGATAATGCAAATAAGGCTTTTTGCAAGATGTATGTTTTATTTAATTGTTTTTCATTGCATCTTTGCCTATGTATACGGTATATGCAAATATAATGGTTTATCTTTTTTCTTTCTGTTATTATGTAATACACTTTTTTATCTTTACTTTTTATTCTATGGGGCCTCTGAATTTTGACATAGCTTAGGGCATCAGCATGTCTTAATCTGGCCCTGCTCTTAGGGGACCATCCGTTCACCTTTATACAGCTCAGCTGGGGTTGTTCTCTCTGTTTTGTTTATCACTTTCAGCAGGCAGATCAAGGAACTCAAGATACTTTAAAAAAATACGAGTATTTTTGCCTTTTTTATGGCAGAGGCAGATTTCTTTTCTTTTGGTTTCTTTTTTTTTTTTTTTTTTTGGTTCCATTTATTCAAAAGAATAGAGGCTCAGAGCTGCATGCAATTTCATGTCTAATTGCATACACAGTTAGTGTAATTGTGCATGTGGTTAGGGTAACTGTACCTGCAAATTAGGCTCACAGACTCTGTAACAATTGTCCTACCTCACTCTGCCCTGGTGTACACTGCTGCACGATTTCAGCTGCAATCGAAGGGAGATGTGCAAAGTACTTAAAATACCTTTCGTATTTCCCTCCAATTGCCTACTGCCTACTTACTGCACAGTCCCCACAGTGCTGATTCGTTGAGAAATGCCTTCCCGTCGAATCAGCGCTGTGCTTCTTGCCAGGTGGGTCTTGCCCAATTGACCTCCGGCTCATTCTGAGTTTGATTGAGCACGTCTTTACGGACACTTAATCAAACTTGAATAAATTGATTCTATGCTGTTGGTGCTGTCACTGACAGTGTAGTCTTTCCCTGAGGATATGTCTATACTTCTGACTTTATGGAGATTGATGTGGTATGATTGATTGAATGGGCTGTGAAGACCTGCTCAATCGATCCCAGAAGTGCTCTCTGGTCGACATGATTAATCCACCTTCCCAAAAGGAGTGAGGCTGTATTGGCTGAAGGGTGTCTTCCAGTGATGCAGTGCAGTGAAAATGCTGTGGTATGGCAACATATGTTAGTTGATGGGAGATACACAAGCTATAGTACAGTACATAGATTGCATTCTCCCGTCGACCGCTGGCGGCAGTGTAGACCAGGCTTCAGTTCTCTCTCTCTTGCTCATTATCTCCCTGCTTCTATATTCTTATGTCTAAGATTGAGATTCTGTCTTTCTTTCCAATGTCTTGATCTCCTTAAAAATGGTGAGCACACCTGTGGGTGGTGGTAAATAATAAACAAAAATAAATTGATGTCTTAGGCCATTCATCAATAGCAAGTAGATTTTTCAATACAGTTTTCTAGACCCAGTGCACTGTGGTTTCAAATCAAATTATAACTGTTTCTTCAGTTTTTTGGGGGGTTACACGTAGCTTTTGATCTTAAACCAAATGCTCCTTAAATTGGTCGTGAGATTACTTAATCTGGGATGTGATCTGTTCCATTTTTCTGTTTTCTATATTTCTTAGCTATATTGTAGTTGTTGGATTTTCCCTTATCAGCTCTTCTGTGGAAATGTAGTTCTTTGCTGCTCTTGGAAAATTCTGAATCAGTTTATTTTTGTTTTGTCAGGGAGTGTCTCTCAAAATAGGGTGAGTGTTTCTCAAATTGTATGTCAGATTTTTCTGTTACCCTTTAGCCAAAATATCTGGATTTGTGTGCAGTCTTAGAAAGCATGTTTATATGTGAGCATCATTCTCTTAAGATGAATTTGAGATAGCATTAGTTCATTTTGTTGAAGATTATTGAGGTGTAGAAGAAGTGTTTGATTACTTTCCATTGAAATTCTTCCCATGATGAGGAGGAGGTAGTTTGTGCATTTTGGAGGCTATATGCCCAAGAGTCACCTTCTATGATATTCTGAATTTCTGCTTCCCATTTTTCTTTTATGTGGTATGACTTATGTATTTCAGAACTGTTGAGAGATGCATAGTGAATGGCAATTCATCCTTCAGATCTGCCTGCATTTATGAGTTTCTGCAGTTCATTTTTAAATGCGAATATGGGTTGTGCTGTGTTTGTGCATTCTGGTTGGGAATGAAGTTGAAACTGGAGCTAATCATAAATGTCTCATCTGTGAAGGTTGTGTTTTTGGGTGTTGTGTTAAGGCAGTTCAAAATCTGAACTCTAAAAGGATATATCTAGGTGAGTCAACGTACTTTGTTTCTAGCTAACAGTGCACTTTTGAGGAGAAACAACAGCAAACTCTGAGGTGGGGACAGAAATATTTCCTAAGTGGGACATGGAAGCCTTAGCACCCGGTTTCTTTACTGATGTGTCTTTAAGTATAGTTCAGACCAGGCCACAGTGTTGTAGGTAAAAGGTCTGATTCTTTTTCTATGTTTAGCCAAGCTCAATGGGTGATATCTGGGAGCCATTGATAGTATATGATATTTTATGTGTGTTGACTGAATAATGTTGGTGATGCTTGGGAGAGGCACCCCCCATTCTCTTTGCTATCTTTCAGCATCTCATGCTTGATTTTGCTCTTTCCTTCTCCCAGGGTGTACCTAGAAATGTGTGCAAAAATAGGAACTAACTTGCTTGTAGTATCAAGGCCAGTTCTGAAAAAAGAATTATGGTAGAATATTTAGTTTGATGATTCTAACACTATCTGAGAATGTTAGTAGTAGAAATTATTATTAGCTATTATAATTTGTATTGCAGTAAGGTCCCCAATCATTGATGAGGGGGTCTACTGCGGGCCTTGACAAAATTGGTTCCCAGCTAGGTGCCAGCAGTTTTGTTTTTTGATTGCCAGGAGACGCTCCTCCATTGCATTTCCAAAGTGGAACTAGGAGCCAAGCTACAAACCCTGGCACCCGTGATGAGCTGGCTCCCGGGTTTTGTCAAGCCCTGGTCTACTGTGCTGGGCACTGTACAGAAAGATGGTTTCTTCCCCAAAGAATGTACAATCTAAGTTAGGGCATATGTATTTATATAGTTTTGAATTCACTTTAATAGTTTGAACAAATTTTGTTATATGGTATTTTAGATCATGTGATTCTTTCATGTTATTGAAAGCTTTCTCTGCCCCATATACAGGACTTGATTTCCTGGATTCTTTATGGTTGATGTCCTCCTATTGTTTAATTTAAGAAAACAAACAAGTAGTCTGGTGTCACTTTTAAAGACTAACAAATGTATTTATTGCGTGAGCTTCCGTGGGAGAAAATCCCATGAAAATCTCCCACGAAAGCTCATGCGATAAATAAATGTGTTAGTCTTTAAAAGTGCCTCTAGACTCCTTGTTTGTTTTGCTGAACATGACACGGCTACCCCTTTGGAATTTGTTAATTTAAGTCAGTCTAATTAATTATATCCATTTAATAATGCACCTTTAGTTAAAACAGTGCTCATTGATGTGTAAACAAGACCTTGATAAGTATCTAATACTTGCTTAAGGGTAAAGAAAGAAATTGCTGAATTCCCTGTGGACATAGGTTTGACTCCTTTTTCAGCATAGTGTTCCTAAGTGTAAACGCTTTCTGCTGGCATGTAGCACAATATCTTAAAATTTTAATGGATCTGATTCTCAGTTGTTACATGAGTTTTACAGTGCTGTTACGCCATTAAAATAAGTGTCATAAAACTGGAATAGCTCAAAAGTGAATCAGGTGCAACATCTTTTGTCTTAATTTGATGCAAAATATGAGCATTTAAAAACTTAGGCTATGTCTACACTGGGGAATTTAGGTCGACTTAAATAAGTCGACTTAAGCTTCAAAGTCGACTTTATAGGAGGTTTTATAAAGTCGACTTTGAATTTCCTTAAGTTGACTTAAGCAGCAACTTAAGTCGACTTAAGGAAATGCCAGTGTGGATGCAGAGTAAATTGAGTCGACTTAAGCATGCTTAAGTCGACTTAATTTACTAGTGTAGATGCACCCATAGTTAGTTATCAGAATAACTAAAGAACATGAATCGGGACTTCGGCTGAAACCCCCATTGGAAGATAGCTGAAAATAGTCTGCATGCATATTGTGTAATTAAAGATTTTTAAATAGACTTTGATTACTTTCCCACAGTAAACACCAGGAGTGAGTATAAACCTGCGTATCTTCCTTTTCCATTGCCGAGGTGCCATTGCTTAGCAATACTATTTCCATGGTGCCACACAGGGTGATGCTGCTAAATTGACATAAGGGAGGAGAACAGCTTCAGTGTCTTGCCATGCTGTTTCAGACAAGCTTGTACATCTCTAAAATGCAAAGCTTAAAATACTTTAATGAAGCCCTGTAGTTGTAATTACCCCTTTCAGCCTTTCACGTTTTATTTTGTTTAATATTTATGCAAGGTCATTAGAATTGCTAATAAAATATATCTGTGGGTTTTCCCCCAATAAATAAAACAATAAAACAAAATCATTGCCCAAGCCCCCACTTGCCTTGAAAACCTAGAAGAGGAGATTTGTCAGCGAATTGGTATTGAGCTTGTTTGTTGTGAATTATAGCCATTTTTGCAATAAAATTTGCCTTGCTGGAACAAATGGATGTGCAAACCTGATTTTATTAGTCTGACTAAACATTGTGGAACTGAAACAAGGAAATTCTTACATACTGTCACAATTTGGGGCTATATGGATCATAAACACTTCATTTGTATTTCACTTGCAGACTTAAATGGCATTGTCTTATCAGAGAGAGGAGAGCAAGGAATACACTTAACTTAAATTTAGAAATTGTTCTTGTTACTGAATGTCAGATAAAGGTGAAGCTTTTAAATAGGAGTCCCCCTGATTTACTACCTTTAATGCGAACAGGAAGGGATGTGTAAAGCACATCATTAGTGTGACAGGGTGAAAGGGGCAACATGTTTCTTCTGCTACTGTGGAAAGAGGATGAATTTGGCACAGCTCTGATGTCAGAACCTCCATCACCTTTCTCACAGATGATGTAGATTTTAATTGTATTTCGGGGCTGATTCTCATCGCACCAGCTCCTACGTGACATTGAGATAGATGAAGCCATTTGTTGGCATTATCAAAGCCAGCTGTGTGCTTGGCTGCAGCTACAGTAGGCATTATATCTCATGCATAATCCTCTCATTGAGAGAGGATCACAACCATCTGAACCATATGGCAAATAATTTTATTATGATCAAAAAAAGGACTCTTGAAGCTAGTTAAACAGAAAAGTCCTTGAAATTCAATCAGAAGAGGTTTTTACTTTCATATAGCATTATCATTTTAAATTAATTTTTAGTTCTGGCATAATCTGTGAAATAGAGGAATTTTAATTGTTTCCTACAAGTAAAAAAAAAATTGTAATTACAGTTAATGGTGTGAAGAAATGCATCACTTGATTTTATTGCTAACTAAAGAGGTTTTATAATAGGTGGAACAGCTTTGAGATAGACTTCTTTTACTAATTGCATATCCTGGTGGATCTAAAACGTAAATGGGATGTAGAAAACACATGGAATTACAAAAATGTGGACAAAAATCACACACATCTAGCAATGGGAGTGCTGTGATGATGTCTTAATGCCTCACTTCCTGTGAACAGGTAGCGTGAGGGTAGTATTTCCTGATGATCACTGCATACAACAGTCTTCAGATATCAGGAGAGCAAGAACCCTTTCATTTATACAATGGCAGAGCAATCCCCTGTTAACTACGCATGTGTGGCCTTGTGACAGGAAGGAGGAAAGTGGCCTTTTCTGCACACAGGATTCCCTGCAGGGCAGCCAGAGAGGAACAAGAGCTTTGGCTGCAAAGGCATCCAGTCTGTCCTTCTAGGAGAGGTGATGGGTAGGAGCTGTCAACAGGATAAAGGAGCTGCTTAACGGCCTGATTCCATTGCCCTTAAAGTCGGTGGCCAAACTCCCATTGATTTTAGTGGCCAGAATTGGGCATGAGAACTTGTACGTGAAGGGACGGTGTACATGCAGGTAATGTTGAAAGAAGACCAGCGGCTATGGTTACTATGGATTGCTTTATTAATTAACAGGTGATTTCTGCTGCTTTAGGATAAATACTGCAAGACATAAAATGACAGCGTGCATTGCATGGTAGTCAAATAGGATGTGTTCATATTGCAAAAGGAACATAATATTTAAGACTTGGGCCTGGGGGGTATACACACTTTCCATAGAGGAACCTGTTAGTACGTTAGTAATAGAGATGCGTTATCAGCAACTTTCACGCTGCAGAGTTATGGAACATAAATAAAGAATCACCGGTGCCAAATGGCAACAGCTGCCTTATCTGGAGGATAGCTTTTTATTTGGTACTTTATTGACAAATAATAAAGCCTGTAATTGGACTGTGGGAGGAATATAGCCACCTAATTTACAGGACCTTTAATTTTCTAGTACCCTAGGCCTGAAGCCAGTTGTTGTTATCAGCCCCTCATGACTAAGGCAGAGGTCTTGGCTGAGCTGTTAAAATTGCCCATTAAAATCTGCATTTTCCTTGCCATTATTTAAAATCATGTTGGGGTGGAGAGGAGGAAAGGAATAGAACACAACTTTTGAACCAGTGCAGTGATTAAAAATGCATGCTGTTATGTGATTTTAATCACAAAAACATTTTGCTCCGGAGGTTTCCTCTTTTAAAAAAAAAAAAAAAAAAAAAAAAAGCCCATCCCTTTCAGTGGGATGTGGAGCAGACCTGGGGCTGGAGGAGCTGACTAACAGAAAAGGATTGCCTTTTCTGCAGCAGCTGCTGAACTGAGACTTTCTGGATCATAAATGTATGTAAATATGTCCAACTGTTTGCCCTTCATACATCTTTGGCATGTTTGGAGTAAAAAATATTGCACTGGTCCATTAGTTAGCTTGCCTATTACTGTAGCAGATGCTGTTAAAGCACAGAGTGGAGTTTCTAGACCAAGCATTCCCATTCGTGGTGTAGAATAAAAAAGAAGTTGTTAGGGGAGCAGGGTGCTCTGATTACCCTCTAAGATGGAGATAAAGAAAGCATTGGCCGCGCAGTGTACCAGGCTGTACTTTGCACAGGGGCACAGTGCTTCAGCTCATTAAGCAAAATGCATAATTATTGCAGCTTCTGTAATTTTGGCTTATTTATTCCTTTCAAAACCAGCTCTCTAAGAGATGAACAGTTACTCTGTGGAATTTTACAGATTCCTGTGCGTATCTGCTGAGTGGCAAAACCACAGTCTTGGGTGCCATGCCATACTTCATAGGGCTTTCGCTGGCAATGAAGGTTGTGTATAAATAATGGATGAAGAAGGGTGACAGGGCCTGAACACTTGGGGCTTGACAGATTATCTTGTGATGTATTACAATTAGATATGCTTCAGTGTCACTTCATTTATTCAACTAGTAAGGGTGCATAACTCTTAGATCCATTTGGAGGTAGATTTATTAAGAGCCTTAGTCATGTGCTCTCAAAATTTGGAATTGATTTTTGAACATCCTTAACAGCTTTCTAAATCACACTGCTCTTTACATGTATCTTTTTTTTTTTTTTAGTAGTTGGAATTTTATTAGCCTGTGTAATAGACAAGTTTAATTTTTTGTCTTGTGGTTGGCTCATTATGCTCAAGGCAGTTTCTACATGACAGATCACCTTGTCACTTGACTGGTCAACAGACCAAATGGGCCTTAGGGGAAGATATAGCATAGGTCTGTGATACAGAGATCGCACAGGCTAGTAGCTGGCAAATAGTGGAAGCTTTACAGTAGAATGTATTA
Source organism: Pelusios castaneus (assembly GCA_007922175.1). Taxonomy (NCBI): domain Eukaryota; kingdom Metazoa; phylum Chordata; order Testudines; family Pelomedusidae; genus Pelusios; species Pelusios castaneus. Next base: position 10,216,294 of record ML685797.1, read on the forward strand.
TTTTTAATTGGAATTTATAGAAAAATAGAAGCTAAGTTTGGTAACAACGGGGCATATTCTTTTAAAAAAAACTAGTTGTAAGTAAGAAGTCTGTTGGGAAAAGGCTACTGAACCCATCAATAACCAATCATATACTGACAGTTCAGTTATGACATATACCAGGGGTAGGCAACCCCCGGCATGCGTACCAACAGTGGCACACGAGCCCATTCGGAGCGGAACTCGGCATCCTCTGTGGCACCATAGAAATTGCCACTCCTCCCACCAAAAGACACTCCAAGTGGCTTCTTTCGGGGGCGGCTGCAGTGCGGAGGTCCCTGCCATGTCCATGCCCCAGGATACCATGTAAAGAAGCCGCCCAGAGCGGCTCCTCTCTGTGGCGTGCACCACCAAAAGGAGTGACTCCAGGCAACTTCTGTCCATGACGTGCCTGAGGATAGGGGTCCCCAGGCATGCTGCTGAGAGGAGCCCCTCCAGATGGCTTCTTTCCATGAATGGGCTGTCGGCACCAGCTGAGGGTCGAGGAGGAGGGGCCGGCACAGGGGTCGGCAAAGGTTGCCAGCCCCTGACATATACTAACAGAGTTTTTGCAAACCAATGGGTCAAAACAAGAAGCTGATTAGGATCACTAAAAAACTTTAAACCAGCTGAACACTTAGCGCTGGCATCCTTCTGTACATATTTTTCATTGTTTAAAATAGTGCGTGTGCATGCACACACATGCACACACACAGGGAGAGTTCTTTATGTTTAAAATTCCCATTGACCTAATTTTTGGCAGGCTTGGTAAAAAAAAAAAAGGAGGGGTGAGTTGGGGGGAGCTTGCCTGATTGATCCCAGCCTTATATTATTGTAGACTTCCTCTGTGTATGTGTTTGTGTGTGTGAGAGAAAGAGAGTCTTGTTTAATCAGTTATTATGAAACAAACTAATTTTATGTGCTTTGACTATTTCTTGGCAATGAGAATAGTGATGTGGGTAGGACGGCAGGTGGCCACAGAAACCAACAGATGCTGCAGTCCTCTGGAGAATCAACATCTTCCCCCACCCTCCTTTCCACCCCAAACATGTGCCAGCTAACACACATTAGTCACCCCACGGCAACCTAGTTCCTCAAATAAGAACCTACCCCGATTTTTGGTTAAATTACATTGGTGGCAAAACTGATCTGAGCAAACAAGGTTTTGGAGGATTCACTTGTTCTTGTAAAAGCTGATGATAATTGATGAATGACCAGCTTGCTGGACCCTGACAGGCAGGTTGCCTGGCCTTTGCACTCTGCCAGTTCAAGCCTTACAAGTGTGAAATAGCCAATTACTGGAATGCCTATTGAAAGTAATAGACCAATGAGCAAATTGGTACTGTGGGACACCGTGGCGATGTAGATGGAAGGAGGCCAAGATAAAGTTCTGCTCTGAGCAGCTGCTCCCACCACAGCTTGATAAAATACTATTGGATGACGAAGTGATGAGAGTAAGGTGTATCACCATTCGAATTGCAAGTGTCCTGCCTTGTATTGACTTAAAGTTTATGATGCATGATACCATCTTGTTACCCTGGTACTAATTTGCAGAAATAAATCCTCCTTTTAAAAGGTAGTTAAATAGGTAATACGGATAGTCACGGCCATAGATTTTGTGCAAAAGCATTAAATACAATTTTTGCTTGGAATGAAAAGTCATATAGTGTGCAGAGTGTTAATACTTGCCAGCCATTTGCTATTGACAGAACGATTTATCTTGATAAAGGACAGTGAAAAATTCCAATCTATTCACTGACATCACATTATCAGCAGTAATATATGACTGCATCTAAATATAAGGTTCAGATCTGATACAGCTGAGAGGTTTCTGGTAATTTTCCTGTAAATATATTGTGTACTGGACAATGAAAAAATGACGCTTTTACCATGTAATTGGATGACCTATTTTTATGTGAGATTTAAAGTTTTACTGTGTTTAATGGGATAGACCATAATGTTTCCTTTTTGGGTAACCTGTTTCTTTTTGTAAGACTTTAGCAATAAAATGGGTATTATCAGGTTTGACAGAGCAGAAATAGCAGGCAATGAAAGGTAAAAGCTTAAATATCAGTTTGATTAAAGAGGCCTTGTCCATAGAAATTTGCTATACTTTGTAAGAACTCTGTCAGAAAATATCTTTATGGAAATTCATGTTATCAGTAGTTAATTGCAGCGATATAGTATGCCTTCTTTTGCCAGACTGGAAAATTGTGTTGTAGGTTCTACACACACAACTCCCTTTTTTGAGCTTTCCTAAAAAAGATCCAAAGGGGTAGCCATGTTAGTCTATTGTAGAGAAACAGAGTCCTGTGGCACTTTTGAAGAGTAACAGATTTATTTATTGCATGAGCTTTTGTGGGAGAAAAATCCCACTTTGTCAGAGGCTTTGAAAATCTTTGATAATAAATCTGTTAATCTTTAAAAGTGCCACAGGACTCTGTTTGTTTCCCTAAAAAGGATGTGATCCAGAATCCTAAAATCCTGATTTAGTGAAACCTGCAATATATTAACAATAAAACTGAATAGTTGTAGTCTTGGTGGAAGAAAATTCAGACTTACTGGCAGATGCTTTGTTCACAAAGTCTGTAAATTTCAATCCATGGCTGGATAGCAAACAGTGTGGTTTCCTTGTAAGTCTACACGGAAGCTTAACTGAAGTCAGTACTGGCTTGCTGTCTAATTCATTTTTCCAGTTGCCAGACATTTGTCTGGCTCTTATAGAAAGAATTAACAAAAGACATATTGTTGTTTGCTTTGAATCTCCCTTTAACTTTTGCAAAGTCCATTTTAGATGGCTAGGATGGAGGACAGAGTAATATGATATTAAAAATGTATCAGCTTAAAAAAGAAACCAGTGCAGTGAGAATATGAATTTAATATGACATCCAATAAAAAAAGTCTAAAAATGCAGTCCTGCTGATTAAGACTTTATATTTTCTAGAGATGGCTTATATTGATAGCCCTTTTGCTACCCAATAGTTTTATATTGTATGACAATTGACACTATTATCCATTGATATTTTTTTTCTATTGAACTTTTTTCTCCTCTGGAAATACCTGGTTGTAACACCAGCTTGTGTGGTAAAAGTGATCTCTTGCCTCATCTCCTCTAAAGATTGTGAATGTTGACTCACCTTATGAAGATCCTCTAGGAACGAACATTCATATGTTCCTAGGGCAGGAGTGTCAAACATGTGGCCCGTGTGCCGAACCTCTTCCATGTAGCCCCGCAGGATAAACTTCTTCCATCTTGACCGTTACTGCACTCGGTAGGACCACACTCTCTCCCCAACACAGAGAGAGAGTGTGGTCTTCCATACCCAGCATCCGCAATGCTGCGAGAGTGTCAGGTCTTGCAGCATCATGGAGCTCTGGGTATGTGAGACTGTGCCCCGCAAGACCACAGTCTCTCCCTAGCAGAAAGAAAGAGTGATATTGTGGAACGCAGTTTCACATGCACAGCACTCCGAGATGCCACAAGAGTGTTGTAGTATTTTGATTTATGGTATGTACGGCCCACTTGAAGTACATTTAAGTCATATCTGGCCCGCCATAGCAAATGGGTTTGATTCCCCTGTCCTAGAGCGTGAAGGATATTACTGGACATTTTCTGACGAAAGAAGCAAAGCTCCCAGCCCAAGACTTATACTAAATATGGATGGTGGCATGCGGGAGGGCTCCCTACTGAGGTCCGACTCCAGCACTTGAACACTAAATCCCAGTTGCTAGGGTTGAGTAAGGTACTGTGCTTCCTGTCAAGGTTTTATTCCTAGACCCAGCTCCAGGGCTACAGCTTTTATATCTCATTCCACTTACCAAACATCTGGTAATTGTAAAGCTTCTTTCCACTCTGGCTATTGTGTGGGAGAGGAAGCTCTCTGCTTATATTTTTCCTTCCTCTCTTCCCTTGCCCCTCTCCTGAGCTGCTGTACTATTTTAATGGGGATAGTGTCAGCTACTCAGCTATTCCCCAGACACCTGGCTGCTGTGGGAAGGGCTGGATCTTTGGTACTGTACTCCTCTACAAGCATCCATTTTGAGCAGTCATTCCTCTTCATTAATTGCTTCAGAGGCGGCGTTTGGTGTCAGTGAAGCAGGCACATACGTAGGGCCCTGAGCAGTAAGGGGCCTGATCACCTTCTTCGCCTACCCCAAAAGGTGCACCTGCCTCGGTTGGCAGCAGGAGGAAGAGCTGGCTCAGGGGGCTGGGGCTGCTGGAGGGGAGCTGGGGCCAGAGGGACGGGGGGAGCAGGGCCACAGAGGGGGCCCCCCGTAGGCCTATAGGGGGTCCTGCAATGGGCCTTCACCTAGGACCCCCAATAGTCAAAGGCTGCCTCTGAATTGCTTCAGTGCTTGCTATGACTACTGCCCTTTGCTTTTCCAAGCAAACAGCAGCAGCATGAAATTCATATATTTTGTCATTTCCACTCAACTCCTTCTCAGGAAAGTTATGAGCAAGATCAGAGGCACTGGAGCTGCCTTTCTGCAGATTCATGCAAACAACTCTGAATTGGGTCAAATACAGAAAGTTATCTTCACAAACATAAGAGTTAGGGTTGGTTTTTTGTTTTTTTTTAGTGAAAGCTTATATTCTGAAGAAATTGATGGCTTAGCTCTTAGCAGGGAAAGCTTTCTATTCTCCTCTGGCAAATGGCAGGTTCAAGCACTATGTGGACTTACAGACCTTTGCTATATATTTTAATGGTAATGCATTTCTTAAAATGTGTGGCACTTGTGTGCTGCATAACATTCAAGAGAGAAAGGAAAGGCAGTTCTATCTGACTCCTCCTGCCCAATACTAGGCACAGGGGCTATGTCTACACTTGCACTTTTAAGTCGACTTTAAGTAAGTTGACTTAACTAAGTCGACTTTAAGTCGACTTAGTGTGTCTACACTTAAAATTAAAGTCGACTTAAAGGGGAACTTACAAAGTCGACCTAGAGCGTCCACACTGGATGCTCTAGGTCGACTTTGTGGGACTAGGGGGACCTTGGGCAGGTCCACGGTGGCGGGGGGGGGCACCCCCTGTGTACAATGGGGCAAAGGGGGACAGAGACCCTGGCAGGGCAGAGCCCTGTGTGTGACACTGTCTGGATTTAGGGAAGCATTTATGATATTATTTTCTACGGATATCTCATAAATGCTATAATCCATAGGAACTATGTCATGTTTGATATCAATAGAAAGGTAGTAATTTGCTGGGAATGATTATATAGTTTATGTCTAGGAATTCTATTTTGATTAGAAGTTAAGAATTTGATGTTGTATCCATACTTTAACTTGTGTCATTCTGGAGGAATGTCTTAGACGGGAGGGTGTGAACAACCATTGTCTCCTTAATGTTTAGGAATTT
>ML685797.1:10231615-10269490 GCA_007922175.1 Pelusios castaneus
TCTTTCTTTCTTTCTTTCTTTCTTTCTTTCTTTCTTTCTTTCTTTCTTTCTTTCTTTCTTTCTTTCAGTGATCATAACCAGGGCAATTTGAATTTAGTTTTTCCAGTAATTCTTCAAATAGGTCTTAGGACTGGAAAGAGCATGTTTGATGAATCATGCATACACAACTGATTGGGCTTTTTCAATTTATTTAAAATGATTGTGGATTATAATGAACTGATCCTCTGTAACAGATGACTGTACAAATAGAAGTCTTGTCTTAATTTATTTTTGAAAAAAACTCCCATTAATTTTTGTAAAATCAGGTATATGTACAAAAAAGTATATATATAAAAAGGATATGGTATGATATAATATAGTGTGTGTGCAAATAAGCTCCTTTTCATCTAGTCATTGACCTTTTCGGAGGTGATGTTCGCTACACTATGGGACCAACAAAGAAAGGTGGAAATTAAAAAGAGTTTTATTTTGGGATATGATTTATTGATTTAACTACTACCCTTCCATAAGCACTTTTATGAAAGGTGCATCTAAATATAACAGCAATATTGGAAAATCTTCCCACTGGGAAAAGTTTAAAGTTTTATAAGTTAAAGTTATAAAGTGTTTCGGGATGAAATAAAGTTGAAGTCTACACTCAGTAGTCTGAACCTAAAAGTGGCCTTTTGTTGAAGAGAATGACAGCAGCAGCTGACTGTGGTTTTGTTAATGGGGTTGATTTGACTGCCTTTAGGACTGAAGTGACCTTTTTGTGCAAAGTAAAGTATTTATATTCCTACACTAAGTCAAACAATATGTGCATGTCAGTTTTAGTTACTCATACCTTTTAAACTTGCCAGAAACCAGCAGTTTTGCACCTCTTTTACTGAACAGCTGTGAAAAGCTTGAAGAGCTGAAACCCAGATCACTGGCCTAATCCTGTTCCCTATTGAACTCACTGGGAGAGCCCTGTAAAAAAATTACTCCAGGAGGAAAATGAATCCACTGAATGGTTAACCAGTCCTTTTTCTTTTAACAGAGCCTTATGTAGTAGTCTTGGGCATGATAGATCATTGAAGTACAACAGAAGGCACTGAGTAATCAAGAATTAAAAAAAGATTAAAGAAAACCAATAATTCAGCAGTATGCACATGAGTTATAAAAGTGGGGTGGTAAATCTTGACTGGATGAATGACATTAAAAGCCCTCTTTATAGTCAAGCCTAATGTTAATATGCATAACATTAATTTACAGTTGACAAATTGTGTCTTTTTAACACTGGTAATCCAACCATTTATTAGCTGTAAGAGCAGTGGTGATTAAGCATGAGAGCCCAACAGTGAGTGTTATTTACAGGAGAGGCAGATGTGAAATAACTTGGAATAACATGCTTTTAAATGAATGCAAATATTTGCTGTGCCCTGAACTCTTCAGCAGATGGAACATTCCGGCTGCCCCTTTTGTTTGCCCACTGAACCTTCCTGCAAGGTGGCGAGAGAGGTGCCAGAGGAGTTTTGTTTCCTTCCTATCTGAGTACAACAAAACTTACAATGTCAGTGTCCTGCCTCCCCCACTTTACCCTCTCAATTCTGTCCTGCAAAGATGAGAGCAGCATTAAGTCCTCCCCCCGTCACTCTCAGTTAGGGTCCTATTCACCTGTCAATCAAAGTAGGTCAGAACCAAGCCCTGAGGAGCAAAGTGCAGTGTGCCACTCCCCACACTGCTGCCTTGTGTTATCTTAGTCCCTGAAAAACATCAGCGCAGGCTCCGGAGAGTGTGGTCAAGCTGAGGCTTCCCACAGCGCTTTCTTTACAAACGGTAAACTGACCTCCGCACTGCTCATTATTACTGTGTCTCTCACCAGCTCCCTATTTGTCTGCTATGGTATTTTCTATAAATACGATGTACAACTAGCCTGTGAGAAGTTAAATTTTTCAGTTACATACCTTTTGCTGGGGGAGCAAAATCTCTCTCTCAAGAGAACAGGTGCACACTATTCTGCTGGGTTAACCATTGTGCTGGAGTTGTGAAAAAGCATCCGTAAAAAAGCCATCTCATTCGGTCTAATCTATGTGTAGCTGTTATCACCAAAGTGTCTGTATTTAGCATTCTGTTATTTGAAACTGAAGCATAAAGTTGAGATTTGGATTGGCACATTCTCAAGTTTGGGTTGTTTTGAGGCTTAGGGTCCTAGATGATGGTTTGGCCCAAGATAGGGTTAGGTGCCAGTTGTAAAAAAAAAAAAAAAAAAAAAAATCTGATCCAGATCTAGAATTCAACAGAGTTCAATGGTGTTGGGAGTCAGGATGGTTCTCTGTTTATAGTGCACACATTCCTCTGTTTTCTGGACACATTATTTTCCTTGCAGACAAATGTAGCAATAATAATAATAATAATAATCCTCTCTGTTTACAAAGGACTCTTTTTAACTGAACCACTTTATTTAACCTCAAGCATGATTCACAACCAGAATAAGAAATATGATGTCAGCTTGGACAACAAAGCAAGTTTCACACCACAGTAGTCATGTCTTTCTCTGACGATTAGCCCATGGGCTTGATGTGCAATTTGAAGTGTCAGGGATCAGTATGGTAATTTTCCTTTTTTTATGATACCACAGAAGTCTGTCTCTCATTAAAATTCTATGTCTGTCTGCTCCATATTTCTTATCCCTCCACCTGTTATGTCATATATACTTCTGATAGAAACTTATATGGATAATGTCTGCAAGCATTCCCCTCCGCCCCCAGCCCCAAAGGTTAGGGATGGAGACACTTTGTCAGGGCCTGCCTGACAGGTGTAAATTTCTTAATGTATGAGGAGTATATGAAAATACAAATCACGACTCAGAGTAAGCCTGAAGCAGACTGAAAAGCTGTCATAAGCAATTTTCAAAAAGTATGAGTTATTTGGTTCTCTTCCAGAAGGAACAACTCCACAGGCATGCATTCGTGAATGGTACTTGACAGTCTTAACAAGTCCTTCTCTCCCAGAGCTCAATGTGTGACAGACATGTGATACAGATTGTGTGCTATCCTCTGTTCCCCAGCTGTGAAGGAACTGACATGATAATCAGGGAATGAATCCTGCTTTAGCAAACTTGAGGTATTCCTCCACTGAGGCACGTTTCAAGGAACTGATTAAATTGACAGTGTTGGCCATGTTGGAGCGGGTTATTTTCCAATAGAACTTTTATGGATCTGGTTCATTTGCCATTTATTGAAAGCTATAATAGGAAAGAAAATAGCGGATTCCTCAAGACAGGTGTCCTACCTACTTTGTATGCACCTCAGTTTCTGCATTTTTACTGTGGGTGCATTGAAAAATCATTACTAACTGAATGGGCCTATTCACTGGTGCAAGAAGACTGACTTTAAGAAGGGTTGTGCATGATTGTCAAATCGGTTCTAATTGAATAAATGTCAAGGTCAAAACAAACAAGTGTTGAAGATGAGAAAGCCCTGGAGTGGTGTCTGTTTCAAATCATATTAAAGGCCATTCAGTAGCAAAGTGCTTCAGGGGGACTATGCAAAATTAAAGAGCAATGAAGTTGCTGTACAGTTTTAAAGTAGCAATATCTGTTTCATCCAGTGAAAGAGAAAACTCACTGTAGTGGAAATATTCACTGAAATGGCAAATGCTTCTCATTCTTTTGTGCATTAACAGGGAATATAGGATATAAAGTGCCACGTATGAAAACTCATTTCATCAGTTTCTTTTGCAAAGTTTTATGGCTGGCTGCCACCCTGACACCAATCTTCCTCCTTTTTCATCTGGGCTTGGACCAGCTACACCAGAGTTTCTGACAAGTAGGAAGACCCTGGGTGCATACCTCTCCTTACAACTTAACACTGAGGATGCAGTTGAGTGCTACAATGGCCTTGGATTTCATTAGAATGATGACCATCCCACCTTGGGGCCTTGTAAACATTTATCTAAAGATAAAAGACCATTACAACAGTCTGCAGAAGTGCCTTGCTGGATCAAGCCCTAAATTGTCTTTCAGAACTCACCACAAACATAACATGTAAATGGGGTCAAGAGAAATATCAGATGTAAAGTTTTACTGATGTCTTTTTAGCTTCGCTGATTGATGCAGACTAAGGATCCATTGTGAACAAATAATGTAATTGAATATTCTTTTTTGAGTAGTATCCTTATAGATGGTCTACTGTCAGAGTGCCTGTGTCCCTGCTCTACGTACTGGAGAATTTTGGTAGCAGTCCATCCCACCCATCCATGTGCTGCTCCCTGAATGCCAGGTTTGAGGGGATAACATTATTTGCTAAAAAGCCTTATGCTTCTATCCACACATTAAAAGATTAGAGGGCCGCTCTTCGATCCCTTGGGATCTATACACCTGTCTATAAAAGAAAGTCCAGCCCTCAGCCACTATTTAAGCCTCATACAGAAAACTCATCCCTATACTCATCCTGATATCCATCTCAATATGCACAGAGATCATATGAATCCCAAAGGAAGAAAACCAGTTTCCCCAGCTGGAAGACACTGGGATCTCAGTAAATTTCCTATCAGCCTTCCACCTCAAAGAGGCAGTTTTAACAGGTTGGTCATGGTGCATGTAGAACACTCTCCTCACTTCACACTGGAAAACTTCACCTATCTCTTTGGAAACCATCTCTTACCATTCTACAGCACCCAGGAACACATAACTGCCGACAAATGGATGTTGAAGATCATTTGGTATGGATATTTCATCCATTTCTCCTGCTTCCAAACTCCCTTCCCCATCCCTCTACAGGGTTCCTTCTCATGAGAGTTTGTTGCATCAGGAAATGAACCACCTCCTCATCTTAGGAGCCATAGAGCCAGTGCCTACACATCTAAATCATCAAGTTATGTCAAGTGTCTGTTTAAAAAAAACAAAAAAAACCCCCAACAAACCAAATCTTTGACCATCTTAAGGTCAGGAGACACAGCAGTCCACAAGCTGTTTACACTGAAACTGAATTACAGGCAGTAGAGCTTCTTCCTCTGTAATCTTCCAGTAGGAAAAGTCAAGCCTAATCAGACTAAAAATAGCAACACAGTATATAGTTAGTAGCCTAAATTTGTATCAAGAGATCTCTGACATGCTACACAAATAAATAAATTTGACCCCACAGCTACATTCCACGAGATTTAAGAGTTCGTTATCTATAAATCCAGGGCAAAAACTGAAGTACAAGGGTGAAAAAACCCCAAACCCTCAGAGATCTGCAGAAGACTTAAGATTTTCTGGGGTGTTTAGGTGCCTGAATTATGGAAATGTGTTTAGTTGGACTTTCAAAACCACCTATCTGCATCTGCAGGCACTTCAGCCCAGATTTTAACAATATTTATGCACTAATGTGCTCCGTATTGCAAGGTCTAACTGATTTGAGAGCCTCAGTCTCATTTTCAAAAAGAGATATAGGCATAGATGGGATTTGAGGGTTCCCTAATCAGTTAGGCATTACAACTTTTTTTTTTTTTTTTTTTTTTTTTTAAATCAAGTAATCATTTGGTAATTAACTGGGGGGAGATTCAGACCAGCTTTTTAATAGACTGTTTTAGAGTTTTATGTGACATGATTTTACATTTTTAGGGAAATTTTAAATTGAAATTTCATCATCTTGCAATTTTTATATGAATGTGAAGGCCAGGTAGATGCTGTAGAAATAAAATGTATTGTTATTAAAGGAGTTTACACTTTTAAAAGGGAAATTATAGAAGAGGTTGAAATTGTTGTTGGGAAATGCAAACCGTTGCGTGACTGTGTAAAAATTTAGGAATTGGGAAGTGAATCCGAGTATGACAGAGCTCACTTAGACCTCCTCTATACTGAGAAAACAGCAGTGTAGTGTAGACCCACTCAATTGATCCCAGAAGTCCTCTCCGTTTGATGCAGTTACTCCACCCTTCCAAATGGAGTAACACTGTGTCGACAGAAGAGCCCTGCTGGTCGACACAGCCAACAAATGTAACATACTTAGTTTTTAAAATTTACACTTGGGATGGGAGGGTTTGCAAACCCTTGTGCCAGTAGTTAGGGCACTTACATGTTCTTCATGTGAGAAAGGACTTCTGATGTAAGTAAGGGCTTGCAAGGTTTGGCCCTCATTAGCTGTAAGTCGTCTTGTTGCAAACATGATATAAAACCAAAACTGGAAAGCCTTTTTTTATTACTTAAAGAGTGGATTATACTTTCCCAGCTGACTAGCTTTACTGTATCTTGTTTTCATTCTCAGATATGTTTAGTGCCAGATTGGTCACAAAAGAAAGCTCTGTTTGTTTATCGAATGCATGAAAACAACTGCTGATACTACTGTATCTTTTGAAAGTAATTTCTTCCATTGTAACAAGTGAGAATCAAAATGACTAATCAGTTAAAAGCCAGTCCTCATTAACTTGAACTAAATTATTTTCATTTGGCAGATAAAATAACCACTTTTCCACCCTTAATTAGAGTTTGGTCTAATAGGATTGACAAGTCAAGCTAGGGGGGAAATGCCCTACTTAATTGCTTTTAGAATGGAGTAATTTTTTAACAGTAGATTGAATTTAGAAGCACGTTTTGAAGGAAGAACTGGGGAAATCTGCATAGTGAGGAAAATGCATTCTTTTTTGTTTTTAGAGCTCGTTGAAATCACTCATAGCAGAAAAACTTACCAGTGTTATTTTCAAATGAGCCAGGTCACACAACATTACATTGTAATAAGAGTCTGAGCACATTTTTAACATGCAAGGTTTTAAGGAAAGTTGTTCTTCACTTTTTTATGTGTCATTGGCATAATCCACAAAAAACTTTAATAAGTGATTTAAAGCAAAATGAAATAAAGATAGATATTCCTTTGCACATCTCTTCCTACTAGTATTTCATTCTCTTCTCAGTTTCAGAAAATCCACCCTAAATCTATCCTCTACTGAAAGCGATTATTTAGGCATTTATTTTTTAATTTCTCCCCCCTTCCCCCCACACACACTCTGGAAAATCTCAATCAAATCCCTATTTCCCAGTTCCCTTCACCAAATTGGTACATACTAAAATTTTTTCATAGTACAGATAATTTGTAGAAAGACAACAGAGTCTTGTGGCACTTTTAAAGACTAACAGATTTATTAATCGCATGAGCTTTCGTGGGAGAAAATCCCATCTTCAAAGTGTCTGACAAAGTGGGATTTTCTCCTACAAAAGCTCATGCGATAAATAAATCTGTTAGTCTTTAAAAGTGCCACAGGACTGTTTGTTTTTTCAAAATAATTAATGTATCCCCGCAGATTCCGCAATGAAGGAAGACGTTTTTATACTAATGTCCCAATTTCTACTATTGTTCATGTTCTTTTTTTTTCATTTTGTAACTACAGACATCACAATTCGAGTCCTTGAGCACACTGAGGAACAGAGATGGCATATTTAAAAAAATGCATACAAACAACCAGCTTGAAAAGAAGAGAGCCATTCCTAATCCTTTCAGCTATTTTCTGGCACCTGCCCTATAACCAACGTATTCCTTGATTTGCCAGTGGAAAACGTAACTAAAAATAACCATAATTATAACTTATTATGTTTAGTGTTTGTGGAAGACACTGGAAGTTCTCTGCTTTATCTCCAGAAAAAGTGCAGCTGGGTCAGTATTAATGCAATTCCATCAATATACTTCAATCCTATTCTAAGCAGATCACCTCCATCTCCATGTCTGTTCTGTCATTGGCATCAGTGATGACACCATTGCAGTGGTGGTTTTTATGATGTAAACAGCTGATGGTTGGAACTGGGCTGGGATTAGTAATTCAGCTGTCTCATCTTGATAACTTTAAGTCACTACCAACTGGAGTGGAATTCAGATCTGTGACCTATAGGTGAAGGAAGGCCTTTGTAGCCTCAAGTTGTCTAGCCATTTAAATGTCTTCAAAACAGATAAGTCATGAAAATCTGTTTAGAGAGGGAGATGTTTTTTATTCATTTGTAAGTAATTGCAGTCACTGATTCTCCTATTTTTTTTAAAAATTACTTGAATACAGTCTAACAATGTAATGTTTTTTCTTTGTACACCAAAAATTTGAGATGGAGCCGATGAAACCATGTGACCCATTTCATGTGTGTTGGCTCATATGAACATGCTTATAGAGTCCTTCCTTTACCTATTTAAAGTGTTCTCATTTTAAAAACAAATAAAAACAATATTAGAGCTGTGTACAAGCACATAGTCTTTGTTTCTTTTATCTCCTGAATCTGCAGATTTGAAATGGCTTTCCATTCCCTATTGTGCGTTTAACTTATATTTGACAGAAACCATAGACTGGTTTTGTAATGGATATTATCTGTATTCCCAGTCCCTGAAATGCATTTTGGATGGGCTAATATCAGCAAAATTTTAGTGGGTAGTCGGGGAATGATACAGAAAACATGTAATTGGACTTCATGTGAAATCGTTGACTAATACCCTTCTGATGTGCCTCAGGATCATTTATGGCTGAGTAATCTGTGTAAAGTGATTTGCATCACAGCTGAGTTAGCATCAAGGGTGCACTTTGGGCAGAAGGCACACTTCAGAAATTAGGATCTCCATTTTTTTTCTATGTGAAAATATACTACATATGTTCTTGGTTTTTCTCTGGGACTATCACACAGCCCTAAAACATTTACAGCTTTGCTCATGTTAGGAGAGGAAGAGAGGAGAAAACTATGACCATGGGGGCAAATGGCAGTGAAAAGCTGGATTTCTCAATGTGCTTTGTCTATTTCATCTTGCAGTACAGTATACACGAGAGCTCACTCAGAGCCAGTTCTAATCAGATCTGTCCTATAAAAGTGTTGTGAGGTACACATATGGCTTCATGAAGAATATTTTTCAGTGTTATCAAAAGTATTGTAAGTATTAAAATATTTCTGGACTGGAAAAGACACTTGGCCTAATCTGGCCACTTAAACTTCATCCCAACTGTATACAACGGTTTTCCCGCAGCATTTTTAATTCTTTATTTCTCCACAGGGTGTGGTGGTTGCTTATCATAAATAAATTTCTTTGTTCATCTTTAAAGGTGCCACAAACTCCTTGTTTGTTTATCTCTGGTAACTTTATTTGGCATCTTTTTTCTGTATTTTTCTGTGAGGAGGGAGAGCCTCTCATTTTGTAAAAATAGCAAGGAATGTTTGGAAACATTTAAACTTTGTATTTCTAATAGAACCGTGACCCAGCCTCTACAACTGCGTCTGCAGTTTTCCACCTCATAGTTTTAGCTTTTAAAAAAACCCTCCGATTTGTGCCTGAAGAGGGCATTTGTATGTAGGCAGCTTCACACTCAACTGCCTGATCTCTGTATACAAATCCTAAATATTACACATGTGAAAGCGAGATTTGGTAAGTGGCTAGGCTGACTCCTTTCTCTGATAATTACTGTTCGATCAACCCCATGGTGTAAGTCAGGGGTTCTCAACCTTCCTGTGTCATGACACAGTTGGTGGCATGCCTCACTGTGTCCAACACGGGAGCCGCCGCCAGAAGTTGAGGTGCCAGCTCAAACCCAGATGAGCCCCCTCTGCAGAAAAAAAACATCGTAGCTAGCAGTTTCAGCGGCAGCACAAACCACTCCCCCGCACCACAAGCCGCCCCTTGTTGGAAGAAACACCACTCTGCCGGTGTTGATTTGGCGGGTGTTTCTTTCAGCAGCAAGGTGAGTTGCAGCGACACTCAGCTGCATGCTGTGACACACACAGCAGTTGAGATCTGCTGGAATAAGTTATTCTTCTTCTTTGAGTGATTGCTCATGTCATTCCAATTCAGGTGTGCGTGCTGCGTGCACGGATCTCCGGAAAGTTTTCCCCTAGACCACCCGCAGGGTCAGCCACTGCCACTAGAGGCGCTACGCGACCCCCTATATATACTTCAGCCGACCCTTCCCTCCTTCAGTTCCTTCTTACCGCCCTGACAGTCACCGGAGCAGAGCTGCTAACACTAGTAGCAATCGCCTAGCAAAGTAATTCTTAGGAGTTCTTAGATCGAGTTTTGGAAGCGAGTGTCCCGGCTGGGAGCCCTTTCCCCTTGCCTGGGCGGCTGCCCGGGCATGCCAGGCTTCAAAGCCTGCAAGGAGTGCAAGAAGTTCATGCCGACGGACGATCCGCACGCAGCCTGCTTGAGGTGCCTGGGTGAGTTGCACTTGAGAGACAAGTGCAAGCTCTGCAAGGCCTTTAAACCCCTCACCCAGAAAGAAAGGGAGCAAAGACTGAGGATCCTGATGATGGAGGAGGCCTTATGCCCTGTGGAGGCTGGGGGCTTGGGCTCTAGCAGAGCGGAATCAGCTCAGAGTGCCCCACCATCGGCACCCAAAGCGGCTGCCAAAGACTCGCAGCGCTGCTCACCGGCACCGAGGGAGCAGCGGCACCGTTCCCACTCCCTGGTACCCAGGAAGAGGAGAAAGGAGGAGAGAGGCCATTCTCCTGCAGTGAAGGGCACTCCAAGGCCAAGACCGGAGGTGGCCCACCTGGTACTGGCACCGCACCAGATGGCGCTGTCAACTCCAGGCCCCTGGGGAGGTCCGTCGAGTCCGGCATCAGAGCCGTCCCCCACGAGGGACATACGAGAGGAGGACCTTCAGCTCCCCTCCACACTGGAGACATTTGAGGCAGCCAGAGACCTCATTGAGCAAACGGCTTCTCCGGCACTGGTGAAACCAGCTCCCCAGGGCAAGCCGATGCCGCTCAGACCTCCACCCCCTTGGCACTGCTCCCTGGCACCGCACTCCCCAGCAAAGGCCCCGGGCCCGAGCACCACGGCACCAGCACTGACCCGCCACCAGTCACCAGTTCCAACCATGGTCATCACGGTGGCAGGTGCTCCACGGTACCGTTCACCCCACTTGGCAAAAACCTCACAGAACCGAGGTCAGCCGGCACCTCAGGCGTCATCTCCGGGAGCATGGCACCGGTCCCCGACCCCTACTCAAGCGGCTCCTCCATGGTCCCCTCATAGCCGCTTCTCCTCGGGCTCGGACGAGGGCTCGATGGTATCGGGAGCCAGCAGATTGGGTGACAGGAGGAGAAGAAACTCCTACCCCTCCCAGTCTCAATGTCCTCAATGGCAGATGCCCCCACAGCGGCCCTTCTGGACTCTGTGGGCCCACCACCAAATGCTGGGCTCCATGATTAGCGGTTCTCACACCTCTGCAGTCTCCAGATCTCGGCCCTCCCAGACAGCAAGCGTTCCACTTGAGTGGGAGGATGGCTCGGATGGGGGCTCGGAGGAGACCAAAACCCTCACGGAGAGAGCCTCGCCCCAGAAAGGGACGGTCCACCCTGTGAGCCTATGGTCCCCGGAAGAGCCACAAGGGGAATCATAATCTTCTTCCCTGGATGAGGCAGTGGCGGGAGCGACCCCAGCCCCCCTTCAGGATGATAACAAATCCCACCAAGAGCTGCTTAGGAGGGTGGTGCGAAACATGGGCTTGCAAGTAGAGGAGTTGGTGGAAGATACTTACCCCATGGTGGACATCTTGGTCCCTGAAGGTCCCACTAAGGTGGCACTCCCACTCATCAAAACGATCAGGGACACCACCAGGGCCCTGTGGCAGACCCAGCCTCCATCCCCCCCACAGCTAGGAGGATGGAATGGAAGTTCTTTGTCCCGGCCAAGGGCCATGAGCATTTTTACACCCACCCGACTCCGGGATCATTAGCGGTTGAAGCAGCTAATGGAAAAAGAGTGACAAGGCCACCAGGGACTTACCCCTAAGTCAAAGGACATTAAAAAGATAGACCTTTTTGGTAGGAAGGTTTATTCCATGGGGGTCTTACAATTAAGGATAGCTAATCAGCAGGCCATCCTTAGTTGATACTCATATAACTCCTGGTCCTCAATGGAGAAGTTTGCGAGTTCCCTGACCCAGGACTCTAAGTCTGAACTGACGGCGATGGTCAAGGAAGGAAAGGTGGTCTCTAGGGTCCTGCTCCAGTCGGCCCTGGATGCGGCGGATGCAGCCACAAGGGCAATTGCTTTTGGAGTCACAATGAGGAGGAGCTTGTGGCTGCAGGCGTCAGGCCTCTCACAGGAGGTACAGGCCACGATACAGGACCTCCCATTTGAAGGGCAGGAGCTCTTCTCGGCCCAGACTGACGACAAACTTCAGTCCCTTAAGGACTCCTGGGCAATGTTGAAATCCTTAGGGATACTCTGACCCCCCCAGAGGTGCCCGTTCCGCCCCCAGCCACCAACCAGACAATATCATAGGTCGGATCCTTCGAGACGCGGAGGTCGTAACAACCAGAGCCCAAATCAGAGATCCTCGGGGCAGGGCATGAGCCAGACGGGCTCTAAGAAGAACTTTTGAGACAAAGCCCGAGGAACGTTTATCAGTTACCCACCAGGATCCATCCTGCCCCCCTTTCGGAGACAAATAGCCCATTTTTACCAGGCTTGGCACAATATCACCTCGGACCAATGGGTCCTCTGCACAGTCAAGCTGCGGTATTTACTTCAATTCTTGTCTTTACCCCTGTCACACCCACCCTGACCCTCCCTGTCCCTCTTCAAGGACCCTTCTCACAAACACCTTTTGGAAAACAAGGTCCAAAGTCTCATCACCAAAGGGGCAGTGCAGGAGGTGCCAAGAAAATACCGGGGGGAAAGGGTTCTACTCCCGTTATTTTCTCATTCTCAAGACAAAAGGGGGTCCCAGGCCCATCTTGGACCTGCGGGGCCTAAACAAGTTCCTTCACAGGTCAAAGTCCGCATGACCTCCTTAGCCTCTATTATTCCGTCCATGGATCCCGGGGACTGGTACTCCGCCCTCGACCTGAAGGACACTTATTTTCATATCGCCATAAAACCATGCCACAAGCGCTTCCTTCGTTTCATAGTGGGGCAGTGGCATTTGCAGTTTGTGGTCCTCCCCTTTGGGCTGTCAGCAGCACCACGGGTCTTCACCAAGTGCCTTGCAGTGGTGGCGGCTTTTCTAAGGAGACAGAGTGCGAGTGTACCCATACTTAGATGACTGGCTGGTAGAAGGTCGCTCCCAGCAAGAAGTTTGGGCTCACCTCTGGGTTATACGGTCCACGGTCAACAGTTTAGGCCTCCTGATAAACGAGGAGAAGTCCATGCTGACGCCAACGCAGCGGATCAAGTTCAAAGGAGCCGTCTTGGACTCGAGGGTGGCCCAAGCCTCTCTCCCTCGGGCCTGTTTTTGCACCATGACGGACTTGATCAGGAGCCTGACCAGCCATCCCCTTACTACGGTGTGCGTATGCTTGAGGCTGCTGGGGTACATGGCCTCATGCACGCATGTGATGGACTTCACTTGGCTGAGACTTCATCCCCTGCAAGGCTGGCTAGCGACAGTATATCGGCTGTCTCGTGACCCACTGGATGGGCTGATCAGGATTCCCCAGGAAGTTCTTCAGTGGTGGTGTGTCCACGAGAACCTGTGTGTGGGGAGGCCTTTACACCCCCCTCAACCTTCGGAACTTTTAGTCACGGACGCCTCAGACTCCGGCTGGGGCGCGCATCTGGCCAATTTGTGGTCACAAGGGAGGTGGTCCGGGAGGGAATCCTCACTGCACATAAATGTGAAGGAGTTCAGGGCAGTCTGCCTTGCATCCATGACCTTCCGGGACAGATTGGCGGGCAAGGTGGTTTTAGTACAGATGGACAACACAAACGCGATGTACTATATCAACAAACGGTGGAGTTTGCTCCTCTCCCTGCATCAGGAAGCCCTGGATATGTGGGAGTTCTGTGTGACTCATTCCATTCGCCTGGAAGCCTCTTATCTGCCGGGCTCACAGAACCAGCTGGTGGAAGCTCTCAGCAGGCGATTTATGACTCACGAGTGGTCTCTCAAGGCAGACATCCTGCGGGAGATCTTCCATAGGTGGGGAACTCTCCAGGTAGATCTGTTCGCCTCGAACGTCAACCGGAAATGTCCAGTCTTCTGCTCCTTCCAGAACCGCAGTCCGGGGTCCCTATCCAATGCATTCACGATCACCTGATCGCACAGACTGTGCTATGCCTTCCCTCCAACGCCATTGATTCACAAGGTTCTCCTGAAAATAAGGAGGGACAAGGCGAAAGTTATTCTCATCGCCCTGGACTGGCCAAGGCAGCACTGGTACACAACGGTGCTGGATCTGTCGGTGGAGAGGCCCGTGCCGCTCCCACGGCTCCCAGACCTGCTAACCCAGAATCGAGGAGCGTTGAGGCACCCCAACATCAAGTCCCTGCACCTCAAGGCCTGGCTCCTCTGTGGATGAACAGCAGGGAGTTAGGGTGCTCTGCCCAAGTGCAAGAGGTCCTGCTCAACAGCTGTAAACCAGATATGAAGGCAACTTACGGAGTGAAGTGGTCGAGATTCAGCGCATGGGCGTCGGAAAGAGGGGTGTCAGTGGCCGCAGTGTCCATCCCGCTGGTTTTGGACTATTTACTTGGTCTAAAGCAGGAAGGTCTCTCGCATGTGCTTCATTGAAAGTCCACCTCACGGCCATCTTGGCATTTCACAGTGGAGGCACAAGTGGTCCCCTGTTTTCGGACTCGGTGGTGAAGTGATTCACGAAGGGTCTGGACAGGCTGTTTCCCACGGTTCAGCCGCCGACGCCCCAATGGGACCTGAGCTAAGCTGACAGCGCACCCATTCGAACCGCTAGCATCGTGCTCGCTACTCTATCTTTCTTGGAAGGTGGCTTTCCTGGTGGCAATAACTTCAGCCAGGAGGGTGTCGGAGCTGAGGTCTCTTACCTCAGAGCCTCCCTATACTCAGTTTTTCAAGGATAAGGTTCAGCTCCGCCCTCATCCGGCATTCCTCCCGAATGTGGTATCTCACTTTCATATCTCCCAGGACATATTCCTTCCAGTGTTCCATCCAAAGCCGCACGCCACAGACAAAGACCGAAGGCTCCATACCCTGGATGTGCGGAGAGCGTTAGCCTTCTACCTGGATTGGACTAAAATATTCCGCAAATCATCGCAGTTATTCATAGCAGTGGCAGACAGAATGAAGGGGGAAGCCGTATCCGTGCAATGCCTGTCATCATGGATCACGGCATGCATTAGACACTGCTACAAATTGGTGAAGGTCCCGGCTCCACGGGTAACAGCTCATTCCACCCAGGCGCAGGCATCCTCAGCCACGTTTCTGGCCCATGTGCCCCTGGTGGACATTTGCAAGGTGGCCACGTGGTCATCAGCGCACACCTTGACCACCCACTATGCGCTCGTCCAGCAGGCAAGAGGTGACGCAGCGGTGGGCCGAGCAGTACTGCAGTCAGTGGAGAAATAGAATTTTGTCCCTCCTCCAAGGTAAGGCTTGGGATTCATCTGAATTGGAATGACATGAGCAATCACGCGAAGAAGAAGAAAAGGTTACTTGCTGTAACTGGTGTTCTTCGAGATGTGTTGCTCATGTACATTCCAACACCTGCCCTCCTCCTCTCGGCCGGAATTCTGGCAAGAAGGAACTGAAGGAGGGAAGGGTTGGCTGAAGTATATATAGGGGGTCCTGCAGCGCCCCTAGTGGCAGTGGCGGACCCTGCGGGTGGTCTAGTGGAAAACTTTCCGGCAATCTGTGCACACAGCACGCACACCTGAATTGGAATGTACCTGAGCAACACATCTCGAAGAACACCAATTACAGTAAGTAACGTTTTCGTATCAACTGAGGATAGGAATACGGCGCAATAGGGTTTGTTGACGTATAAAATGGCCTGATTTAGGACAAGATTGTGAAGGCCTTTCTCAGACTCGTGAGCAGTTGCTCATCTGAACATCCCTTGAAACAAATGGGACTCTGTGTGTGCATGATTACTCACCATTGAGAATAAGGGCTTTAGAGTCTGGGCCATTAATGTGCCCTCATCCGGTAATGGTGGGCCTGGAAAGTGGACAAAGGAATGAAACTGCAAAGGAGTTGTCAAGGTGAAATAGCATATCGCTGCAGAGTTAGGATCTACACATAATTCCTCATATGCCTATATTTGTATTTTAGGTTACAGTGGCTTTCGTTAACTTTCACGAGTACAAAAAAGAGTCATTTTGTTAAGTGACTAGTTTTTGAATGGCCACTGATCACTGTAGTTGGCGGAGGCAGGTAGGCTAAAATTTATTTTAGGCTCTAATGCTCAGGAGTGGATGGCTGTGTAGGGCTTTGTTGTAATCAAAAAACAAGGACTGTGGCAAACTACTGGCTCTCCTGCGATGGCTCTCACACTTTTCTTGTGGGTAATGGGTCAGGGCAACTCCAGTTACCCCGTCCTTGCTGCCCAGGGCACTCAGCTTGGCATGGTCTCATGGGAAAAGGGTGGGGGGTTGGGACCCTCTACTCTGGGTCCCAGCCCAGGGGCCCTCTGAGTTGTAGCTGTATGGTACTGACAATGTCCGAATCCATAATGCTCTCCCTGAGCTGCTTTCTCCCCTCTACCCTTTCAGTTCCTTTTGCCCTGCCCCTTCTTAGGCAGGGTTTCTTCTCTTAGGCCACTGTTTTGGAGGAGTATACCCACTCCGCTTCTACTTCCCCTCCTGGGCCCAGTACCTTCCTCAAAACTGAACTGCACTGCACTGCTCTGCACTCCTGCTCCTCCTCCAGTTTGTGCCCTGTCTGTCGGGAGCAGGGAGGATTTTATCAGGCACCTGGCTGGGTCTTAATTGGCCTCAACTGTCCCTAATAGCCCTGTAGCAACCCCAGTTAGTCAATGGAGAGCAAGCCCTCAGCATTCTAGAACCTACATACTTCCTTCCCTTTTTTCATTCTGAGACTGCCCACTGTCCTTGATATCTTACAGGACTTAAAGTAAAATTCCCCTTTTATCACTTAAACAGGGGAAAGAAGAGAAGCTGTGAAATGGAACTTCTGTAGGATTTAGGATTTTAGGAGGAATTATCCCATATGAGCTTCATTGTTGTATAATGTTGAAACTCAAGTGAGAAAACTAAGGGCCCCTACTTTTTTTTTAAAGCATGAAGCATGCCCAAGTCTGCCCTTGACTGTCTGTCTCCTCTCTTCCTCTAATCCAGCAACTTCTTTTTTACCTCTCTAAATGGGCAATGATGCTGAAAATCACATTCGTGAACATTGGCTAATAAACCTAGCTTTTAATTTTGTTCACTTTAAGATCTGCTCTACTAATCAGGGCCCTGAATCCATGTTTAGGTCCTTTGGGGTGGGGGGAGGGCATTATCTGGTCTGCAGAGAAGGCCAGGATTGAATGGACATACAGACTGAACTAACTTCTGCCTTTACAAGTCCTCCTTCAACTTTAAAACAAATAAAATATAAAAAAAGAAGTAATCCCTCTTGAGTTAAGGCTCTGTCACACTGAGCGGGCCGTGTGAAGAAGCTTGAACTTTTATTTCCTTTCCTGTAGCTGTTATGTGAGTAGGGACTTCAGTTTCCAGAGCAGTTCATATAACCCTTTTCTTGAGCACCTAGTTCTCCTTTGGGGTGGGACAAGGATCTATAGTTGACTTTTGTAGAAGGAAAGTTATTCCACATACATGTACTGAATGTGGAACTCATTTTCCTTTAGTGTTGTGCCCTTCATGTGGCCTGAACCTTTGTGACATCCCTGATTTGTTGTTTTGATGCAGAAATATAGTTCTGCTCCCAGAAGGAACGTCACCACTTTAAAAGAATCACTTCATACATTTCTCCCTGAAAGGACTGGTAGAGGTAGTGGTGTGTGTGTGAGTGAGTGAGAGAGAGAGAGATTGAAAGAAGCTAGCATAGTGCAGTAAAGAAAAAACACCCTTCCTTGAACAAACCATTCAGTACGGTACTCTAATTTATTACAGTCAAAATAAATAAAGAAAGTAAGATGTAAAATAGACATTCAGCAGATCCCTGTAGCATAAGTGTCATTTTGGCAAGAAATTATCTAACTTTTAACTGTGCAAAGCAATGACTGATTTGTGCGCCTTTCTTCTCTTGGTTTAATCAATTGTGTTTCATGACACAGAATTTTTATTCCCTATGGACCCAGTGCTGTCAGATCTATTAATTTATCTTAAGGGATTAACGTTACCTTAATTAATACAGTAATGTCCAGCCATGGACAGAACCCTCTATTGAAAAGCATATTGACTTGTAGCAATCCATTTAGCTGGTTATGGGTTTGTCACAGGCCTCATGAGGGGCTCTTCAAACAGGTTGTTAGAATGGACACAAGAAGGTGCACCTTCCTTCCATTTGTGGAGTTATCTTATTTACATGAGTACAAGGTAAGAAGCAGTGAGCTGTTTTGTAGCTGAATTCTGAGTAAAGAGTTCTTTGTCATAAGCTCTGTCAAATAGCACAGTTGCTATGACAACCCTGGCTAGATAGCCCATTTGGGAAAATACTTGTAGGACCTAACACTCTATCATCTGTCATTCAATAATTTCGTGTTCATAATAACTAGGAAATCAATGGCTATCCTTTGAGACAGTTTGTTGAAAGGGTAAGCACACTGTTGGCAATGCACAACTTACATTTGTGTCTGTTTGTTGTGATACTTAGGCTGGGGTAGAAATGTGAGACAGAATTTATTTGTTTGGACAGGCGCAAAGATTAAAGACAGGTTCAGGTTTGCAATCTAATTATAACTGTGGTGTTAACATGCCTAAAAGAGAGAAGCAAATGGCATATAAAACAGTTGTTACGGTGTGAGGAAACAAAGGTTGAGATAGAATTAGCAATTCATATTTTAAAATATCGAGGGAAACTGTGTGCTCAAGTTATCACCTGACTAGCATGAACAATTTCAGTAACTTATAAAGGCATTTTTTTCTTATCTTTGCTTTCTAATTAAACTGCTTATCATCATAAAGGCCGTGTTACCTGAATGTTATGTATTGAATATAAAGCAATCATGGACTAGTAATTAAATTCTTAAAAATGCACCCGTTGACTTTACATACTATTAGTTTACAGCAGTCTGTGGCTTATTAATATAGCATGTTTTCAAAACTGAACCATTGGTTAACTATGTGTTTAGTAATTACCTTGCCAATATTTATCTGCTGGGAAAAAATGGACTAGTAATATCTGTAGTATGTAAATACTGCAAATAGGAAGACACATTAAACTGAGGCTAAGGAAAAGTAAAGGAGTCATTGTTGATTGAGGTATTATAGAAAGAAAGAAAATGTAATTCTTATCACTATAATGAAAGTATTTAAAAGATGCTGTTTTCCATAATGTACAATGATAGTTTATTTTTCATTTTAAAAATGGGTTTGAAGCACAAAGATAAGGTGGCTGTTTTTCAACTGACTGTTGCATCAAATGTTTTAATTCCAGTTAGCATGGAATTCACTGCAAACACACACACGCTCTTATTGATGGAACCTTAAAACCAAACTCTTGTACAATGAAATTATTGTCTCAGTCAGAAAGAGTTAAAGATCGGTAGCTTGTGGAAACTGATACTTCGTGTATTAGCATAAGAAATAAAAAGGTTATGTGATCCCTCTTGCCCTCTACCCTAAGGTCAAACTGAGGGCTTTCAGGGTCATGACTTTATACTCTTCTCAGATAACTAATACGGTTGCATTATTTAACTTTAAAGCATTAATGTGGCTTCCCTTGCTAGGTAAATGTTTGTTTACAGTCTGAAGAGCTAGTTTGATTATAATGAAGAACAGACTCTCCTTATAGTAGACTGTGCTTTGTGCATAAAGATATGTTTTAATAGCTCAAAAGTAACAGAAATACCTGTGAGTCATAATGTCTGGGCTCAGAGGTCATTGGTCACTCAGCTGTAGGATGCTATGCAAGATAAGTCTCAGAGACAAGTATGTGGTTATAGAAATTCCCTTATTTCCTGCGATCCAAGTTCAGAGCACTTTCTAAGGACTTGTTTTGGAATTGGATATATATATCTAATTCCAAAATAACTTCTTAGGAAGTGCTATAGTACTTGGGGATAGCTCCGTCTGAGAGAAGGAAAGGGAACTTGCTCTTTTTGTGTTGCTGGACATTTTGGCTGACGGAAGAAATGAAAGAGAGAGATTAAAATGATCCATGACCTGAAGATCTTACAATCTAGCAAACAAGAAGCAGCACAGGAGAACAACTTAGTTAGAAGGAGAGAAGAGCTTATTTTGAAGAGAGGATTATAGAAAAGATTCCTAGAAGGATATAGACTTGAAGGAAAAAGACGATCACTTGGCACATAAGAAATGGACTAGTGTTCCAAGAATAGGGGATTGCATGAAGGAAGATGCAAATTGAGAGTGGGAGAAAGATTGGGAGGGAGTGGTGAGGAGAGAAGATTGAGAGACAGAAGATATAGGTATAGAAGTAAATGACAGAGGACAGGAAGGTGAGGTGAAATCATATAAGATTGGGGTCTTGAGTCTGATGAGGTAAAAAAACAGAATACTGGCAAAGTGATTCAAAATGAGGGTATTCAATCAGAGCATCTAGAATTTAGAGGAGAAATGACTAAATGATGGACAAGGATTTTTTAATTGATGATGGGCATGACTATATGGATTCTGGCGATATTAAAGAAGTGAAAGGATTTATCAATGCACTAGGTATGGCAAGTGGAGTGAACAGTAGTTGAGAGCACACACCAAGTTTGCAAGCCTGGAAGTGGGGAGGAGATCAAGGAGGTGGGAAAAATGGAAATAACTAAATGCATTCAAGTGGCACTTACAACTTCTCAGCGTGTTCACACAGTAATTTCTAAAGTTCTCAGTTAGCAGCCCCTTTGTGTAGGTAGTTATTTTCACTCACACTGTACATGGGGACTGGTGGGATGAGATAAAAATGTAAAGGGAATATAATCTTCTCTTGATTTGTGTGCATTGCTTCCATTAGTATTATACGTATGCATTACAAAAAAATATTATCCGAAGCCACAGTAGTTCTCTGCCATGGCGCCCCAGTGTGTTTTGTTGGTGCTAAATGAAATTTGTGTTTTGTGTGGCATGATTAATAGGTTGTACTGTGTTATTAGCTGATTACACTTATTCAAGTTATTAGATAAATGTGCTGAGGAAATGTAATAATTCATTTTTAACACCATGTTTGCATGGTATCAGCTGTTCCCATTACTACTTATGAGGATTCTTTTACTTCTTTTTTTCTGAACTTGAAGGAAGGAGTTACAGACATAAAGATGCATTTATTATTTATTGGTTAGGTCTTGTGCTTTCCCACAGCATTTGTCAATCTGTACCATTTTCTGTCATCTGCTAGAAGTCAGAAAGGATAAGAATTTGCAAGACTACAGTGGGGAGCATGAACTAAGACGGCCTCTTCCATGCTTACGAATGTATAAATACACAACATCCGTTTCAAATCACAGGTGCTTGCTTCCTTTCCTTTCCTCTCCTCCTTCTCCCCACTCAATAAAACAGGAAAGCGAAGAGGAAGTTGTAACATGACATTCCCTGTCAGCTGCAGGGAATAAATATTGTGCCCCCCCCCTTCTCTGATGAATCTATTTTTAGTCGGGTTAGATCAGTAAAACTTGCCCTGGAGAATGTGAAGTAGCAGGGATCAGACTCACTTCTGAAGCAGGTGAAAGACAAAAAATCAATTAGATCTGTGACACAGTCATTCCGATTTCTTTTGTGCTGTTAAGCAAAGCAGACATAGCTGTTCCATGGTTTGACTTGAATGCTATGAGTATTCTGAAGAACTTAATTGATGAAGATTGGATGGCCACTGGTCTGCTTTTGAGGGCAAGTCAAGGTGTCCTGGCCAGAGTTTATTTCAACTTCACTAATATCCTGGGAAGCCTACTCACTCTAAAAGCTTCTTATCTGCCTTCTCATTCCTGATCTGCTGCTGTTTGCTTCATCCAGTAGTATCTACTTTGTCTTGTATACTTGCTTCCCATAAGCTCCCCTGGGTTTCTGTACACTATCTCTTAGGATTAGCAGGGAAGCAATAGTTACATGCACTTCAGTTTACATATGAGGGGCATGAACTGCAGTAGGAACTAAGCAGAAGACTCTGATCTTCATCTGAACAGAGCAGTTTCAATGCTCAGCTCTTGATGAGGGGAATCAGAAGTGGTAAGACAGAGGAAACCTGAACTGCAGAGCTGGAGTAAGACAGAGAAGAACTGGAAGGTAGAGATAAGAGACAATACAAAGAGCAAAAATGCACAAGAAATATAAAGGATATGGACAGTAGGAGAGAAGCAACTAATAAGGTATCATGTAGAACCAGGGCTAGGTGAGTGGAAATAAAGAACAAAATGAGAATGGGCTATGCACACAAGATAAGGAAGAGAGGAGAAGAGTGGGAGAAATCTGATTTAGCATTATAGGTAAAATTCTCTCTGGTTTGTTATAAGGTGATCTGCAAAGGAGTTTTTGTTTAAAACTAGGCTTGTGCCCATTTTTGCTTCTTTATGAAGTAAAGTAAAAAAAGGTCTCAGAAGTTTTTGTTCTAAAACTGAGCTGTATGTTAAATTTTGTTAGAATCCACTCTGTCATCATTCCTCTCTGCCCACTCCGCATACATGTATGGCTAAGGATTTAGTGGTTTCCAGACCTTTAAATAACACTGACTTTTTTCCCCAAGAAATATTTATCAAATTTTGACACGTGTTCTTTAGTGTCCGTGATGTCACATTATTATGTATTTTGAGATATTTCATAGAGAGGATTTCACAGTGGGAGTTAAGAATTTAAGTTAAAATGATGTAGTCTGTTTTCTCAGAATCTTTCGTTCTCCACACACCTAACAGGGGAAAGAAAAAACCCAAAAAACCAAAACCTCAAAGCTTCGAAGAAAAAATATATCTTATATGAATTTCCTCTGTCTTTACCAGCACCAAGGGGGGAGAGAGGACAAACTTGCTGTGGGTTATGGTATTTCAAGTTCTTTGCCATTGGTCCTCATTTCTTAATTTAACTAATCCCTAGAAGAACATTTTCAATTTTGCTTCTGTGCTGAGGTTCTGAAGACCTGACGAGAGAAGTTCTCAGAATTTTTAAGTTCTTTGATCAAATTTTGGGTATTTATGACATTTCTGTATAATGTCCTGTAAATGAGTGAAGCAGTTGTGCTCATTCGTCAGTCCTTCTCCTCGCTTTTCCATCCAATGTTCAAGTTACAGGTATCGGAAGAATAACATTTTCCAAGAAGGTCGTGATATAATCATGTTTGGTTTTGAATGTTACACTTTGGCCTGGCAGTATAGTAAGATCTCTCTTTGCTGCCATGCTTTTAGTAGTCTACATTTCATTGATAGTTTAGACAAAGGAAGACACAGAGGTGTTTTCAGTCTAACCCAGAAGTTCGGTTCAGTTGACCACCAAAAAATTAGCCAGAACACAAATTCATGAGCTTTAGTAACTGAATTCAAAGGAATTTATTTAACAAAGTTTGCAGACCTGATTTGAATCTAAAATTAAATAAGTAACCTTGAATTTCACCTAAAACTTGAACTCTTCATGACTGAGATTTCAAAGACTTCAGTTCAGAAAGGTGTTTAAATATGTATTGATCCATCTGTATTCAGAAGAGCACTTAAGTAGACCCTTACATCCCACATGTCAATGGGACATAAGCATGTGCGAAAGTGCTCTTCTGAACAAGGATGCTGTATTGAATTGCTGGCTATGTTTGTTAGTTTTGCCTGCATTTGCAGTTCCTGGTGTTTTCTAAAACCAGGAATAAAAATGCTGAGACTTGCTAAAAGAGTGTTTTTGTTGCAAGTGGAAGTGAACTTGCATAAAAGAGGCTCTTATGGGACCTCCAAGCCGAATTTTGAACACCAACCTTCCGGTAAATGAGCTGAACTTCCAGTTCAGGTTTTAAGCTCCTAACTATTTTTTCACATGTCTACACTATTATAACTCAATAAACAATAAGGATTTTTTCCTCCTAGGTTTGTCCATCACTATGCTGAATCTGAAAAGCATTCTAACGGGACCCGCACAGCTACTGTGAAAAAACTGAATGACTTGACTCTTATGGCTGGATACTTTAGTGAGGCAGTGATGTTTCTAATAATGCATTGATTTTTTAAGATGATTATAGCAGGGCAGAGAAATATGTCTATCATAGGTAGGCAGTGTTTAGCAATACAAAATTTGTTGGGTTTTTTTGCCAGATGTAAATTGTTCCTTCAGAAACTTGTGATTCAGTGGCTAGGGGTGGGGGGTGATATTCTTTGCCATAGCAACCTTAACATCCAGTTACAGTATGTCTGTCAGTTCTGGGAAGGCTAATTTATCATGTAAAGTATATGCTATATATGTCACATTTTACTGTCGGTTCATTTGTTTTGATAATCAAGATCTTGACAGATTTGTCCCACATGGTAGGATTTATAGTAAGGATTTTCTTATTATTGAATTAGGCTGATACATATATATAATGCCAGCATCCTGCACAAAAACTGAATAGAAATGAAACAGTCGTTAGTTAACATGTCTTGCAGGCAAAAAAAAGCATGTTTTGCTTGAATTTACTGTAATATCTTTCAAGTCTGCAGAGCAGTGATCATGGAGGGTAGGTTTGGAGAAAGATAGTTATTTTTCCCCTTAAATAAAGGGTCTTCTATTTTTAAGACTGAGTGAGATTTCATATGAAAAAGCCTCATTAAATTTTGGACATGCAGATGTACAAAATTCATTTTCAGCTTTCCCCTTCGGTGTACACAGACTCACATATGTACCTACTGTAGTTTGAAGCCTGATAAGTAAATTCATTTTTCACAGATGTCACTTTCTCCCCTGCGGTAAATAAGAGAATCTTTCTTTCCTCTCTGAAGACAAAGAGTTGAAAAAGTGGGGGCTGACTTTTGTGTCTTTATGTACAACTAGATTTTTGGACAGATTTAGCCGCTGAAGATGCCTACAAGACCTGAAATCCATTGGGTATTTTTTCCCCATAGTTAAATGATGTGATAGTGTGAATGTTGGCCTTGAAATTTGTGAGATTAGATTTATCCTGTTATATAGCAGCAGTATGCTACAGTGCTGTCTGTCTTTTTCAAACATATGCCCGTAATCTCCTGTGATCTCATTTGTTGTGCTAACTGGCAGATACTGACCCCTTTGAATTTAGAGATGAAGATAGCTAAAGAATATCTATGCTGGGAAAATAATAGTTTTATATTTTAACTCTAGGGAGTGGCACTGTCTTTGGTGCGTAATGGAGGATGTGATAAGAGCGTACTAAGGCTATTTACTACACTATTTACTACAAATCAAGTCAACATTTACCCATATGTAAATAATAGTTAAATATAAGGTGAATAATTCTTTCCCATCACAGTTTAGGATAGAAGGAATAGTCCACATAGAATCACAAAGCAGGAGTTCTTTGAGCAAGATTATATTTTTCTTTTCTCATGGCATCTTTCTATTCTAGACTGTGGTTTATTTTTATTTATGACTGATATTGACGACAAGAGTATACACTATGGAGTTTTTTGTGTACACACGTGTGTTTTAACAGAGGCATATTTTGAAATCCAAACTGAAAAACATAGGAGAGATAGTGTTTTCATTGTGTGAATCTTAAATTGGCAAGAATTCTCATCCCAAATGAATTGCATTGGTGTTGCTACTACTTTGTTTATTAATATCTACCGAAGTTGGAAAAACCCTAGGGGGTACATTTTCAAAGTACTGCAAAGGAGTTTTAGCTGCTTGAATCCCAGTAAAGTAAATGTGATCCAAGCATCTAAAATCCTTGCACATCACTTTGAAAATGTTCCCTTAAGTGATTTCAAAAAGGCTGTACTGAGGGTGTTCTGGATAGACATAATTTAAAACAATTTCTATGCAGAATATCTGTAAAGTAGTTTACTCATAATCATTTTCTGAATTTAAATGATTGAACTTGTTTTCTGTATTGCATATCACCAGTGTCTGTTTTTCCACAGCAAATTTCATAGTTGGGCTGCTGTGTAAAAGAGAGCAGTTTTGAATGCATGTTTCTGGAGGGCATGTCTGTCAAAGAGAGGAAGTATTGAGTCATTGCAATACCACTGTGTACAAGTGAAAATGCAGTGGGTAGACCAAAGTTGTGTGGTCAAGATAGTCTGTACATGTCAATGGAACCACTTCTATCTGAAATAAAGGACTAGGCAGACAGTTAGCCCCTTAGAACTACTGAGATGTGACAAATCTCCCCTTCTGAAGTTGACAGGCTCCCTTGTTTGAGTTTTTGTTTCAGGAGGAAAGAGCAGATCACAGATTAAGGATCTGTAATTCTGTACAGAGACTAAGCAGGATTTGCTATGCTAATTTGTATTTTCCACAGGAAATTGTAATAAAAGAAAGAGTCTTTGTTGGTGGGATTTCATTTGTTGTAATCCGTGTGAATGTAGGAGTCTTTCAGCCTCCTCACTTTTCTTCTCTCTCCTTTTATTTTTTAAAATTTCTATACCTGAGTTCAGAACTGGCACTCCTGATTTATAATGGACTCACTGAGAACTGCTGCAGAGCTCTGGTTTGACAACAGAGTATCTGCTGCCAAACTCAGGGTTTAGTGTGCTGTAATCCTTTTAAGTACCTGTACAATAGTGTAACAGCTGGTGCAGGCTCCAGTCAGTGCGTTAGTGTAGTATGTTGGGACTTGGGCTGTACCCAAACAATGAGCCGGGTCAGTGTAGAACAGACCCCAGCACCTCTCAGACAGCTGGCACAGTAACCCAACACCAGCCGATCTTGAGAGAAAGATACATCTAATAACATTAAATTTCTTCTAGAGCAGACGGGAAGGTAACTAAAGCCAGGTTGATTGGACTGCATTGGGATTTTTACCTAATGATCTTCTGGAAAGCAGGTGCATTGGCAGTGATTGTAAACTTCAGAAAATCCAAGCATTGTATAAAGTAAACCCTCTGCTGCTGTGAGGGTTTTATAGGAAGGCGTGCATTAGTGTTAGATCATTACAAAACATCTTGCTGAGTGTTACAGAATTAATGGCAGTTTTATGGTGCACAGTTAATGACTGTCAAGAAATACTTGATTTCTGTTCAAATTGTAATTTTAAATCAAACTAGCCAGCTGTCAGACACTTAAATTGTATGTACCGTTTCTCTCTAATATTGCAGTGTTACCCTGACATCCATCATCCTATTAGATCATAAGTTGGAAACCAAATTTTGCTTGCAACCATGTATACTGCTTTGTGTGAGTCTAATAGTGATAGAAAGTCACAATTAGTCACCTATAAGGGCAGAAATTCCTACCAGCCATTACTTACAGATTCTGTAAACCAAGTTCTGCTGTGATGTGCTCAGTATTTTAGTGGCTAGGTTGAGGGATAACTAAGAAATGGTCTGTGTCTGTTTAAAGATAATGTACTTTAACAACATTCTATTATCAAGACATTTGGGCATCATCCTGACCATTTTACTTACATATTTTACTAATTTATCCTACTCATATATGTTTGACCTTTTAATATATGGACTATTTAAGGCAAGAATTATTCTTTCCTTTGTATTTGTACAGTGATTAGCACAAGGTGAGTATGCCCAGAACATATAATTAATAAACAATAGTAGTAGAACTCTTAGGTTTTTCAGTGTTGCATATTATGGTGGAGGGCACAATAGAAAAGCTTGGATAAGGGAAGACACACCTATATAACACATTCCAACTAAAAATCTGAAAGCACTTCAAACCATTATTGAATTAGATCCTTATAGCATTCTTGCAAGATAGGAGTTAACATAGCCGTTTTATAGATGTGCAACCTAAACTACAAAAGTTTTCACGCAGGTTAGTGTTGAAGCTGAAAAAGAGAATCAGGGCTGCTGGTCCCATACTCTTCTTGCTGCTTCAAAGGCTGCCTTAAAATTTCCATTATGAGTTCAGTTTTTCACTGTGGTATTTTACTGGTGTGTGTCAGTTGGATCTGGGCCAAACCTGGTGCATAGGGTCTTGATTTTAAAAGGTCTTTATTTCTATAGGTGTCAAATTGATGAGATTGTTTTTAATCTTTACATATGGTGGAAAAACATTATTTCCTCACACATGTAACTAAAAAAATTTTCAAAAAGAATTTGGACGCCAATAAAATGTTTGTTCCCTTTTATACGCTTTACTTCAAAGTTGTGAAGACATTTTACAAACGTTAGTCAAGGCTTTTAAAACACACAGAAAGTATGTAAGGGACAGAGTATAAAATTCACATGAAGCTGGAACTTTCAGTGCACTGAAAGTTAGTTATGACTGTGCATAATGGTAGTCTTCACTGTACTTCAGAATCCCTAGACCCTGAACTTGCTGAAGTGCCACCACCCAGCTTTCTCGAGACCAGCTGGCTAAAAGATATCAGGGGGCCTGGATGGTTTA
This sequence comes from Pelusios castaneus, assembly GCA_007922175.1. NCBI lineage: Eukaryota > Metazoa > Chordata > Testudines > Pelomedusidae > Pelusios > Pelusios castaneus. The sequence continues at coordinate 10,259,824 of ML685797.1, forward strand.
CCCAACGTGCGCAGAAGACTGGGGTGGGGCTGACTCTGGACTAATGGTGCTCTGGTTCTTCCAAGTCCCTAATTCAGAGACTGAACTGGCCATCTTTCTCAATTTAATCAAACATCTTTACCTTTAGGTGACCTAGGACTTGTCTACATGGTGGAGTAATATGCTGTATGGAGGTGTGATTTCTAAAGTGCACTAATAAGTTGTACTTTAATTGGCCTTTGTAGACTCTGCTGGTGTGCACTAAAGATTCCCTAGTGTGCCTAAACATAGCACTGTCTCACTACATTAAACCATATAAGTTGGGTCTACACTCAGGTTGCCAACATTGTATTTGGAAAATCAGACACAGTTTTCTTAGCACACTCCAGCACCACCCTCACCCAGCTGACATTGTAGAGAGGAATTGATTTAGGGGGAGGAGGATGGTGACCCTGAAAACATGACATGTCTGTAAGCATCTCGATGACAACCGAGGCTAGAGGCCACAGAAGACTCCAGAGGGCAAGTGCCAAGGTCTGGAGATCGCAGAATGGCCACATGCATTATTCGGTCTTTGTCCATGTGCCAGTTGAAATGTATGGGAGAGAATGGTACACACTGGGCAATGGACTCCAGCCAGACCAGACATAAGGGTGGCTAGATTCTCCTCAGCTCTGCCACTGACTCCCTATACTATTGGTCAGGTTAGTCTCCTTCCCTGCTTTGGTAAGATGCATCCTGTCTACAGCACCTTTCTCCACAGGAAACAACTTCATGTACATTACTTCTCTGGCCAAACAGCCTCCTGCTTGCAAGGTAGGAAACAGAAAAGCTCAACATGCCTGGGAATATCTGATATCATTCTTGTTGCTGCACATCCTCCCTCGTTTCCCTCCCTGTGAGGTCAGAACATGCTTCTCCATCCTAGGGAGAACACAGTTGGTCCTGAAAGCAAATGGTCTCTACCCTTCTTTCCCTCTGTTCACCGCCCTCCCCTACCCCCCGCCCCAGGGGAGCCTGACTCCTTTCTGAGGGGGGTAAAGAGAGTCAAGGACCAAGCCCTTCTATGTTTCTTTCACTCACAGAACTCAGGGGAATCCTGTTACCTCTGGGCACCCAGGAGCCCTCGTCTATCCACCCCTCCTCTGATCCTTGCCCCTCGTGGCCCCCTGACCCTTCCAGGCTTGGCCTCTTCACTGTCAGCTCCAAATCACCTGGTTGTGCCCTGAACCTAGCACTGTGCCACTCCTAAGTAACTAGCAGCTACAGCCTGGTAATTTAGGAGGCATCACAAAGGGCATGGCCCACCATGCAGAGCTGCCACCAGTCTGGCAGAGGGAAGCGGGCCGCAGGCCTCATGTTCCTTCCACTGCAGACCCACATTTCTGTGCATCCCCTCATAACCTCTTACCATCATGGCTGTAGAACTGCTGGTCCCACTCAGATCTTGCCTGATTGCCAGTAGAAGGGCATCAGGGCCAAATTGAAGTGGCGCTGCAAGTTTTCAACTATGAATGACCCCGTAATTGAAATACGGGATGCCCCTACTGACTTAATATAACATCAATTTTTTATTATAACAAGGGATATTATAATATCATGGAAGGGAAGGATTGATCAGTCATTCTGTTGTGAGGAGCCCTTGCACCATGTGCTCCTTCCCCTGTGCACATAATATGGCTGTAGAGACGTATGTTCCCAATAGACTAGGAGTCCCGTACTTCAGCGAGGGCTTTTTGAATGTATCATCAAATCAAAGATACACTGAATAGACTTTTTGTTACCAATCGGACAGTAGGCACCTTCTATATCTATGAAAGCAGCTGAGCATCAGGGCAGTTCTAGCAAGACAGTCCTATTTAATTTACAGTCACATATCCAGACGACAACCACAGGTAGAGATCCCTAAGAGATGCACAGAATTTATCCTTGTCCCATCTTGGTTGGTTTCACTCATTTTCAGGCCTGTAAACTGAGTTTTGCTAACAGAAGCCAGTATAGTCCAAGCAGTAAAGAACCAAATGTTCAAATTATGTTGATAAAAGTTTCAGAAAGCTTCTATTTACCTATTTTTGGGGACATAAAAGTAATGTTCCAGAGAATATTGCAGGAAAATGTTCATGGCCTGCACTCAGTTACACTCTCAAATGCTCTCTCAAATTTATTTTCTGATGTTTCTGAGGAGTGATACGGTGCAGTTTTATTTCCAGCTGTTTCCTCTCACCTTGTCTCTTATCAAACTCCCAGTTAGACTCTCACAGATCTTTTGCAGATGCTTGGTCAATTTCTTCTCTCACCACACTCATGTAAATCCATTTTAGTCAGGGAGCCAGTTCTGCTGGGAGAATCTAAACTCATGGGACTTCCACCTTTTTCCAGTTTCCTAGGTATATAAGATTCAATAGTTTAGACTCCAGCCCTTTCACATCATCTTCACAATGATAATATATGCTCCTTTACATATCACAATGTTAACCAGTGTTCAAAAATCATATCACCCAACTTACAAATCATGTTATATTTAAAAACATCATATATCTGGAGTTATTTTTATTTGCCTCCAGGTTCCTGAGTTTTTAATATGTACTTGCTTTCTGTTTTTAAGCTTTTCTCTGGAATCATGAGTGTTAGAAACATCCTTTTTATCCAAAATCTAAGCTGAATTTCTCATGCAAACTCTTGATTCCATCAGCAGGAGCTTGTCTGTATGAAAAACACCAAATATTGAGAGACTTGTGTGTGATAAAATCACAAGAATTGGCAGTACTGGCATCACCTCTGAAGCTGGTTCATACTTTTTGGAGCTGCCCCAGAGACTTCTGGATTCCCAAATCTGAAAATTTTACTCTATGGTGCCTGCTGCAACACCATCAACCTTGGCCACCCTGGCTGGTGCAATGATCCTTAGTAGGGTATGCATGTTTGTTTGATTCATTGTTCAGTATGAAGTTGATAACAAGGCAAGGGGTCTTGTCTAACAACTTTTGTTCTTACAAGTATATGTCACTCTTGGTTCCATGGCATGTAAATTATGCGATTTTAAAGTTTGTAGGCATAATTCTTAGGAGATTAAATTTAATTTTAATTGCATATCAGAAAGTAAATCTCAATTTAAGGGAGTCTAAACTGGTGGAATTTATTTCCTGAAGAGTCTGGAAGAAAGTTTGATTAAAACAACATAGACTCACTTAGCTTCACCTTGTCATGACCCATGGATCTCAAACCTGGGTTTTCAGGGGTTTATAGGAACAGCCATTCTCTAACCGGCCATCTGGCAGTCTGTGTGTTTACCTGGACTCTGGAAGCCCAGCCCCAGTGGTGGAGAGCTAGAGCAGCTGCTTGCTGGCTGTACTTAAGCCAGCAGCAAGACAAGAATTTGTCTGAGCTGTGGTCTACACTGAAAGTGAAGTTCAACATAATGTTGCTTACTTCGACCTTCTGCAGTCTGTGTCTCCACTGTCAGAGCAGTACATTTGGAGGAAAAATAATGGAGCTGTGATTTGACCTGATAACACCACTCCTGCAAGGGGCGTCGCACTGAGGTCGGAATCTACAATTCAAATTTAGGTGTGTAGTCAGAGAGCAATTTTCTGTCTGTTACATCATAGCAACATAGCTCCTCGCCTGCCTGTAGCCCTGGAAAATTTTCAATTAATTCCTCTCTCTGCATGCAGCACTCTGTGTGTCTGTTGTGCCTGCAGCACAGAAACAGCAAGGAAAGCTTCTCCTGCTTTTTCTTCCTTTAGAGAGGAGTGGAGTGGGAGTAAGTGGATGCCGACTGCCTCCCCACAAGCCCCTGCACCTATTACGCACAGTGCAATGCATTTCAGGAAGTAATGTGAGCAGTGGGGATGCGAGACCATGAGCAAGCAATTTGCTGTGATCACTCGCCTTCGCCTTATGTAATTTGACAGCCTAAAATCGAATTACAACCCCACCCCCAGTATAAACAAGCCCTGAATCAGTGGGCTCTTCTCCATCCTGTTCTGGATTGCCTGCCTTATGCTTCCTGTGGCTTGATTTTTCTGGCACCCTTATCTAGTGTGACTCCTTCCATCTGATTCATGTTTCTGAAGTCCAGTTTGTCTCCTGATCTGGCCTGACTCTTGGTTTTGACCTCTAGTTTATCTCCTGTTTCTGACCACCTGGTATCCTTGACTCAGCTAAGTCCAATCTTGTGACGATGGTCTCTGACTCTTGACTACTAGGTCCGGTGGCCACAGGACTTTCGTTGTTCCAGCTGAGACAGCTTCTTTGGACCACAGTGACCTTGAGGGGCCAAGCCTGGTGAAAGAGGGAAGGACCTAGCGTTAGACTTGCCCAAATGGGCCGCTGCTTTCAGGTGGCCTTGCAGTCAAGTAGCACAGATAACCTCAGACAACCAGCAGTTGCAGGAGCACAGAAAGTTGTTCCACACTGAGAATACTGAGCTGTGAACACAGTGCGTAGTGCCTGGCCCTGGCCAGTAGTACCCTTGCTCCAACTGTTTGATAGGAACTGCGAGCAGTCCTGGGACTTCGTGAACCAATGCCACCTTCTATTTCTGATTCATCCCCAAACCTATGCCTCTAAGCAGGCCAAGGTAGCCTTGGTATTCAGCCTGCTAATAGGAGATATGTTAGACTGGGCCTCCCCTTGCTGGAAGGCCATAGCGTGATGTTGTCAGACTGGAATGCTTCTCTTCATTGAAGTCTACTATTTTCAGGGACCCACAACAAGTGTGAATGGATGAGGCTACCCTGAGGGCAGAGACAAGGCACAGTGGCCTCATATGCAGCACACTTTTACCATCTCAAGTGGATACAGAGTGGAATGAAGCAACACAGCTGGACCAGTTTCAGTGGGGCTTATGGGAAGAAATGAAAGATGAATTGGGCTGGATAGAGACTCCAAGGGGCTTAGATGCCTTTGTGGACTTCACTTTTGAGATAGATAATAAGGAACAGCGCCACCATTGTTGCAACCTGTGCTTTTACTGTGGGGAAACATGGCCATCTCATTTCGACTGTGCCAAAATAAAAGAGAGTCCTGGTTGGGCGAGCTGGCCTGGACCTTAAGAGAAGAAAACTTCTCCGAATCCTAGCCCTTACTGAGATGTGCCCTGGGCTCCACCCACAGGTTTCCCATTTGCAGATGGTTATCCAACTGCATATCCTGGGGGACCCCCAACAGATTCCTCTCCAACAGGTCTTCAGCCTGGCTGGGGATTCATCTGTAAATCAATTTCACTAGCCAGTACCCCAATCCTTTTTGTAAAAAAGAAGAATGGCAGCCTCTCTCTCAGTGTTGATTAGTGATCCCTAAATCAGATAACAGTTGGAACCAATACCCTGATTCCTGAGTTGTTGGGCTGCATGGGGACTGCCTGCCTATTCACAAAACTGAGTCTCTGGAGAGTTGACAGTCTCAGCGGTATCTGACAAGATGACAAATGGAAGACTGACTTTTGGATCCTCTACGGCCTCCTTGAATATTTAGTTACACCATTTGGATCAACTAATGCACCAGCAAAATCCCCACATTTCATTACCAGTGTGCCACTAAACGTACTGAGCCAGTTTGTGGTATTAGTATACTTGGTATATTAATAATCTCAAAAGATCTGGACCAACACATCAATCATCTCTGCACGCTCCTGAGAGACGACTATAACATGGTCTCTGTGCTAAACTAGAAAAGTGCATGTTTTATCAGAGTCCCTTAGTTTCATCCTGTCCCCCGTAGGAATCAAGATGGAGCCACACAAGATTGAGGTCGTTCACAGCTAGGCAGCCCCCAAAACATGTGTGACCTACAATGTTTTCAAGGCTTCACAAAGATCTATGAGAGGTTCATTTGAAATTTTTTTAAATAAGCTGAGCCCCTCACTGCCCTACTCCAAGAAAACCCCACCAAATTCCGTTGGTTGCCTGAAGCCCCCCACACTCAGCTTCAGCAATTTGAAGCTTCCCTTCACCACCTCCAGCATGACACAAGCTCTCATTGTGGAAGCTGAAGGCTCTGACATGCAGTTGGGGCAGTTTTCTTCTGAAGGCATGGACCTGAACAAATATTGTATCCCATCACCTATTATTCAAGGAAGCTCTCTTCTGCTGAGTGAAACAATGATATCCTGGATAATGAACTCCCTGCAATTAAGATCACCTTTGAAGAATGGCAACACGACTGTATGTGGTTGGAAAGTGCCCAAGTGTTTATGGGGCACAAGAACTTGGAGTACATGTACAGGTCCAAGGCCCTGAACCAGCAAGAGCTCTGATGGGCCCTATTCTTCTTCCAGTTCAATTTTATCCTGACCTACTATCCTGGAACCAGGAAAAGCCAGGCTTATGTCTTCTTCTAAAGACGTGCCCCTATCCTACAAGGCCCCACTCTGGAGCCAGCCCACATTTTCAAATCCCATAACTTTCTAAATGTAACTCATCACCAGCACCTGCTTGCACTCACCAACTCTGCCTCTGTCTGCAGAATTCCATCTGATGAGCAGGCCATTATCAATTGAGAACCACATGACACCTGGGAGCGGATCACATTTATGAGAGACCTTATCTAGGTTTCCCTTGAACCTGCAAGGATGACAATTCTTCAGCTGTGCCTCAACTCCACCTTGGCAAGACACTCAGAGCACATAAAACCCAATTATTAATGTCCTGTTTCTTCAGGTGGTCTTAAATGCATTCCAATAAAAACCTTGGTAAATTCCTGCCAATTGGGTGCCTTCACCAAGGTCCCTGACAAGAAACCCTGTAGTTTCTTTCAACCTCTAGACATTCCATCTCAATCAGTCATCCTGATGATTGCTGATGGAGCATTCTAAGTATTGTTCAAGCTTCTGATTGATTCTTTCCATTTGGCTATTTGATTGAGAATGGTAGGAAGGAGACAGGTGCATGTGGATTTCTACTAAACATAGGGCCTCATGCCAAAAGTGGGGGGTAAATTGTGGTCCCTGGTAGGAGGTGATATTATTCAGAAGGCCATGAAGGTGGGCCATGTCATTTATCCATCCACAGAGAGAAAAACCTGTACAGGAAATAAAATGAGACATTTAGAAAAATGATCTATCAGGATGGTTGTGAAACCACTGGATTCTGATAGGTCTACCACAAAGTCCAAGGAAGTGGCTTCCTAGGTCACTGTTACCATATGCAGAGTTTTCATGCAATGATGCAGATCATTCATCCACAGGGCGCAGTGCCTTCTTTATCATCTAAGGCAGTGGTTTTCAACCTTTTGTGAGTCGCGACACACTTGGCAGTATATTGCAACTCTACAGGACACACTAGCCCACTCCCTCCAGGCCAAATCCAGCCATCTCCCCGGCTCTCCACAACACACCTACCGCTGTGTGGTGACACAGTAATGTATCCTGACATATTGGTTGAGACCCACTGATCTAAGGTACTACCCTGAATTTCACCCACATCAACCCCCAAGCCATCTGCTTTGGACCTAGTAGAAAACATACATCATATTCAAGAGGAGATGTAGGGAGAACTTAAAAACACAAAGGAGAACTGCAGAAGACATGCAGATAAACATAGATGGAAGGGCCCACCTACTCCATAGGAAAAAAATAGCGTGGCTTTCAAAAAATGCCTCTGCATAGACAGACTCTCCCAGGAACTAGACTATTGGTTCTGTGGCAGGTAACAGATTTGGAGCTTCATGTCACTCTATCCCTTAGACTCTACCCAGTGTTCAATGTCTTATTTCTGAAACCGTACGCTGAGAACACATTTCCCCATCTCCCCCTCCCCCCCGTACAGGTACAGGGGCAAGAAGAATCCATTGCTTATAAAGTCCTCCACTCTGAGATGAAATGGGCAGATTCTGCTGGACCATAACCTTCCTAACTGAGTAGTAAATCAATTGGGGAGGATATGGTCCCATCAGAATGCATTTAGGAGCCAAAGTGTTCATGCTCCCACCACGGTTCAGGTCTTCTATAGCAGCCACCTTGCGAAACCTGGACCCATGTTGCCCAGAGGACACCCCTGTGAAAGGGTGATACCCCGACCCATGAGTCTAAGTCTGCTTCTGACCTTCTGGTATCCTGATCCTTCTGACTCCTGAGTTGTGACTGTGGGATACTGGCACTGTGGATTCAGGCCACCCACAACCTGACCATGACACACCTCTGAATTTCAGTCAATGGCTTCACTTACATAACTTAGGAAGAATTTTGTAGTACATTTAAAGCCTTTTGATGGGTTCCATTTGGAAACTTTTAGTCTTGAATTTCCTCCCTTGTTGGTGTTTAAGCCAGACAAACTTTCAAACATGAATGCTTGTAATTGGCACATACACATCTTATTCAGGCAATTTATGTACTGATTGTAGACATCCTAAATCATCCCTTAGCTATCTAAATATGGATTTAGGTGCCTAACTTCATGTAATCACATTTGAAAATCTGTTTGTGAATACTGTTGTAATATTTCTAAAATTAAAATGAATTCCTTTGCATTTTGACCCATGTTTACTGCCTTCTTAGCTTGTCTTTAAACCCTGATGAACCTTTGTAGTCTTTGTGATGACATTTCTTTGTGGGTGATGAACAGGGGAGGGGGGAACTCCACAATCAAGAAGATTGTTGAATAATTCAAATATCTTTGAATTACATATAGAATAAAAATTACTTGATTATGTTTTAATATCTCTTCTGTCTTTTTAGCTACAGATTTGATGTGGGAGAGGATTAAAAAGAAAGACAAAGATTACTTCCTTCCTAACATTAAATTCAACCTGACAGAAGTGCATAATATATTTCAATTTAATCATTAGTTTGATCAAGTTTTGCCTCAGATTTCACGCTCTGATGCACCAAGGTTAGTAAAACCAAAACACTATATTTTTGATGGAATTCAAGGACACTAAAATATTCCTTTCCTTATAAAATAAATATTTTCAACCCTAAACGCTGTACCCATTAGATGGATGTAGAAGCAGAAGTTAGAACCTTTCCTATATGTATGGGCAAAGGGCAGGCGCTTGATACATGCGCCGGTTTCTGAGAACGCAACAAAAGAATCAGAGTACTACTAATAATTTTAATAAAGGGACAGCCCTGGGAAACTCCTGAAAGATTGACTGCAGTTTTCCATTGCTTATTTTATCTGGTATTTTATTTTTGTTTGTTTGTTTCTGGTAACTGCAAAGAAGAAATCCTATAGCAACATGTTAAAACAGTAATTGCAAGGAATAAAAAAATAAGCCTGGGTAAATCGTGGCTTTTTTTATTACTGTTTAGATTTCAGAACTTGTATGTGTCACAGGATGAAGTTATGGCAGTTGAAGAAGAAAACACTTTCATCGAAAGATTGCATGGTCGTCATTGAATAACTATTATCTAATTCTTTGATCTGACTTTTTTAAGTTCAAAATTTACACTTCTGAGAATTCTTCTACAGCTCTGCAATGTAAAAACTTTCAAAGACATAGATGGTGTTTGCTTCATGTATACGAATCTCTCAGCATGGAGAGCGTTCCATGGGCATCAGTAGAGATGGTGAGAACTAGGGTTTGATACTCACTAACAAAGAAGATTCCAAAGGGGTAGCCGTGTTAGTCTATTGTAGAAAGACAACAGAGTCTTGTGGCACTTTTAAAGACTAACAGATTTATTAATCGCATGAGCTTTCGTGGGAGAAAATCCCACTTCAAAGCGTCTGACGAAGTGGGATTT
>ML685797.1:10269890-10444652 GCA_007922175.1 Pelusios castaneus
CATGAGCTTTCGTGGGAGAAAATCCCACTTCGTCAGACGCTTTGAAGTGGGATTTTCTCCCACGAAAGCTCATGCGATTAATAAATCTGTTAGTCTTTAAAAGTGCCACAAGACTCTGTTGTCTAACAAAGAAGAGCCCAACCTTAAACCCCAGATGTGAACCCCTGGAACTTTGGGAAAATTCAGCTACAAACTTGGCAGCTTGGGCCCAGCTCTGCTTGAAAATAGAGATGGCAATTGTGTTGCATGACAATGCATGTAGCTTGTGAAAGAAGTATCTGCTCCACAAATCATCACAATTTGCTCTCTCCCAGCACTTTTCCATGCATTTAAAAAAGTTAAATTTAATCAAGATTTAGTATCAAGTCACCCATAAGTCACATAGAGGTTCTAGCAAACTTTGCAATGTTCACAATAATGATGCTGTTTTCATTCATGTAGGTCTCTCTGCTTGGCTTTCATCCAGCCTGTTAGGTAAAATTAAGGCCCAGAAAATCGGATTATTACATCCCAGGGGGAAGGACTGATAAGCAGCAGATGATTGTTGATCTACTTACTACTCTGCATTGGTGATGTTTGAGGTGCTGCTAGATGCAAAGCCAATTTGTTAACAATTAGTACTCATTAGAATCATTTCCTGTTATTGATTTTAAATATTTGACAAAGCACTTTTAGGAAACTGCACCCAAAAAAAAAGTGACTTTACATCAGTGTTGAGCAATTAAAAATATTCTGGGCCCAATGTCAATCTTAACTAAACTGGTTTCATTGGATTCAGAGTAATTATTTTTGCTTTGGAGCCCACCTGCTATCCTGTCCAGTTTAAAGATGCTGTGGAACAAGGACATAATTCTTAATTAGTGAAGGTTCTGCATTAGGCAGAGTAGAAACAAAAGAAATCTTGGTTATTTTGTTTTATTGTTACAAGGGGTCTGGCTTTATTACAGTCAGGATTTCTATCTTTAAGAAGCTCAGTAATAGATTACATGCTGTAGAATACAGGAATTAGTGAGAACATGGAACTAAAATATGTGACCTCTGTTGCCTTTAACATGTAGCTTCAATTTTAAATGCATCTCTGCCTTTATCTACACACTGAGAATTATAGCGCTATTAAAATCTAATTTTCAAACAGTAAAATTAGACATGATGGCATGACATAAAAGAAGCTTTTGAATTTTTAAAAGTCCAAGAGGGGGTATATCTATTCATTTTCCTAAACAATCAGAGCTGATAAGGTTTACAATAATCGCTACTTGACTTTGTAGATACATGGTAAGTGTACAAAATGTGAATATACAGTACCTGTAACCACTCTGTGTGCATGTATTGTGTGTTCATCTATACATAATATGCTAATCATATATGCATAGTATTACACCCACATGTTATGGACTCATAGTTATAGTATGGATTCTTCTTGTCTTAATGCTAGTTAGATATGGCGGTGTCAGAAGTGAATGAAGTAAGTAATACAACTATATCAGTTTTCTTTCCTTCCTTTTTTCGCTTTAGATATTCAACAACGTAAGTGGTCACACTCACTTTTTAAAATTCATAGCAAATATTTTTTAAAATAAATGTAATCATTCCTGTTGCACAAGGCAGAGACCTCTGATAGGAATTGACGTTGTACCTTAGAAATTCTTTCTCATGAATTAGCCTTACTAATAAAATTAAAGGACAAATGTGGGTTTCTTTTTGAAATATCCAGTGCTTAATCTCTCTACCCTTAATAAACAGAGGTAGTATTGACACAAGTGGATTTTGTTTAACCACACTACATTTGGTTCTTAATTAGTGAATATTCATCTGTCATCAACAACAGCTATGACACCCCTCCCTGCTAACACGTTCTGTCATAAATAATCAATGAAGCTCTATTAATATTCATGAGTTAGAATCTGTGTAGTCATGTGCACTGATGCAGAGACAGGGGGAGTGTTGCCATGAACTGAGTCGAAACTCTGTGTATATACGTGAGTGTAAGATACTTAGGGAAAGGGAAGAAGAGCACGCTGCTACACACTACCCTGGCTTGTGCTTCCAGCTAACAGTGGTGTGTCTGTGTTTCTGTGCTGGAGTGACTGATGAAAAACAGTAGTCAAGTCTGGAGGGTGATTCCCTGTCAGTGCATTTGCCTTTCAGTTCTGGGGAAATTAGAAGCTTTGCTCTTGTTTTGCTTATTAGAATGGGCTGCAATCTGTGCACTTTTCAGAAAAGAGAGGAACACTACAAACTGCTCTATGAAGTTTCACAGGTGAGTGCAGAGGATATTGCCAGTGACTCCAAAATAAGAATTTGTACTCCTTTAAAGACAGCAAGTAAAAAGAGATGCTTTTTTTTCCTGTGAAAATTGTTAGAGGATTTTTTTTTTAATTATTTTTGGGTGACTGTTGTTTCTTGCTGCTTTGCCACTCCCCCTTCAGATGACTTCCTGTGGGATTCTTTTAACATTTTTGTGCATCTTCTCACCAAGATGTCAGTCATATAACAGCCATCTCATTGAATCATATCTGTAATGTTTTAATGGAGCCCCTAGCTTTGGTAAAAGGGTTGTGATTTCAAATCAGTGTTACATTGGTGCCTCTGCAAGTGCTGGGATTTAGCAGGTCTGCGATCTCAGGTATTTCTAACTTGTGAAAGTAAGTTTTGTGGCATGTCTCTTGGCCAAGAAGTGTGTTTGTTTTTCTGAATAATTTAAAAATATTGATTTGGTAGAAAATAAAACTAGAATAGTTCATTTGTATCATTTGAAGTGGAATATTTTCAAGGAATGATCTTTGTCTGAGCTCTTGTTTATACATTCTTTGTGTTATTTCTCTTTACCACTAGCAGAGATCTTAATACCTTGTAGTTATGTGTGTTTGTCCCAGCAGCAGGAATATTAGTGTAGCAGTGTGCTGTTAATATGTTTCCAGTGTGTTCAGAGTAAGGGGAAAAAGAAGAAACTAGCACTTAACCTTATAGCTAATAATTTTTCACAAATCCTGTTGAGTCAGTATTTGATTTGAGGCTTTTTGTTTTTTTGCTTTTGGAACTACAAAATCTGGCAAACTAAAGTTCAGTGCCTGTTAGCATCTGTTCCCATCCTCTCTATAATTTGTCCAAGCTCTGACACATTGCTGTTGACGGAGGATGAACGCTTACAGTTTGGGGCTGCACGACTGATGACAGCCAATATTGAGGAGAAAACCGCTTACAATGTTGGTGGTCTGTTGGCACAGCAGTAGCTAAGTGCCCATTGCCTACTGCTTCCCTCGGAGTTTTTCTTGACGTGATTCATTTCACAGTGGGCTAATTACAAAGTAGATTCTCTACACATGAAACAGCCTCCTCAGTTGCAGTGGTAATGCACATTTTCATGGTAATGTGATCAGAGCCTCATTAGCCAGTTTCCAAAATGATCCTCTGCATTAATTAAATATAAAAATGACTCTCTTTATCACCATAGCGAGGAAAAAGAAGATTAACATTGTTAATTACTATTGAGGGCAATACCTCTTCTTCATTTTTTACAATACAAGAGCAACTGTATTCAATCCTAAAATAATGTCCATTTGCAGATAACCTGTCAGCTGCTTTGATTCATGAAGATGGTCTCTAGGTGGAATACTTTCCTTTAGTTCAGTAGTTAGCCATAATTTCATCATTATGTTTTCCTTACAGCTACAGTACAGAGAAAAGCAAAGGGACATTTTCTTCATATTCTCCACCTCTCTGAATTGCCAAACTGAGCTGAGAGCGTAAAATGGAGAGTGCAGTAAGTCTGCTCCTGCCTTACAGTGCTCAGGAATAAGGAATTCAGACTGTGCTGTAAGAGAGATCAGAGCTTTCTTAACTGGTCACTGTAGGTATATATGGAAGAAGGCTACATCTCATTTAGAGCTAGTGCATTTTCAAAATATTTTTACAGTGACATTCAGTAATAGCAAATCTAAGACAATCCTAAACAAGACAAAGTGGCTGGGATTTGTTAAGGGATTTGAAAGGAATACATCCCTTTATCTGGTATCTATTCTGTTGAGTTGCAGTATTTGTGGTTATTTATGACAAGTGGAAAATGAACTAGTGTTTTCACTTTTACTCTCATATTTGCCGGATAAGATGGAATCCCTAGAAGGATTTGAGTGAGTTTTCCAGGGGACTAATGAGCAGTCAGCCCCCAGATTTGCATCTTATTTTATTGGGGAAATGTCACTGCTGAGGTATCGAAGGAGAGAACTGAAGTGTCTTATGACAACATCCCTGGCCCTGGGTGGATTTGTAAACTAGTTTCTCTCTTTGATCCAGTATTTGTATAGCTTGGTGTCCACATGGCAGTGAGCATGTTTTTACGCAGATGTTATAGTTAGGGAGTTGCTGGCAAAAGCCACCCTAACATCCTTGTTTCCAGTACTGACTTAAAACTAGAAGCTGGAATTGTAATTTATATATTAAAACAATCCTACACAGACATTAATACTTAACTTGCAAAATCCCTTTTAATTGTACAGTCTTTTAATTGCTAGACCTGGTCTCTTCGTCTGCACAATTGTGGAAGAGCTTGGAACAAGATAGTCTGTCAGGGACATGAATTGACTGTGGATGAACAGTGGCTCGCTAGCATATGTGGATGAGCTAGGTCAATTTATATTCATATAAGGAAAGCAACCCTGCTGTTGTCCCTCACCTTTCAGATGCTGGACTACCTGATAATGTGGGTAGTGTGTGCACTATCATATTTATAGATACAGTAAACAAAGAAAAGTGTATTTGCGAGGAAATCCTTGCTAACAAAATGAGGCATGTTATTTTGCTACTGTTTGTAGTGAGGTCAGATTTAGCTCTAGAGAAATTAGTGTGGCATGGCTGATGGGAAATAAAGACATCATTAGAATATTTATATTTTTTCCATTTTCCAGACTGATTCAGTTTCTCAATGAGATAGTTGGTCTCAGCATGAGGCTACTCAATCAGAGTGCAGCATTTATTTATGCAAGAACATTTTATTTTGGTAACAGTGCCTTACATGTGTAGATCAGAATTAAAAATAAAAAGTCAAACAGAGAATTTCTAAGAATTAATAAAAGCTTTGACTGAGTGATAGAGAAGCACTCTAAGTATCTCACCTATCCTCAGGGTGCCAAACCTTCTCAGCCTTGCTTTGTTCTCTCACTTTAAGACTGTATCAGCCACAAAATTAGAAATCTGAGTCCTCCTATCCATAAAAGTATAGAGGTTGAAGTACTGTGGTCAGTTCATATTTACAATCCTTTACATTAATATTTCTTCACTTAGTTTTTCACATCTTCTGTATAATATACAGGCAAGATTGAGTTAATGTAATAGATGCCTACAGTCCCTGAGCTAAGGAATTACAGCAAAGAACTCTACATTGGGTCGGTGATATAAGTCAGTGTGTGTGATTGTGAGCAATTATCAACTCTAACTGGACTGAGGAGGATTCCTTCAGAATAATATAGGAGCAGAGAGGACATGCCAGGGACAAGAGGGAATGGAACTGGAGCATACAGGCTTCTATGATCCTTGGTCAAGGTGTTGATCTCTATGGCTACTGCAGGGACTTCATCCAAGATTCCTGGAAAGACTTGAGTTGATTTTAATTGACTTCAGTGGGCATGAATTATTTTTACTTGTATTAAAAACAGCACCTAGATCTTCAATCATTGCACTATACGCTCTGTACACCCATAAGAGACAGTCCCTGCCTTGAAGAGCTTACCACCTAAATATAAAAGGTGGAGTTGGGGAAAGAGAATCATAAAGGATGTGAAATGACTTTTCGCAGCAAGGCAGTGGTAGAACTGCAACTGAAAACCAAGGCTTACTAAGTTCCAGTCTAGTGCCCCATTTACTAGACAATGCTTCTTCTCAGAAGATCCTAATTAATGCCAGGTTTCACTGAAAAGGTGGCTAAAAGCAGTTGATAATCTGGCTATTAATATTATAGCATGATATTATCCAAAAGCTCCAATCAGGATGGAGGCCCCATTGTACTTTGTGTTATACAAACACCTTGGAAGATATTGGCTTCGCCCCCCAAGCGCTTACAGGCAAAGGTTGTGTTGCACTCAGGAACCGACTGGATCGCTTAGCTGTTCATTTCAAGATGTCAAATGTTTAAGAGTGTAGAAAATTAGAAATGGAAGTGTAGCAATGTTTTAGGGTGCTCACTGGAATCTGTTGAAACTCAGTTTCAGACTCAACTATTTTTTAACCTATTTTTATGGACTCTGAGTATCTGAAAATGATGCTATTTTGAATAAGCATTTTATGGAGCATTTGTATAGAAGCATTTGCTGCCTATTTCTATGTATATCTTTCTCTGCTAAATTTCAGACTTTGAGAGCATTACAGTGACGCTCCAGGCACAAAGGAGGTTAGGGGCTATTATTACTTGGGGGTCATCTGACTCCTTTATTCCACAATTGTATAATTTCTCTTGCAGTCTTTATTTCATGGAGCTATATAAAACTTTGTCATATTCTTGTATTTCATTTAAAAAGTCTCACACTAATTAGCATTGTTATTTTTTTTGCCTTTAGTTTTTCTATTAAAGAATTGTTTATGTGTCAGGGTCTCTCATTATTATCAAGTATTTATTTACATCTTTGTGTCACGGGCAGCGTAAGAAAATGGTTATACTACACATACAAATTAGTGACACACATTGGGGACATTAATGCCAAGGAGACTGATTCAGATGAGAATAGTGCACCAACAGAGGCATGATTGTATAGAAGGACATAGGAGGGTAGCCTCTGCTAGGCAAGTAAAGATACGGAGAAGGAAATAGACAGATGAGCTCTGATGAAGTAGACTGGAAGAAGGTTAGGTTGAGTTTTGAAAATAAAGAGAGCTGTTTTGTTCTGGTCCCCATGGATGGTAGTTGCAATGTTGGAGGAGGTGGTGTAGATGGTTACACGTTTACATTTTATATTTGATTTTAGATAAAAGGTAGTAGAGCCAGCTTGCAAGTCCTGTGAATCCTGATTATCCAAAGTTTGCTTCTAGCCTCAGTTTCCAAAATTAGTGTAGAACTTTCACTTTCATTCATCCAAAATTTTATGTAACTTTCAGTATCCCTTGAGATAGCTGTAAGATTGGATTGTACCTGTACATCCATTCAAACACTAAGGTAGTCAATAGAGAAGGGCTCCATGGCTGGCAGGTTGCAACATAGAAACCTCCTCTCATTTTCTCTGAATGGTTTCCAGTGCATAAGCTCTTCTGCGATGTAGTCCTCTTGGGTATGTCTACATTGGAGGCTCTGTTAAGTTGACCTAAAGTCGACCTTGTTTAAGTCGAATTAAAGAGTCCACATAGAAAACTCCTGTCAACTGCCTGCATCCACATTGTCAGGTGCTAGATCGACAGAGGAATGGTGCATTGTGGGTAGCTGGGAGGGGGCCTGGAGGCCAATTAGGTCGACTTAAGTGCTTTCCCCATCCACACTGGCTTAAGTTGACTTAATACAGTTGACTGTAACAGGTGGTGTTATTAAGTCGACTTAAGGAAGCCTTAAGTTGACTTAATAAAAGCCCAATGTGGAAGCAGGAGTCTGTAGGTCGACTTAACCTTCCTAAGGCTCCAGTGTAGACGTGCCCCTTGTGACATGAGTACAGGGTGAGCATCATCTTGATTTTACAACGTGAAATCTGTTAATTCTGATCTTCCAATATTTGGGTTTGTTCAGAGACTAAAACAGGGACATTGTTTTTCCTTTCGGAACCATCCTCTATTCATTATGCTTGGAGATCTGCTGGTCAGATTGATGTACTTACACCACCTGCAAACGCACAAAGAGTTGTCCATTCAGATCTCCATCCTGCTTGTAAATACCTCCTGTTTCTTTACCATTGCCATTCTTTGGCTGAGGATGTGACAGTAATACATCACCAGGACCAGATTGTATCAATCCAAAGGTTCTGAGGGAGCTC
Organism: Pelusios castaneus; assembly: GCA_007922175.1. Lineage (NCBI taxonomy): Eukaryota > Metazoa > Chordata > Testudines > Pelomedusidae > Pelusios > Pelusios castaneus. Next base: position 10,277,834 of record ML685797.1, read on the forward strand.
AAATGTAAAATTATAGAACTTCCGTTACATGTAACCTATCGTTGGGGAAGAGTCAAGATGGCTTTTGTAATGGGAAATCATGCCTCACCAATCTACTGGAATTCTTTGAGGAAGTCAAGAAGTATGTAAACATGTGAAGGGTAATCTAGTGGATATAGTGTACTTAGATTTTCAGGCATTACACAGCATGTGGAACTCCTTGCCAGAGGATGTTGTGAAAGGCCAGAACTATAACAGGGTTAAAAAAGAACTAGATATATTCATGGAGGATAGGTCCATCAATGGCTATTAGCCAGGACAGGCAGGGAATGCTGTTTGTCAGAGGCAGGGAGTGGCTGTCGGGATGGATCACTTGATGATTAACTGTTCTGCTTATTAATTCCATCTGAAGCATCTGGCATTGTCCACTGTTGGAATACAGGAAACTGGGCTAGATGGACCATTGATTTGACCTTGTATGGCCATTCTTATGTTCTTATGTTACTAATTCTAATGCAGGGTCAGGACCCTTTTTCTGAACATCAGCAACATTTTGAAAGTACCATCTGCTGAACATTATCAGCACTTAGTGTCACCCTGATGGCTCATAGATCCCAAGTAGTTTGAGGATAAAAACTATTGGGTATTTATGTGTGAACTCATATCTAACTTCCTTCGCTTTTTATTGTTTAAAAGGAATGTTGTAATTAGCTGATTTTTTACTGTGGAGAAGTGTGAAAGAAAGGAATTTTAGGCTGTTTGAGAATTGGAATGATTGTCATAACTACTAGCACTTTATTAGAACAAATACATATAATAATACCAATGCATCTTATTGCATTTGTTGTTTTTTGCCGCCCATTTGCTTTGTTGTTTTGGTATTCAGTGAAAAAGAAAAGGATTGTGAAACTGCTGATTCCAAATCAGTTTAACTAAGAATTTCCTCGGAATGTTTAACTTTTTTGAATAGTTCAAAACTTTTCTTGGAGATTTTTAAGGCTTTGACAAACAAATTTGTACATTGTATATTTCCTCACATTTAAATTGAACAAAGCTAGAACTCAGCTTTGAATAAGTCTCTTTGCATCTGCACTGCCTCACACCAGTGTAGCAGCATATTTACTGTAAAATATATGATCATAGAAAGCCTGTTACACATTTCTAGCTAGATCTCAGGAAGTTGCTTGCTTAGAATTAACTTAAATGGATTTAGTCAAACTAAATAGGCTTTAAAAACTCACTTGCTATAGAAGTTGATTTTTTTTTTTTTTGTAGGTAGAGGGAGTCAGTTTTTAGGGATTAGCGCAAAGAACCTAGATTTTTTGTTTTATGCTTCCTTCCATGCCACTTGGTTGATCTCTCTAAGTCAGGGCTTGATAAAATAGCCGCCCAGCTAGACACCAAACTTCAAACTGAGGTTCCTAGCTGGAACATCTCTACCACCAAAAAACGTCCGCCGTCACTTGCGGCGGCGGCACAGAGCCCTCGGCCACTGAAATGCTGCCGTATCTCCTGAGCCCCACTGCAGGTGGCAGGGGCTCTCTTTTTAGGTGCCAGGGATATTCCACCACTGAAATTCCATGGTGGAACGAGGTGCCGTGCTACAAACCCCGGGCACCATCTTGAGCCCTTCTCTAAGTATACTTATGAAATCCCCATCACCATAATATCTGGGTACCTTGTAAGTCACTTAAACTCTCAAGGTGAAATCCTAACCTGATTGGATCCAACTGGAGATTTGACACTGACTTCAGTGGGCCCAGGTTTCTTCTCTGTGCCTGTACCCCTTGGTAAATAGAAATACCTACTGTTCCATCAAGAGGAAGCAAAAAGGAAGAAGAATCATGAGATAAGAAACCAGACAATGGCATGTGAGATAAGAATTCAGTGCATGAGTAGAATGGTAGCAACTATCAAGCAACATTCAAAATATATCCGTGATCTGTAGGGATATGGAAAACTATTAAATAATGTTAAAGTAGAATTAGTTGAGGTGCTGGGTAGCATAATTATAATTTTTCAGTTTTTATCTAATTTAGGAGTGGAGGATAAGAATACTTGTGAGGATGGATATTTCTTTTTTTTAAAAGCGCTGTTCTTGTTAAAGCTGATTTCTTGAACTAAATTAATATGGGATACTTCATTGAAGCAATCTGCAGTCCAACGTGGAGACATTTCATGATATGAGTCTTACGTTAACCATGTGAGTGAGTGTTGATAATTCAGCATCTACAGTGTTCATAGTTTTCACAGAGCGGAGTCTTGTAGAGGTCCAAAATAATCTACTGAAAATGTTATGTTTTGCAGAGGGAGGGTTAGGAAATGTCATCTAAATATTCTGCCAAATACCGTTCCAGAGCTCTTTAGATAAAGTGAGATTAAGTTGGGTACCCCATTCTCCCTGGAGAGATTATTATAGAAGAATTTAAACAGCAGCAAAGACCTGTAAATGAAATCTGGAGCTAAGAGTAGCAAACAATCCTGTTACACCATTGGACATTGTGAGGTTTCATTAACTGTCTGTATTAAAAGTGCTTTGCGATCCTCGGCAGCAAAACTTTGTGTAAGTGCTATCATACATTTTCAGTTCAGGATTCCATATTAATTCTGTTTCAAACGAAGTCTGAGAAATTGAAATCAGAAAGTTTGGTGTGAGGACTGAAGGTGCAATATGGTCCTCAATTAGTTGGTAGTTTCAAAGGGGAGCCTTAGGTACAAACACAGTATTTTTTTCAAAAATAAATGGACTCTCCCATATATAAATTATATATTATACATTATATAAAGCTTATTAAACCTTAAATATATAAAGCTTATGAAACATTAAATGATTTTTAAAATTTTATGTACATTTCACTATAGATTTCTCTCAGCTTGGACAGTGAAATATACTAGACAGTTTTTCATTTATAATAAGATTCTAGTGATTTTGACTTCCAAAGGCAGACTTTGGTCTTATATTTACATGAATAGAGATGTTACTACATAAAAAATGGTCAGAAACTATATGTTATAGGTATATATAAACTCCAATGGTTAACAAGGAAACTATTCCAAGTGGTTTATGTTGTTTGCAGAGCCAAGAGGTGATGGTGGTGATTCCATGTAACTCACCACTGCCCATTTCTTATTCAAATATTTCTGTCTTGTACAGAACAAAATTGCTAGCCAACTTTCAGAATTGGTGCATGATATCAAGAATGAGTGATGGTAAACAAAGGCCATGAAGATAGAGTTTCGCTGATCAACATGTCGTGTGAAGCTTTTTTTCAAGCAACAAAAGCCATCTATGGGCCAAGTTCAAATGGCATAACCCCTTGGAAATTACAGGGTGGCTCCATACTTCTTAAGGACAGTGCAGTCCTCAAGCAATGTTGGAAGGAGCATTTCAAGACTCCATTGAACCACAAATCTGAAGTTTCAGCTTCTACCATCGAGTCCATTCCTCCGCATCCAGTAATAGAAACTCTTGCCAACCCCTCATCTTCTGAGAAAATTTGGCATGCTATCACTCAGACTAGAAACGCAAGGCACCAGGCCTGGATGGCATCCTCATGAAGGTCTTCAAAGTTGATGAAATATGATTTGGGCAAAAACTTAATCAACTCCTTGTTAGAATTTGGGTTAATGAGGAAATTGCACCTGACCTAAAGAATGCCAATATTGTGACCATTTTTAAGAAAGGGGACAAGTCAGTGTGCAGGAATAACCAAGATATTGCCCTCCTCTCCATTGCTGGGAAGATCCTTGCTTGTATCTCTTTTAACTGCTTCCTCCCTCTTGCCAAAGACATCCTTCTGGAATCCCAGTGTGGTTTCAGACGATTTTGGGGCATCACCGACATCACTTTTGTTGCATGACAGATTCAAGATAAGTGTAGAGAACAATACCAGCCACTGTTTATGACATTTATTAGACGACTTCTATATTAATGTCTCTTTGTCTGTCTGTCTCTGTCTGTATTCTCTGTGCTTTCCCACCTTTCTCCAGCAAATGGCATAATGTATATAGGCTTTAATGGCAACCTGCACCCAGCACAAACCCTTCCAGGCATTTGGCCCTGTGGCACAGAGGTTAGGGCACGAGTCTGGGAACCCAGCAGTTGCTGGCTTGAATACTACTTGGGGGGAAAAGTTGCTGTTTGTAGGTTATGATTTGATCTACTTTCAGTACTTGATTGAAAAATAATATAAAAAACCAAGTTCTTAAAAAAACAGATACTTTAAAACCAACACGGTAAAAGGGACAAAATAAGTACAGAAGTAATTCAGATTGGTCAGACTTCTTGTATGAGGCATTTTAAGCACTGTGAATGCGTTTGTTTACAATAGATCGGCTGGCCAGTATAGCATGTTCAGTGGCCACCCAACCTTTTGCAAACAAATATATCCACAGTGCTTAAAATGTCTCATACAAGACTTCTGACCAATCTGAATTACTCCTGTATTTGTTTTGTCCCTTTTAGTGCATTGGTTTTAAGGTCATCTATTTTTAAAAACTTGTTTTTTAATATTATTTTTAACCTAACTGAGGCCTTTGACTCCATCAATTGTGAAGTGTTACGAAAGGTGCTGTCTAGTTTTGGTTGTCCATTGAAGTTCATTCATATTCTCAGGCTACTTCATGATGGAATGACCACTGCCATCCTCTGTAATGGGTTGGAGACAGACCTATTCACCATCTATATTGGTGATAAGTGGGACTGTGTTACTGCCCCAACCGTTTTCTCCAACTATCTTGTAATCTTGAGTCTTATTCATGGCCACCTTTCCTCTGGAATTGGGTTGAGCATAGCATCGATAGCCAGCTTCTCAATCTGCTGTGTTTTCATTCCAAAAGTAAAATCACCAGGTATGTTATTACCGACCTTCAGTATGCTGATGACTGTGCTATTCTCACACACACTGAGGTTGACTTGCAATCCACCTTAGATCTCTTCTTGGGAGCCTAGGATTCTCCCTTAACATTTGGAAAACTAAGGTGCTCCACCAGCCTGCCCCAATGCAAGTTGCTTCCCCCCACCCCCCCCCCCCCCCCAAATTGTCTTTGGCTATTGAGCCGAAATAGAACATTTCTCTTAACTTTGGTAGCCACCTCCCCGGACACCCATCCTAGATGTGGAGATTGAACACAAGATCCATTGTGCCAGTGCATACAGTGGAAAGTTGCTCTGTTACGTCTTTATTGACACAGATCTGCAGATGGAAAACTGAGATCCTGGTTTACAGTGCAGTAGTCAACCCTATTCTTCTTTATGGGTAACATATCAAAACTATCTTAAGCATCTGGAGTGGTACCAACAGCACTGCCTTAGGAAGATTCTCCATATCAGATGGGAAGAACATGGTACCAGTGCCTGCATTCTTTTAGCAGCTAATCTCACAATTGTTCAGGCGAAGATTATGAAACATCAATTTAGCCAAGCTAATCTTTTTGTTTGGATGGCTAATGCTTGCCTTCCAAAGCTAGTCTTGTTTTCCCAACTTAATCATGGTAAAAGGACACATGTTGGACAGAGAAAATCGTATAAGGGCACCTTGAAAATATATGTTATAGAGGGACTCATTGACCCCATGAATTGGGAAGAGCTGGCTGACAATAGATGGTAATGATGTCACATCATACATCAAGCTTCAGCCCATTTTGAAGAAAATTGCCTTGCTGAAGAGGCTGAGAAATGGTAGAGGAGGAAAAATAATGTATAGTATCTCTGCCAGAAGCTCTCCAAGCAACCACTTGTCATGTGTGGAAAAATCTGAAGAGCAAAATTGGTCTCCTCAGCCATGTACTTTCCCCCCAGCAGACAGCATCCTCGTATCAAAGGATAGCCATCACACCAATCTTGTCCAAGTTTCACAATACGGGAATGGGGAGATATGAAGTACTGTATCAACCTTCATGGCCTTTTATTGTTACATTCTGATAAAGTTAGTAAAGTCTACAAATCCTTCTTCTCTTCTCTCTCTCTCTTAGAGTAGAAGATTACATGATTCTTGTGACACATGCAAATCCCTGTAATCAACAAGTGTAACAAGAAACATTTATGCTCTCTTTTATGTGGTCTGATTGTTTCCAGTAGCTCCCTTTTATCTTTATTCCATGGAGGATTTTTCCATGATGTCTGATATTATGATGTCAACAAGGCAGAGCAAGTTCTCTCTTATCCTAGGAAGGAGTTTTAATCTCCCAAATTGCCAACTCCTATCTAGAGTACATACACCCCTTCATAATTTGAATTGCACATAATTTAACCAGAGAGGGCTTGGATATGAATACCTCATTATTTGTCTAGGTGGAACTTCATATACATATATGTTTGAAATGTTTTCTCCTTTGCTGAACGGCTGAAAAGTTTTCAGCTCTGATATTGTGGAAAGACATCTGAAAATATAGGTCTAAATGTGTTCTGAACTCACCAATTCTTTGGCTCATTCCCATGTCCTCAAGTGGTGACCTCTGTCACAGGTTTAGGACCTTCTGTTAAAAGCACTCTTTCTCAGACTCCTCAAAGTTTCAAATGGACCATGGCAGCTTCATTATCCCTGGTATGTGAAGCTGTATTGGTGTGACGGTGATGATGTACCAGTTTGTACAGGAGGGCTTTGTAGATAAGGACCTAACCTCTGAATTATGTAGCCTTACTTCCTGAGTATCCCCAAGTTCTGATAAAAGAATGACTCTATGTTTCATGATTTTATTACAACTCTCACTATATTCTGAGTTTATCCCTCCTGGACTCATTATTTTTGGAGAATATTAGTTTTCATTAAGAAAGTGCAAAACATTTTTTCTATATTTCTTAGACAAGTAAAGATAGAAGAAAAATGTAAACATTTATTAAATTCATAAAATAATGTTTGTAATATTCTGTGCGAAGTACAGTGCTCCTAAATGTGGAGGGAGAGAAACAGCCATATCTCTTAAATTGCAATGCCTGATACATATATTATATGTATTGTCACATTATTCAGAACCAATGGAAAAATCTGTGCTTATGAATCTGACTAGGTAATCCTAGATTGAAAAATAAAAGTTGTGGCTTGAGTTGGTCAGAAAACTTGAACAGAACTATTTTTTCATAGGAAAATGCATTATGTTGAAATCAAAACACTTTGCTAAATCATGTCAACGTCACTGAAATTTTGTTTGGGAGGAAAAACGGGAAATGTTCTGACAGTGTTGAAACATACAGCTTCAGCATTTTCAGAACAAAATATTTTTCATTTTGAAACACTTTTTAATTTTAAATTTTTATTTTGTATTGCATTATATATTAGAATATTTTAAAAAGTTAACACCAGAACAAAACCATTTTGTAGAACTAAAACATTTTGATTGAGCTGAAACAAAATTTTGGGGTGAATTTTCCTTACTGAGAATTTCAAATGTTCAGCGTTTCTGTCAGTTCAGAATGAAGCTAAATAGCAATATCTTATCCTTTTGCAAAATGGAATTTCTGTCTCCAGACAGCTCTGTTTGTGATTGGTGTGACTTGCTGCCTGTGTGGAGCAATTGTAGAACTATTATTTTATACTTTTTACTGAGGTTTTGTTTGTTGCTACAGAGCTTCATTACTTGTGGAGATTTTTATTGGAGACTACAGTTGTCTTCTCACATAGTGTGAGTGGGAAGGGAAGAATACATACTGTATAACAAAAAGTGAAAAAGTAAGTGTGTGTGCATGTGTGTGTAGATATATGAAGTTGTATCCTTCCAAAAGAGTATTACTAAGAAGAAAACAGAAACATGTTCACCTTATCCAAAACAGTGCCACAGATGTATGCAGGCATATCTAGAAGAAGACTGATTTGCAGAGTTACGGGCCATTGATGGAGAAAGCAGATCTCTTGTTGTTTGTCTTTCGGAATAAATGAAGATTTATAATCGGATGAGTGTGAAGTAATCACATAGGCCCTGATCCTGCAAGCTGAGTCAACTCTTTTATGCATACACTGCAGCACCTATACAGAGACCACGTAAGCACAGGACCTGTTCATGCCAAACAGCTTGTAGGACTGAGGCCTTAGTTATGCTACCTCTGATCATCTAAATGTTCCCATTTCTTTCAAATATAGTATTGCACAAGTATCCTGATATATTAAGAAGGGGACATTTTTATAAATTGAAAAATTAGCAAATAGTTATTATAGGACGTTATAGTATAGACAGTTCCAGCCTCGCTGGTAAATGGTGTCAGATCTTATATTATCTAATTGTCAAAACACTGGATAACAGATAGTGCAGGAACATGAGCATCATCAAATAATTGTTATAAAAAGAAACACAACATTGTAACATAGTGGGTTAATCTATTCAGTAGTTATTTATAAAGTTAAAGGTGGAATGTCACTACACAACGTAAATCTCATTACATTTATGAATTGTTCTGTGAGATCCAATACACATGTAAAACCAAAAATATCTTTTGTATGTGCGTTGGAAGGTTATAACTTTCTTTCATTTTACATTTGGAGGCTTGGTTGTAATGGGAATTTTGCTTTGCCACTTGCTCCATACTTTATCCCAGATTACTAATGGGCCCTGTTGCCTCTTTAGTTTTGTATTTCATTATATTGTGCAGGTTACCCAGAGCTATTTATAAACAACAATGTATTGTTATTTCTTCCCTTTCTTCAAGTTAAAAAAGCAGTTTTCTGTTAGTTGTGGAGCCTGATTAAATACAGTCTATAGGCACAACATATACAAACCTACTTATTTCTGTGAGTTGTATATCCCAGATTTTATGTAGGTACCTTTACTAGATCATTTTGAAGTCTTTTTTGACTTATTAATTCAGAAGGTCTTTTCCATTTATCTCCAGATGACCTCTTTGTTCCTAGTTTTACTCATTTCCTTGAATTAAAAATGTCATTTGGTCATGTTCAACGGGCAAATGCCTTTGCTAGTTTGACCTGTAGAAATCTGATGAATAGGGCAGATTATGGATTTTGCCCTGTCAGAATACCAAATAATGTAGCACTGTAGTTTCACTTACTAAATATTGCCCAGACTCCATCGTTGAACCCCGTGCTGCCAGTGTCAACTTCATCAGGATGTTTTCTGTCCTGCGACTAGTAGCTTCAAATGTCCTCATCCATCTTCTTGTCCCATTACATTTCATGTGACTGATGTTTTGCAGCCATTAAAATTGATGGGAAAGAACAAAGAGAAGAAGAATGTGCCCTTCAATTGATTTTGCCTTTGAAAGAGGCAAATGAGACTTTACTGTAGATTGCACACTTATTTCTAGTTATTAACTGCATTAATTAACTTGTTTTATTATACCTATTACTAGTAGACCCCTGTCTATCTCTTGTTCTGTTAATAATGTCACCAACTATAGCAAATATGTCAACACTCTTCTCCTGAAATTTTATGAGAGTAAGTGGCCATAGTGATTCTATTAGGTGTATCAGCTGCCATTGATACTGTTGACAGTAAGATATTAACAGGCCTGAATACCCTTTCCAGTAAGGATGTAGGTATACTTGAGGAGCTCAGCTCTTTTCTTTCTTAGAAAGGGACTGTGACGGGGTGAGCCTACCCCGCACTAAAGAAGCCCATCAAACTCTGTGGACAGCGGAGGCCCCGCCCTTTGAGCCCTGCTGGGCATGCTCAGACTGCTGTCCCAGCATAAAAGAGGGCAGCTCAGCTCAGTTGGGGCTGACTGGTGAAGAGGAAGGACCTCTACTTGAAGCTCCTTCCCCGTAGTGTGACCAGCCCCAAGCAGCCAGAGAGGGAGACGCTGTGTGGGGATCCCAAGAGCAGCCATCTTGCTCCAGGGGCCCTGAGACCAACCTGCAGAAGCAGACGATAGCCGCTGAAGCTCTGAAGGAAGCACAGATCAGGACCATGCAGGAGGACCACCCTCTGCTCGGGTAGGAAGCAGCCCAGGGCCCGGATTGTGGGGTCTGGGGTGAAGTAGCTAGAAGCCAGCGTGTTTCGGTTTGGATCCCCACTGGCAGGATGCCATAACTCCAGCATCCATAGGGCCCTGGGCTGGGGCTCAGTGGAGTGGAAGGGCCTGAGCCCCCCTACCCGGGCACTATTGACTCTGTGGCCATTGGGCCGCACTGCCCCAACCCAGGGACTCGCATATTGACTCTGTGGCCATTGGGCCGAACTGCCCCGACCCGGGGGCTTGTATATTGACTCTGTGGCCGCTAGGCCAGACTACCCCAACCCAGCGGCTCTCATATTGACTCTGTGGCTGTTATGCCGGCCTGCCCTGACCCAAGGGCTTGATATTGACTCTGTGGCCTTTGGGTCAGACTGCCCCGACTTGGGAGCTCATATATTGACTCTGTGGCCTTTGGGCCAGACTGCCCTGACCCAAGGGCTGGTATATTGACACTGTGGCCATTGAGCCGGACTGCCCTGACCCAAGGGTCTGAATATCGACTCTGTGGCCGCTAGACCAGACTGCCCTGAGTTCCAAGGGCTGCTTAGTAATTCAGAGGAGGGAAGCCCACAAAGTTGTGTTGACACCTCCGTGTTCATAACCCCAGATTTCTCCACCTGGGGGCGCTGCGGAGGGCTCCCTCCCTGACAGGGACCTAGGGGGTAGGGTTCAGCTATTGCTCATCTGCCCCAGGGGAATGATCATGTTATGAATCACAAAGCTGTGTTCATTGAAACCTCCTGTTCAGTATATGGTAGGATTTGTGGAGCCGTTAATAAGAGAGTTTGGGATGACGGCCTTCATGATGCTGATATCACGTAATCATACATCTCTAGTTCATTGGATCAAGATGGTTTCCCAGTATCTAGGTCCACTGATTGGGGTTTGTATGAGAGCCAACCCTCTGAAACACAACCTAATTAATACAGAGGTGATATTGATAGACTGTAGAAGACAGCCAGAGGAAATACAGATACAGATGTGATATGCCCTTCACTGAGAAGGTTCACCTGCCCTTTTTAAAAAAACAAAAAACACCTCCTAAGCTCCTAAGCAAATCCCTGATAGCAGTAGGGGTCAACATACTTTTTCATCTGCACTTGACAAAGGAGGCTGTGAACTTCTTCAAATGGCCGTGCCCTTGACACCCCCAGACTGAATGACTGCTGTGTGAATTTCATGGCATTCCCTTAAAAAACCTCTTAGAAACTTTAGCTAGTGCAATCATTCACTTTTTAAATGGTGCTTTGTACAGGGAGTATATCACTTATGTGCATCAGAGCTTATTTCCATGAGCAAGTCAATATGTTTTGATTGGTAAAACTCTGTATGGTATGAGTCCTGAATGTCTTAAAATTTGTCTTTCTCATTATGCCTTATTATGCTTTAAACCATTCAGAATAACTAGGATCATCTATATAATGTTGCCAAAATGTTTATAAGGGCATGGTCACTGGAGGATTCTCAATTTTGGAAACTTATTTGCCATATATTATCTAACATTTTCTATATTTGTTGACCTTTAGAGATCACACCAAGGCCTGTCTCCTCTGTTCTTTTTTTGAGTTTGTGGACTGAATTGGAAATATCTCAGTTTTGTGAGTTGAGTAATGTTTTGACATTGACACTGGGTCAATTTGAATTATTTAATACCTACACAAGCTGTTTTTGTAGCCTTCTGCATGAGGCCATGAATCCCTTTCAGCTACATTCCTGTACTGGTCAGTATTCTAGCTTTGCTCCATCCTGTCGCCACTATATCACATTCATACCTGTGATAATAGCCGCCAAAATGGATGCATTTCCCCTTTTTTAAAATCCATGTTATCCTTTGCGCATACGTAGCCTGGAGGATCAGATCCCTGCAGGATTCAGCCCTGCATTGATTTCCATGCAGTCTGTTGTGTTAGCCTTTCAGATTAGAATGTAAATGCTTAGGGCTGAGTTAATATTGAATTTTTGCTGGCTCTTTTTGGTATGAGTGGAATTTTACTTGTTGTACTTAGCCAAAGTTTCCTTCTTGTTACTTTCTTCATCTTGATACTGTGCACTGTTCTTTATATTGGTTGGTTACTTCCCTCTCCCACAGATTTATTTCAAGGTGCTGGATGTTTATGGTCTTTCATGCACTTTGGGATCTGTTAAGATCTATAAACCTAAAGAATTATTATTTATTATTTGAAGGTGTGTAGCATGATATAGGCACATCTCAGGTAGGATTGTATTTAGTTATGGTAGAGAAAAATTCTTATAGATATTCAATTTGTGTATTATTATGTGTACATGACTCCCAGTGAAATGGGGCAGTGCTTGCAAGGAAAAATGACTCCGAAGTCAGACCCTAATTAGGTGAGACAAACTTGACTTTTCAAGTCCTTTGGCATCATGCTCACTAAATTAAAGGAAGAGAACAAAACAAAATCCCCGAAGTCTCTATCTCTATTCTTATGTACCATTGCTGAAGTGCAACAGAGATATAACATGAAGGAACTTAGTATATTACTTCCAAAATCTTCTTTATAATACTTCTTGACTTCAGTGGGAGTTGGGTATGTAAAATATACAAGTGTAAGATCCAGGTGAGAAATGCATTCTGATTACATACATCATTTTATCACCTAACACTACACACTTATTCACCAAAACAATGTACAGCCATTTATAACAGCAGTATGGAGTAAACATTTATTTGCTATAGATACAGTAGATCTTTATAATGTGAGAGATGGCATTTCAGAAAAGGTCAGTTCTTATGATGTCATTTTTTTTTTCAAACGATGGTAGAAAATATGAGCATGCTGTGTGTAACATGGGGTAAGGACGTTAACAAACTGTTGCCCTAGGAAGTTAACTAAAACTGAATGGAAGAGATAGCAATGTAGCAAAAAATAAAAGTAAAAAACAGCAGTGGATTTTACTCCTTTATGAGCTTTGCATGCAACCATGCATGCATAATAAGAATACTTTGCATTTCTGTGGGGTTTTCATCTGGGATCCCCGAGTGATGTATAAACAATTTAGCTTCACAGTCATCCTTCTGAGGTTGGTAAGTGTCACTCATCCATTTAAAACATGGAGAAAAAAGTAAGACACTTGAGTGAGGCCAAACATCAAATTACTGACAGGTAGAGGTGGGGAACTCAGAAGGTTTTATTTCTGGTTCGTTGTGCTAATCATTACCCCAGAAAGAAGGATGTTATTTGTCCCTGTACTGCTTTAGAAGTAGAAGACGGCTTAACTAAGGTTGATAAAATCATTGCCTATTCATTCCTACAATATTTTTAATAAGTATATATCTGTTTGTCAGAGTCAGAATGGTCCAGGTACTAAAACAGATCCGATCTAAAGTTTTATGTTGAATCTTCATGGTAGCATTCCCTGAAATGCTTTCAGTTCCACATGCAGGGCCAATAAAACATGCAGAACAGCAAGGTCTAAATGTATAGCAGAGACAATAGTGTAGAGAGGCGGGATTTAGGTTTATTAGGAATTAGAGAACTTTTGGCAGTCGGGGGGGAGGGGAGGCCAGGGTCAGGAGTAGCGTATATGGGAAGGATGGTCTCCATTTTAACCATAACCTAAACACATAACATTAAAAAAAGGTGGTAGGGGATTTTTTAAACTCAGAATTGGGGGAAGCTGACAGATGTGGAGGGCACATGGTTCATGCAGAGCCATCACTTAGGGATGAATTTATGAAGGGGAGAACTCTATATCCTAGTATGGAGGATAGGAAAGAAGTTGGGAAAGTACAGTAGGAGCTAGTGAGAAACCGTCAAATGGTAAAAAAGAGTCCCATTTAAACAACATAGAAAGGTTAAATACTGGCAGAATGTATAAATGCTTACATACAAATGCTAGAATTTTAAATATTAAGATAGGAGAACTTGAATGCCTTTTGTTAAATGAGGCTGTTGATAAGCATTGTAGAAACTTGATGGAATGAGAGTAATCAAAGGGACACTAATACCAGCGCATGAAATATGTAGAAATGACAGAGTAGGGCATATTGTAGGGAATGAGGACGGTGGGACACCGTATATGTAAAAAAGCATTGAGTCAAATAATGTGAAAACCTTAAATGAATCAAATTGTTTATTAGGCACTCCGTGGGTAGAAATTCCATGCTTAAATAATAACAGTATAGCAGTAGGAATATGCTGCTGACCACCTGACCAGAATGATGACAGTGATAGTGAAATACAGTGGGGAGGATAGAGGGGTTACAAAACCAGAAAATGCAATAATAATGAGTGTTTTCAACTATTGTCCTATTCATTGGATACAGCAGGGCATGCTGCAGAGATGAAATTTCTAGGCACTGTAAAATGACTGCTTCTTGGAACATCTAGTGCTGGAACCCACTGTCTGGGAAAGGAAATTCCTGATTGCATCCTCAATGGAGCATGGGATCTGGTCCAAGAGATACCTATAGCTGAACTGCTTGATCATAATAATTAAATTTAGTATTCCTGCAGGGGAGGAAATATCAACCCCCCCCCCCCCCAAAAAAAAAACACAAACAACCCATCACAGTAGCATTTAACTTTAAAAGAGAGATCTACAAAAGAATGAGGATACTAGTTAGACATAAATTTTAAAAAGTTGTCACAAAAGTGAAATGCCTGCAAGCAGCATGGAGATTACTGAAAAACATCGTAAGAGAGGCTCTGACTAAAAGTTTACCCCAAATTAAAAAAAAAAAATAAGGTAGTAAGAGGTCCAAAAGAATGCTACCATGGCTTAACACCGGGCTCGACAAAACCCGAGTGCCATGGCGACCAGGGTTTGTAGCCTGGCTCCTAGCTCCGTTGGGGAAATGCAGTGGAGAGGCATCTTCTGGTGTCCAAAAATAAAACTGCTGGTGCCTAACTGGGAGCCAATTTTGTTGAGCCATACCTTAACAGTAATGGAGGCCATTGGAGACCAAAGGCATCTTGCAGAATTTGGAGGTCAAATCCTAATGAGGAAAATAGGAAGTAGTTCTGGCAAGTAAAATGTGAAAATAATCTGAGATGCAGCTTGATAAGGATGCAAAAACTAAGTAAAATTATTTTTAAGTACATCAGAAGCCAATCAGGCAGTGGGGACACTAGATGGCAAAAGGTGTTAAAGGATCACTCAAGGAATAGAAGAACATTGCAGAGAAACTAAATGAATTCTTAGATAGATTTTCACTGCAGATGATGTGGGGGAGATACTTACATCAGAGCTGTTCTTTTGGGGTGAGACAGTACTATACCAAACTGATGAGTCAGTAGAAATCGTTTTAGAACTAATTGAGTCTATATAGTAATAAGTCACCAGGACCAGATGGTTTTCACCCAAGACTTCTGAGGGAACTCGTATGAAATTGCAAAACTACCAATAATGTAGACAATATAAACAGGGATTAACATAAGTGGTATGCGGGTACGAATGCATGGTTAACATTTTAAAAAGTGCATTGCAATCTTTCCCCGGCAGCGCACATGCATACCAACTCAGCATCAGTGAGATGGAGCACAGGCTGTAACCGGGCCCCGCCCCCGCCCACCTCATGGGTCCACAGTGATGGGCCAGAATGCCACAGCTGTTCCACCTCCCCTCCCTGCTCTATCCTTCCTTCCTCAGAGTTGTACTGCTCTTAAAGGGGAAGAGAACAGCAGCTCCACATCCCCTGAACTGTAGTGACTACAAGACCCAGAATTCCCTAAGGCTCTAGCCTGTGTATGCCCCAGAAAGCAGCCCGTAGACTGTACCAACTTTGGATAACAGCAGCACCATGCACAGATGGTCTTTGGATAAATCACTTTGGTGCCTGTTTAAAGTGAGTTGGATTTCTCCCCTGCCCCCCCCCCCAATGGGGAATTGGTGGAAGGTTCCCTCTTTGTAGTGAAATGACTGCTTTGTTCTGCTCAGCTAGCTTCTTCCCTCCTTTTCACTGTAAGAGAAGTGGTTTCTCCTGATCTCCCAGCCCCAGTATTATGGACCCTTGGCTCACCTCTGCTGTGTGTAGTGAGCTTCACGGACTGGGGTCTGGCATGGGTAGGGGGGCAAAGCATGGTCCCCTCCCTCAGCTGTGGAGGGGTCAGCTGAGGAGATCCCCATTTCTGTCTGCCCCCAGGCTGAGGAGCCCAGTCCTGGCTCTGCCCACCCAGCCCCTGTTCTCTCTTCCCTCGTGGCGGGGGCTGTGCACCTGGGACAGTTGGGGACACACTGCTGGCTGGGCTGGCCGAGGCCGGCTGGGCCAGGGATGCCCTGCTGGAGCATGGCAGCCGCCACTCCGCCAGGACCCAGCGGAGTCCCGGCCGGGGCTCAGCGGCCACTCGACAAAAACTCTGGGGGGAAAAAACAGTGCAAAACCTCCCCACTCCCGGCTCCCATCCTTCCCCCACATTACCAAGTATAAATAAATAAATAACTCTGAAAAAACAAAAACAGTGCAATCCACCCCCTTCCCTCCAGGTTCCTACCCTATCTCCATGCTACCAAAGCAATAAAAAAGTACAGCAGTGTGAAAAAGGGAGGGGGTGAAAAAATGAGGGCAAAGTGCCAAAAACTGCCTCCTTGCTCCATCTTAGTATGTAGGTTAGATGAAGATGATGTCTGATATCTGAGTACCAAACTATTTCTGCTGGTACTCAATTGAGAACCTGATCTGAAAAATCATGTCAACCTCTGTATATAACCTGTCACTGAAATCAGTCTCTGTATCAGATGACTATAAGGTAGCTAATATAATATTGATTTTTTTAAAAGGCTCCAAAGGTGATCCTGGCAATTATGGGCCAATGAGCCTAACTTCCATATAGGGAAATTGATAGAAACTATAGTAAAAGCCAGAATTATCAGATATTTGATACACAGTGTGTTGGGGAAGAGTCAACATAGCTTTTGTAAAGGGAAGGCGTGCCTCACCACTCTATTAGAATTCTTTGAGGGAGTCAGCAAGCTTGTGATAAAGATAATCTAGTCCATTGTTTCTCCACAACCGGTCCATGGACCATCTCTGAGATCTCTCTGACACAGTATAGGAAGCCAGTCCCTAGTATCAAAAAGGTTGAGGAACACTGATCTAGTCTATATAGTGTACTGGGATTTTTGGAAAAATTTTAACAGGGTCTCTCACCAAAGGCTATAGGAAACAAAGTAGCCATGGGATAAAAACAGAAAATCATATCATGGATCAGTAACTGAAAGATGGGAAATAAAGTATAGGAATATGTTCGATTTTCACAATGGAGAGAGGTGAACAGTGGAATCCCCCAAGGATCTGTACTGGTACCTGTGCTGTTCAACATTTTCATTAATGCTCTGGAAAAGGGGGAGAACAGTGAAGTGACAAAGTTTGCAGATAATTTAAAATTATTCAAGAGAGTTAAGTCCAAACAAGATTGTGAAGAGTTACAAAGGGATCTCACAAAACTGGGTGATTAAGCAACAAAATTCAGCACCAAAAAGTGCAAAGTACTTCACATTGGAAAAAATAATCCCAACAATACACATACAAGGATGTGTTCTAAATTGGTTATTACTACACAAAAAGAGATCTTAGCGTCACTCTGGGTAATTCCATGAAAACTTCCACTCACTTCTCAGCAACAGTCAAAAAGGCTAACAATATGTCAGGAGCTATTAGGAAAGGGGTAGAAAATAATACAGAAAATATCATAATGCCATTATATAAACCCATGGTGTGCTTATACCTTGAGTATTGCATCTAGTTTGGGTAACCTAATCTCTACAAGGATAAAGTGGAATTGGAAAAGGTACAGAGAAGAGCAGCAAAGATGGTGAAGGGTG
Organism: Pelusios castaneus; assembly: GCA_007922175.1. Classification (NCBI taxonomy): domain Eukaryota; kingdom Metazoa; phylum Chordata; order Testudines; family Pelomedusidae; genus Pelusios; species Pelusios castaneus. Next base: position 10,295,499 of record ML685797.1, read on the forward strand.
TGGAATGATTTCCATACGAGGAAATACTAAAAAGATTACAGCTGTTCATCTTATGAAAAAGATACTAAACAGGTGGTTGGAGGTGGGTCATAATAGAATTTTATAAAATCATGAATGTTGTGGGGAAAAAGTGACTAGAGAAGTGTGTTATACCCTTTCACACAAAACAAAAACTATGGGTTGTCAGATGAAATTATCAGGCAGCAGGTGTAACACAAACAAGAGGAAGTTCTTTTGCATATAGAGCACAATTAACCTCTGGATCTCACTGCCATGAGATGTTGTGATGGCCAGAAGTACAACTAGGTTAAAAAAAGGTACGTTCATCTTGGTCAGGTCCATCAATAGCTAACACCTAAGGCTATGTCTACACTACAGAGTTCTACCGGCAAAAATTTTGCTGGTAGATAGCGGTGGGTAGTGTACACGCAGCCATCCTTTTGTCGATGGAGTGTGTCCTCACTAGGACCACTTCCACCGACAAAAGAGGCAGTGTGGGGCAGCTGAAAAGTCAACCTCTCAACTCCCTGCAGGAACCTGACAGCCAGGAAGGCAGCAACTGGGGCTGGGGGACCTGGCTGCCCTGGCGGCTGCCCTCTGGTCCCTTGTGGTGGGGCGGGGGGGGGACGGGGGACCGGACGGACAGCTGCTGGGGCTCCCCCGTTCCCAGTGGCTTCAACCCACTGCTGCTGGGGACTTTTGCCCTGTTCTGTACCCTGAAGCCAGGGGATCAGTGCTGAAGACAGGTGTGGCATTTTGGAGATCACTCATACCCATAAGGGGTTCTGTCACCATCTGCTCTGTAACCCACATGCTTTAATGCTTTGCTGTTATGAATCAGATCTCTGAGACCAGTAGCAATCCTAAAAGCATAAAGGTCTGACTGTGTCATCCACCAGCCTAGCTAGTTACTCCTTGCAGAGTGACCCTAACAGCTCTTCTGGTCCCAAAACACCCCAAATTTGGCTATGCTGTGTTCTTAACTGTTAAACAGTGAGTCTTGTCTCCTCTGGTTCATCACCCCTAACAGAGCGAAACCAGCTCCCAAGTTATCTTCTTCAGAGTTATTACTTCTTCATTTCTTCTGAGTTATCTTCATTTCTTCCGACTTATCTTCACTTCTTCAGAATTACCTTCATTACTTCTTCACATATCTTCTTCAGACTTATTGTCACTTCTTTGGAGTTATCACTTCTTCAGAATTATCGCTTTGGAACATGAACACACACACACACACACACACCCCGCTGGGGGAAGAAATAAACCAGAAGTTTACCATAGATTTAATGATGAAATAGTATGGAAAAGCAAACACCTACAAGTTGCACAGAAAATAAACATAAATGCAACCTCTACACTTCTATATTCCTGAAATTCCCCTTTCTAATACAATTTACCTATTGCCTCTGATCAGTTTCATTGTGTACTCTGTTGTGGAGGGGATCCAGTATTTCACAGACAACACCCTATTTAAACGCTGATCCTCCATTTCTGGATCACCTTCCCTTCAAACCTCTTTCCTTTTTATAGGGTTTGCAGGGGTGGTTTTTTCTTTTTCTCTGACTTTGGTGATTCATGGTGTAGAAAACTCTTTCCTTTCTTAGAAATTTCTAGAGGGGTAGCTGTGTTAGTCTGTGTACAGCAAAAACAACGAGAGTCCTGTGGCACCTTATAGACTAACAGATTTCTTCGGGCATAAGCTTTCGTTGATTTGTGTCCATTTATCTTTTTGCGCAAGGACAGTCCGGTTTGGCCGAAGTACATGGCAGAGGGGCATTGCTGGCACATGATAGCATATACCACATTAGTGGATGTGCAGGTGAATAAGCCCCTGATGGTGTGGCCGATGTGGTTGGGACCTGAGATAGTATCACTGAAGTCAATGTGTGAGCAGAGTTGGCAATGGGGTTTATTGTAGAGTTAGGTTCCTAGGTTAGTGTTCTTGCTGTATGGTGTTCGGTTGCTGGTGAGTATTTGCTTCAGGTTTGGGGGGCTATCTGTAAGCAAGGATAGGCCTGCTTCCCAGGGATTGAGAGAGTGAGGATCATCTTCTAGGATAGGTTGTAGATCTTTGATGATCTGCTGGAGAGATTTTAGCTAATTATCACTCCAACACATCACAGCTTTCTACACATACAGACATACATTCAGAACTATAGCCTCCATATATCTTCTAATTATCATTCCATCAAAAATGGCAACATCCATAAACCTGTAGGAGAACATTTCCATCTCCATGGACACTCAGTAGCAGACTTGAAAGTTTCCATACTTCAACAAAGAAACTACGAAAACAGATTTCAGCATGAAACTGCAGAGCTGGAGCTGATTTGCAAGCTTGACACAATCAGACTTGGTCTGAATAGAGACTTGGAATGGTTGTCACACTACAAAAAGTTATAGTTCTGTTCACACATTCTCTCCCTTTGATCAACAGGTGTGAATAGGCCCCATCTGCTCTCTGAACTGACTTTGCTAAGACTTGCCCTCCTCCATCCTGGCATGTGTATATATACCTCTCAATTGTGGTTTCCACTTCATGCATCTGAGGAAGTGGGGTATAGCCCACAAAATCTTATGCCCAAAGAAATCTGTTAGTCTACAAGGTGCCACAGGACTCTCATTGTTTTTCCTTTCTTAGTTTTCCAATATACAAGTTCTTTTCAGTTTCAAGTAGTTTCAGTGCTTTCCCATGATCTCTAATTGTCTTTTCTTGGCTAGACAATGGAAGGATACTTGAGATAAATTTTGTCTGTTTGGAAGGCAGTTGTGAGGCGATGCTGTACTTACACCACAGTATCAGTTACACAGCTTTCTACACATACAGACATGCATTCAGAACTATAACCTCCATATATCTTCTAATTATCATTCCATTCAGAACATTGCAAGCTTTCATAAAAGCCCTTACCTGACGTATTTAAACACAGTAACGTTGTTTACACTCAGTTAGTTCACTAGCTTACTCATAGACTCTAAGGTCAGAAGGGACCAATATGATAATCTAATCTGACCTCCTGTACAATGCAGGCCACGGAACCTCACCCACCCACTCCTCTAATAAACCTCTTACCTATGACTGAGTTATTGAAGTCCTCAAATCATGGTTTAGAGACTTTAAAGTACAGAGAATCCACCCGCAAGTGAGCCCTGCCCTACAGAGGAAGGCCAGTTTTGATGTCCAGCTTTGACTGTTGATGTCCAGTTCCCTCTCCCCCAGTGGATGTTCTCCCTTCGGGGTTGCTAGACCCTGTTTGTCACAGCAGGATGCTAGGCAAGATGGGCTATGATTTTGACCCAGTATGGCATTTGTTGTGTTCTTATTTTTTCCACAATTGTGTATTTGGTGGGTCAGAGAAATAGCTGATTTCAGTAATCATTAGCAGATCTGATTCCCAGTATAAACTGTTGTTTCTCATACTTATCTAATACTTGGGGATACTTTATCCTAGTTAAAAATTTTGAGTTAACATAGAAACATTACGGGCTTGTCTCTCTACTGAGATACAGATAATTGCCTACTTTGGAGTTCCAATTGCTTTATTTTTTTTCTCATTATTTCAACGAGAAGTTCCTTCAAAGGCACTTCTCAGTAGTGCATATTTAAACTTTTCATGCATGTACAAAGGGCATTTTTATGCCATGTAGAATTTTAAGTATAATTTGAATTTATAGTTATAACAGGAAAGGCATATGCATTATACAAATTGACATTGTGCCTGTGTGAAATTCTTATCCTACCAGAACTTTTGCTCCTATGCAGCTACACCTTACAATTCTCAGAAATAGGTGTGTACTTTTATTTGTTTAGCCATCCTAGGGCTTATTTTAATCATAAAATCTTTGTAAAATGCATAAGCGTGGGAGTAAATAAATTAGAAAGAAAATGATGTGTTAAGGATAATCCACTGACTAAAAATATTTGATGGCCTTTTCCCTAGGCTCTAGCAGAACAAGTTTAAGGGAAACGTTATAAATCTGTTTATGTGAAGTGCTCCAAATTACATTTCATTTTCACACCAAAGAGCTTTTGGAAAATACTACATGAAGCACATAAATGAAGTTGTCTGCATAGGATGAGGCTGAAAAATCAGAACTCTGTTTAAATTTACAAGCAGCAAATGGGCAGTTTTGCGAAATGATGTGCATACTCCATATACCTCTGCTGGCCAACAGTCCAGTGCAGATTGCAGAATTGTAAATGGACATTCACAAACTGGAAACATGCCTTTGTTTGAGACTCTAACCTTAATTACATCTGCTTGCAGAGTGCAAATTTCTGATTATCCATTACAAATCTTTAGCTATAATAAACATTTTCTTATATTTTTGGTACCTGGCTATTTTCACATTATTGGGCCAGATATCTAAATAGATGTGATGTCTTGCATAGTCTTTTAGAATATCCTGAAAGAAACTGAATATGTTTAGATTCTTTTGATTTCTGTGAACTGTCATGAAAAAGAAAGCTCTTAGTTGTGACTGTTTATTGAATAATATCAATCATTTTACAGAGCAGTAAACATCAATTAAATGTTACTTTGCATGCCACACTATATGGAACTGATTGATGCTGTGGATCTGAAAAAGCAAAGTCCTTCATCACCTATATTCAGGAATGTGGAAAGAATACTCATTAAATTAACATTAGCTTAAGAAAAATGAAACTTGCAGGCCAATTACAGTTTACTGGTTAGACTGAAACAAACAAAAAAATGACCTTTCTTCCAGGATATGTGCCTTGAGCAGGCGGTTCCACATGAAATTGAGAAGTTGAAGTGTCTTACACTTGAGTGATGGTGTGCATATGATCTTAGTTCTGCTTCATTAGCCCCTAGTAAATGAGTGGTAAATTTTTACTATTTATATATCTTCTGTCAGAGGAACATAAACATAGCCTGACTGGAGTACTTTCATATATATATATTATGTAGCTTTGATGAATAGTTTATGTATCATTGGAATATTTTTTTCTTCCTTTTAGATGTTCATTTAGATATTAGCAGTGGTTAATTATGCGCTCAGTATATTTTGTAATAAACTGTGCTGTTTTGGGTGTGCTTTTATGTTGTATTTGAGGGATTTGGTCTTCTCAGTAAAATATTACTTTTTCTGTATGTATGGGAACTATCAATTTGGATTTCTGCTGATTTAATCATTTTCTAGTAGAATACAATCTTCAGTACAGTGGAGGTTGTGTCCAGTTGAAATAAATTTTTATTTTTTTCTCTCATATAATATCTCATGCTTCATCCATTTTTGCATTATGTCCTCATGTTTTGCTGTACCATTATACCTTTTTATATCCCCTTCTATGGATGTGAAATGTGCAGCCAGCTGATGTTCCTTCTACATTCACCAGTTCAGTTATAGATATGAAGAACAGTTTGCTTTTCCCAAATATTTTATCATAGTTTGTCTCATATTTTATTTCTCCCAGAATTCATGTAAAATATACTATTGGATGCCAGAGAGAGTTTGATGTTTCAGGCAACTGTACTGCAGGCTCCCATCTAATAATCTGGAAAAACAACACCATCCCTAAGAGGCAGTATTTCTGCATTTGCAAGCACTGAGGCTGGGTATAACAGAGGAAATCCTTTCTTAAAAGGGAAAGCGAATCCAGTATTAATTTGGGAAAACACCACAATTACATTCCAAAGCATGGAACCATAAGCAAATACCCACTTTGCACTTTGTTGTGGAGTGTCCATTGCCTGTTTTCTACCCTGAGGTGTGACAGCCCCAAAATGAATGTCCCTTTAACACACCACTCCTCTTTCCTTTTGCTACATCCCACTCATAGTTAGTTACTTTTTGTCAGCGAAGACCCAGAATTCAGAGGTGCATTCACACGGGTTCGCCTCCCACCCCTGAAAAGCAGGGAGGGAGCATGAAGTAATACTGCTTATGCCACCAGTTGCTGCTGTACCATAGTGCTGTTTGCTGTGGCAGCCACTGTTGGCCATTCACTGCCACCTTCCGTTTCTGCCACTGTTCTCACTGTGTTGCTCTCCCTCACTGCAATTTTTGCACTGCTGCAGTCTAAGGTTCCCCCACTTAGCTCAGCTCTTGGTGATTTCACTGGATAGCAGGGAACTCTTTGCTGCTGCCTTTTAGCTGTCTTTCACTGCAGCATTGTCCGTCACCAGGTTTAAGGCTTAGCCCCTAAATCTGTTCCTCGATCTAAATCTTCTCCTCACTGCTCTAGTGAACACCAACCAGAAACCAGGACACTCAAGTGAGTCTGTCTTTAAGCACAGAGGAGGATCAAATGGGATCTAGTACTCTTTGAACAGCACCCACACCATCAGGTAGCAAAACTCATCTCATTTTCATTGGGGTTTGACACCCCTACTCTGCTTAGCAAGTGAGGTTCAGTATAGGGTGACACCCACAGTTCTGCTCACTCATGCAGTGAACAGGAGCAGCACGCAGGCGTTTTGCAGGGGAGTTCTCCAGGAAGAGCGACTATGTGACACTCTGGGGGAGTTCGTTGTCTGTTTGGTATGTTTATTTGTTGTGTGCTTATTGCCTGACTGCAGTATACAGTGCAGTCTCTTTGGGAGCTGTGTGCTGAGCCTAGTAGCCCCGCGTAGCCCTAAAAGGATTTGGTGAGGGACCTTGTCAAAGGCTTTCTGAAAGTTCAAGTTCACTATATACACTGGATCACCTTGGTCCAAATGTTTGTTGACATTGCCTCTCCCCCTTAGGGTTCCAGGACTATCTGCTCCAAGAAGCAGTCACTAATTGTGTCTAGAAACTTTATTTCTGTATCCCATCCTGAGGTGACACGTACCGTCAACATGGGAATATTTGAAATCCCGCATTATTACTGAGTTTTCTATTTTTATAGCTTCTCTAATCTCCCTGAGCATTTCACAATCATCACCACCATTTCAGTCAGGTGGTCGATAGTATATGCCAGCTCTTATTATTCAAGCATGGAATTTCTATCATACAGATTCTGTGGTATAGAATCATAGAAACTGGAAGGGACCATGAGAGATCATCGAGTCCAGTCCCCTGCACTCATGGCAGGACCATCTTAAACTATCCCTGAGAGGTGCTTTCCAGGGGAGGGAATCCCAGTGATTTAGGAAGGTAATAAAAAGGGGGGAGGGGGGAATTTTCTCCCTCCTCCTCATGACAACCTTTTAGGTACTCTCAGAGGGGGCGTCACTGCCCTGAATATAAATTTGGGGCCCAGGCCCCGCCCCCCTGCTGTGCCAGCCTTGCCCCCTGGGCCCAGTCTAGCCCTGGGCAAACTAATCAGTCCTGGGATAAATAACTGTGTAGGTTCTCACCTTGATAGGAAACAACGGATAGGAATAAGTATTTAGTTTTCAAAATGAACAGAGTAGTGTCCCCAAGGGATCTGTTCTGGGAATAGTGCTGTCCAACATATTTGTAAATGATCTGGAAAAGGGGGTAAACAGTGAAGTGGCTAAGTGTGCAGGTGATTCAAAATTACACAGTCCAAAACAGATTGTGAAAATTTACAAAGGGACTTCATAGAACTAGGTGACTGGGCAACAAAATGGCAGATTAAATTCAATGTTGGTAAACGCCAAAAAAAAAAAATGCACATTGGAAAATGAAATCCCAACTATATACACAAAATGATGAGATGTAAATTAGCTGTTACCAATCAAGAAAGAGATCTTAGAATCATCATTGATAGTTCTCTGAAAAAATCTGCTCAGTGTGCAGTAGCAGTAGTGAAAAAAGCCAACTAAATTTTGTGAACCATTAGGAAAGGGATATATGATAAAACAGGAAATATCGTAATACCACTATCTAAATCCCTGGTACTCTCACACCTTGAATACTTCATGCAGCTCTGGTTACCCCATCTCAAAAAAGGTACATTAGCAATGGAAAAGGTACCAAAAAGGGTAACAAAAGTGAGTAAGGGTATGGGACAGCTTCCATATGAGAAGACATTAAAAAGATAGGGACTATGTAATTTGGAAAAGAGGTGACTACAGGGGTGTATGATAGAGGTACATAAAATCATAAATGATCTGGAGAAAATGAATAAGAAATGTTCTCCTTTGTTGAACACAAGAACTAGGGGTCATCCAATGAAATTAATAGGCAACACTTTAAAACAAAACACAATGCCGAGTCAACCTGTGTCACATTCCTTAACATTAAGGAGACAATGGTTTTACACAACCGCCTCTCTCAGACATTTCCATAAAATCACACAAGTTAAAGTATAGATATAACACCAAATTCCTAACTAAACTAATTTCTAATCCGAATTCAATTTCTAGACATAAACTATATAATCATTCCCAGCAAATTACTACCTTTCTATTGATACCAAACATGACATAGCTCCTATGGATTATAGCATTTAGGATATATGGATAGAAAATAATATCATAAATGCTTCCCTAAATCCAGACAGCATCACACCCTTCCCACATGCCCTGCCAGGGTCCCTGTTCCCCTTTGCCCCATTGCACACAAGGGGTCCCCCGCCACCGTGGACCTGCCCAAGGTCTCCCTAGCCCCTAGAAGTCGACCTAGGCGTCCAATGTGGACGCTCTAGGTCGACTTTGTAAGTTCCCCTTTAAGTCGACTTTAATTTTAAGTGCAGACACACTAAGTCAACTTAGTTAAAGTCGACTTAAAAGTGCAACTGTAGACATAGCCTAAATGTCAGAGGAGAGTTCATTTAAACCCAGCTTACATATATATTGGTAAAAAGTTTATTCTAGCCATTTTTTTCTCATAAAGTGTATATTATTTTCTTGGTTTTACTTGAAGTTACTACTTGAATGGTTCTTTAAAACCTTGGCTTTTTGCTGTGAATTTCTGCTGGGATTTTCAAAGACACCTTCAGGAGCTTGACATCCAACTCAATTGAATTTCAATGCGTTTTGGGCACCCGACTCCCTTAGGCTTTGAAAATTATAGTCCTTTTGAATAGTGCTATATAAGCCATCCTGGAAAGTGAAATTCTAGAACAAGAACACAGATACATTTGGGCAAGTTTTCCCACAATGCACTTCCAATCTTATTATGACAAGATCATATGGGGGATTAAAAGACTATTTCAGTATCCAAGCCAGTTTAATTCTTGGGCACTTTGCTGAACCTGTCAGCAATAATGGCAGTGTATGCTTTTTGGGGTAATGGTCAGTTAATACCAGACGGAGACAGCATAATAATGCGTAGGTGTTGCCTGGCCGTGTACATGAGGGTGAATGTCACTCTATTCAAAGTGGGATAAACCAAGAAAAAAGTGCTTAGTAAATTACAGTTTTCTAAGAAATCAACAATATAGCAAAAGCAGCTTAAAGGGACTAGACACTCCTCTTTGTAGTCAATGTAATAGCCCTGCTATTGGTAGTACTGTATGGTGTGGGGATGGGGGTAAAATGAGGCCCACCTGAGGCTTTCCAAACTCTGCAGGGAAGACCCCCACGCCCCATCACATACACATACTCTTGGGAGAAAATAGGTGTCTCTTGTCTCCCCTGTGGCTTTGAGAGAAGCCAGCCAGAGATTCTCAGTTGTAGCAACTGCAGAGGCAGCCAAAGCAGAAAATATGCAGTTTTGACTGAACTTCCTCTGTTCTGTGCTGACTGGTTGTTTGCTTCAACCTGCTCCTTTCTTCTTCCTTACAATCTCTTTACCTCAGCTTCACTCCACACTTCCCTCTCCTTCCCTGTCCTGTTCCCTTCACTCCCTTTTCTTTCCTTTTAGTTGATCTCTTCCTAACACCTCCATTACAAAAACAAAACAAAAATCAAACTATACAAGTAATATGAGGTTGGCTCGTGATGGCTACAAATAAGCATTTGATTTGTTTAATTGAAACAACATTTCTGACATTTAAATTAAGTACTTTTTTTTTAAGTGACTATTTAAAATTAAATTGGAAATTATGACAACCTATGGCAAGGCCTAATCTTATTATAATCTATTAAAATAATTTAAATATATAAATAAAAATATGCTGCATCAGTGATGCCCCCATTAAATTGTAATGAATTAAAAGGTACTGCTTTCATAGCTGTATACTGAATCAAGGGGAAAAAACATCTTTCTTTTCTGAGGTCAGCTCAAGCTTTATAAATATGTCTAATTTCATTCTTCACAATGGAGCAAATGGTGGTATTTACATTTTTTCCAAACGTCAATACTTTCAGTTTCTGTTCTATAGAAGAACTTTTGTCTGAGTAACTTTAGAGTTCAATTTAGCCTACAGGTGCAGAGAGACTATTTTCTTCATTTGCACTAATTCATTCAAAGTTGATAACCTTTGACAAAGCAGGAAGAAGAGTTGACAAAATCAGGAAAGCTTGTTTTCCTCTTCCTGTCAATGAATAAAAATCAAGTGGGAGCAGATGAGGATCTGCTCAGTCTAAAACTTGAAAGACATGCACCTGAAGATTTTTAGCACCTAATGTTGATGATAAATGTGTATTAAGATTTTGAAAAGCATGTAAACAGATTAGGCAGCTGTGATAATTTGGGGAATTCTCTCTATGTACAATTTATGAATTCTGGTTTAAATTATGAAGTTGTTATGAAATTCTTGGATCATGGAATCCTAATGTAGCCTGTTTCTGCTTCCATCCCAGGGACAATAGGTAAAGCTTAACGTTTGGCTGGTTAGGTGGAAAAAACTTGGGGCAGTGGGTAGGCTGAAGCTAGGGGAAGCTAGTCCCTCCAACTTTCCGGCAGGGAAGGGATGTGGAAAATCCTCAGCAGCAGGACAAAGAAATCAGATGTTAATAGGGGGACATATACATTCAAGGGAGGAGTGGCAGGGCAAGACACAGGAAACTTGGGACAGGAGAGTGTGGCATGTATTAGCAACAAGGCAGTGGCTTGTGGGGAGGGGGGAAGACCCTTGGGTCAGGGGGAAAAATGAGGAGGTGCATGGTTTGGCGCATTGGGGTAGGGGACACAGGAGGTGCTGGAGGCACCTCTCAGCATCTCCCTCCCCATGTATTGTAAAGGGGCAGCCCAGCCCTCCTCACCAGGATGGGTGGGGAAGGCACCCCTTGCATTGGGCTGCAGGGCTGGAGCAGCAGGTAAGTACGGGTGTGCCACCCAGCCCAACCCTTCTTGGGGGGGGAGGGGGCACAGGAGGTGTTGAGGAGTGCCCCTCAGCACCCCCCCCTGCATGTAATGAAAGGCCAGCTCAGGCCCCCGCCCCCCCCAGCTGGGGGTGAGGCTGCCCCATCAGAGCCAGTGCTGGGCAGCAGGAGAAGAGGCGGGCACTGCCCACTGGGTAAGTGTGCTGGGGGGAGGAGAGGTAGCAGAGCATTTACACCCCTCCAAAGCTCCATCCCCTCCACAGATACAGACTCCCCTTCCCTGGGGCAGCTGGGAGGTGGTGGTGGGACATCTCCTGCCCTGTGAGGGGGCGTGAGCCCGGGCTGTATGTGCAAATATAGGCTTGGCCCCTGGGCACTGGAGAACCTCGGTATGCCACAGCACAAGGGCACCCTGTTTAGTTCCTGGACTCTGTTCAGATTCAGGATGGTTAAAGAGCATGCAGAACCCATAGAGGTGGCTGTGAACAGAGAGTTGGGTAAGCATCCAGCCAGCGGAGAACTCTGTCAGTGCTGGGTGTACAAGACAGTGCCTGACTCCTACTGCTGTCAAGGGAGAGTTAGGTAACTAACTTTTGAAAATCCCTCTAGACATTTATCTACATCTTTAGGCACTTCAGTATCTTTGCAAATCTGATGGATTGTGACCAGAACGTATCCATCAGTTTGCTGATGTCAGTTAATGCTTAATGAATCAGTTAATTTTCAGTGCAAAACATGTTTTGGCAAACTTACGTTTTTCTTTATGTATCCAGTACATTTAGGGTAGTTTTATCTAATTAAAAACCCAACAAATTTTAAATGCTAGTTTTATCCATTTTTAATTGAATTCTACTTTCGCTCCAAAAGCAGCTTGACACAAATTCCAAATAAAAATATTATCGTTTAGTAAATAAGTGTTCTTCAATATTTTCAAACATAAAAAATGTAAAAATTAAGAATTGTTAAGCTATATAATTTCTTAAATAAATGTGTATAGATATAATGTATCCTCCTGGATATAAAAAAGAAGTTCTAAATTTAGTGTAAAGGCTAGGTCTGTTTGCATATCAACATGAATATTTCATTAGAAAAAACTTAGAAGTATAAATGCAAAACAAGAATAAAATCAGTTATTTAAATCAAGAGCTCCTACTTTAAATTTAAATTCTTTCAGTTTAATCAATCCACTTGCTTTTTCCTGGCATCACATTGTTTGCTCTGCTTGTGTGTTGTATCCCTTCCCCTGCTCAGTGTCTCTTACCTATTTAGATTGTTAACTTCTTCAGGGGCAGGGACTGTCCACTATTCTGTGTTTGTCAGTACCCTGTACAATGAAGTCTGAGCTTTGGTTGGTCCTTAGGCCCTACCAGAATAAACGTGTAATAATATTAACAACATCCACGCACAGAGGTAGCTGCAGGGAGCTTACTGCAGGTAACTGATCCTTGACCACCCCACCCTCACAGGAGGATGTCTAGTCTAACTTCTATCTGTGGTAGCAGCAGTGTAGGATCCGCTCCATCATATCCCTTCCAGCCCATGGTCTGCCTTCAGAGAATATTTTACATGCCATCTTCCCTGTTCCCTTTTGAGAGGATGGGTGGCTAGCTTAGGAGGTAGCAGAGTTGCCTCTCCAGCTTTACAGTAGTGGAAAATTTCCCATGCAAAGAGAATTCTCCTCAAGCTATATCCGACCATTTTAGGATCATTTTGCACCGTGGATGCAGTGACTAATAATTTATGAATAATTTATTATTGATACAAAACTAAACAAACATTAACAATATGAGGCATCAAAGACTGGGGAGAAGTGACTGACAGAAACAGGGAAGGACGCGAGTTTAAAATGGAAACCAAGGCTGAAGCCTAAGATAAAACAAGCTATAGCTTGTATAGCAAATTTATAGTTCACTGATCATTTCTGGGGTGCATTGCATGGCCAGAGAGAACCACAGGAAGAACATAGTCGTACTACACTCTTCCTATTTTCTCTGTAGCTCAGATGTACTTCTTGCATTCCACTTCTCTCTTGCCTTCTTACTCTTGCAGATCTCAGCTTGGAATCTGTTTTCCAGAAAGGAAAGTTCCGTAAAGGTGTTGACTCCACCCATTTGCATTCGCGACTGTGTCCAGTTTAGCACTTTATTATAAGGTTGTGTGTCCCTTGTGAGCAAAGTTTATTCGCATAATTCTGCTTAGATTCTTATATGACTTGCATGCCCATACAATCTGAGCACTGTACATCTCTAATGTATTTTTCCCCATAACACTCCCATAAGACAGATAACTGCTATTTCACAGATGAAGAATTGAGACAGAAAGGGACTAAGGATACATTTACGCTGCATACCACGTGCGATGGTGTGTAGGATATGTTTAGCTACATGCTGTTGTGAAAAACAGGCTGTTGCTACACTGTTGCATGTAGCTATGTGCCTCAGTGAAAGACTCTGGCAGGAAGAAGCAGAAGGGAGAGGTTCAGCAGTGGGAACTGCTGGAACCTTTCACCACTGCCTCCCAACTGGTAGAACTTTTCCCCGCCTCTGGAATCTTTCATGACAGTGGGGAAAGTTTCCAGCAGTGGGACACTACAATGCTAAAAATACAAGTTTAGCTGGGGGAGGAACTACTTGGGTTAGTAAAGAGTAAGGTACGTACCCACAGAATTCAGGCATGTCTTTAATCTCCAAAAGAGTGCCTCAGAGTCTCCACTACTCCTTATAGCCATGATAGGGGGCAGGGGTTGTATGTTCTCTATACATAGCCAAAAGGAGTAAACAATGTAGATGTACTTAAAGTGACTTATACAAGGTTGCACTAGAAGTCTTTGTATAGCAGGAAACCAAACCTGGGTCTCCTAAATTCCTGGTTAGCACCAACCGTTGTGCTATCTTCCCTAAATAAATCAATATAATCTCTGCTGGGGGTGCACAGAGGAAATGTAATCAAACCATTTTTTGGATGTTATTCGTGCTGAAAGCAATTCTGTACATATGTAAAGTGTCATTAGATTTGTTTTCACATATGGGTGGGTATGTATGTTTAAAAATAATCATATTTGGATCAGTATATTTTCAGATTAATAATTGTCCACTTATTATCTAATTCTGGTAAAATGCAAAGCCTACCTTATTAAAATATTAATTACAGTGTATATGACAATCACCAAAACTCGGTTTAATTATAGCATACTTTATGCTCACTTTAATTGCATTTTACACTGGAGAGAACCAGACCAGGGCCTTCAATCAGGTTGTCTTTGCATCTGGGTTAAAGGTTAAACTGATTGGGGTCTCCAGGAGACTTGAGTATTGTGGTGAAGAATCTCTTAAGAATATCTCCAAACTCTATTAATTACAGTATGGCCTGAACTCTCCTATATTACATGTTACATTAAATAAAATGGGTCTGTGGTAATTCTCCATGTGGCCCCGATTATCCCAGTTTTATTAATGCCATTTCTACACCCAGGTTAGAAGTTAAAATTGCCATTATCTTCCACAAAAATCCCTTGGCAGTTAAGAAAGCTGGCAGCACAAGAAATTACAGAGGGATTAATTTCCAACACCTGCCCCAAAAAGCTTTTCTCTGGAGGTGCAGAATGATATGTTGCACCATGTTAAGCAATGAGAGATTTAATGAAAAATGCTCCAAATCCCTGTCTGTTTCAGGGCCTGTTTATGTCCCTTTCTAAATTTGTCAATATCATTTTCAGTCTTCCCAGTCATACTGGGCTGTTGAGAAAAGCATTGTGTCTTTGGATGGTTTCTGTGGTTACTGTTTTTAAAATCCTGTCCGTGTGGAAAGTTGGATGGAGGTGGGGCATTTCAGAGGAAAGAAGGAGGGATTAAAAAGCTCTGAAGGGACATGTAGGATGAGGCAATATCTTTTATTGGACCAACTACTGTTGGTGAGAGAGACAAGATTGTCTCTCTCACCAACAGGGGGATTGGTCCAGTAAAAGATATTACCTCACTCACCTTGTCCCTCTAGTATCCTGGGACCCACAGGGCTACAACCACATCACATAAAGCTCTCAAGAGTCCTTTGCATTACAAATGATTCTTCCAGATGTAGAAGAGGGTCTTGGACTGTGAGCAGCACTGAGAGAGAGCGAGATCACATAATAGGGACAAAGAGCCACAATGTGCACAAAAGGGTTAGGAAGACAAGAGAGGCTGTTGTGACTTGGCAGGTCATTCCCATTGCACCCTGCTCTGCCTGATAAGGATACATTTCACAGTGGCTGATGCTGCTGTTGACACACCTCTGTGCTCACTGCAGAGGCACTGGGGTTTTGGAAAGGAATGATAAGGAACACAATGAATAACTAACAAAGCTCCTGTGATGAATGCAGTCATTTGCATTACAGTGCAAAATAGCTTTGCTCCCAATGGCTGAATGTCATACCCAACTACAAATATTATTAGTATCATTTCAATGACATCTAAGGACAACAGAAGACTGTGTATAGGATTTTATTTGCGAAGTTTCAAATTTACACAATAAAAAGGCACAGAGAATGGTGAGCAGAGAACAGCCTCTCATTTTGTTCTTCTTTTTGAAAATATGTGAAAGACTGTTAAAAATGTAAATGTTTGATTTTGGGAGGAAAAATTCATTTGTAACAGTAACATGTGCAACACGACTCACACACCAGTACATACATACAGTGCCTAATTTTTTGTGTAGCATCTTTCATATAATGCATATGGGAATGCCTCAGTCGATTACATTGTAGACATTCATGTAATATGTGTAGCGGTGGCATAACACAGATAGTAGCTGCACCCTTCCTTGCATGACATTGTTAGAGATTGAGTGAAAGTTAACACGAATCAGGGTGGATTATTCATGTCATTCGTACTTTCATTGAAAAGTGGATACATTTTCTACAATATTGTGTTCTTACCTCATTTCCTTGGAAAAAAAATGCCATTGCTTTTAATAACACAGATTATACAGGTAAACATATTTCAGTCCTCAGCTCCCTCCCTCTCCCACACACGCCCCAAGAATATAAAAATCCATGACCCAGAGATACTGCAGCTTCAACTAAGTTATGATCTTCCACCAGATCCGTGAGCTCTGTCACCCACCTTCTCAGTGCAAAAACCCACAGGACATGCAGGACTATCATGATGCATGTGCATACTGGTCAAAGGATTTGTATGCATTTCCCATGCACTGGCTTGAAAGTCAAGGAAGGAACTCACTGGTGTCATATCTAACCCACAGTTTCTTAACTGTCTTTTTTCCCTGCAAGTATCATTTTCCTTGGTCAATTTTTCTTTCTCCTTGAGTGACCTGCACATATGGTGTTATACTTGCAGTTGTCCGTGGATGCAGCTTTGTGAATTGTGCAGTTTGATGCAGTGCCAAAGAAGCAAATGAAAAAACACTGATCGCATATGTTGTGTTTCATGGCCAGGATAGTGGTAGGCTTTCATTATACACCCCCATGTCTTTTGAAACAGCACCTGGAATCTTTCAGTCCATTCTGGGTATCTCAGTATTGAAAATACTTTGGTAAATTAGAGAGAAAAGCAACAGAAGTTAAGAGGCTGAGAGCCCTGACTTAAACAAAGATTAAAAGAACTAAGAGATTCTGAGAAGTTCTGGGTTCCCTCTGTTCCCATGAAAGTCAAGTGAGGATGACCTGCAACTCTCAGGTCTGGACCCTAAGTATATGACTTTGGCGAAGTAATGAGTAAGGGGTGATATGTGGCGGAAAGGTATAAACATCAACAAATCAAAGGAGCATGTATTTGATCCAGTTCTTCACTGTGCCGTCAATGAAGTCCATCAAATGGGGGGGGGGGGGGAAAAACTGGGAAAAACCCCCTGTTTTTTATTGCATCCCCTGTCCATAGTGTAAACAACTGCATCAACTAGTACAAGAAATTAGATCTAGGTACAAAGGGATGGAAATTTAGATGGAATAGTAAAGGAAATTACTTAACAGTGATGTTTCCTAGGTGCGGAAGTGAAGTAGTGAATGTTCCAGCTCTCGAGGCATTTAAAACTAGGAAGGGCAAAGCTCAGAACATAATGTAGTGTGAATAATCCTGCATTAACAACAGGATAACTTAATAACTTTGGTCAGTCTTTTCCATCTCTTTTTTATGATTCTAAGCTCAGCATATACCTAGTACACAGCTTAATACAGTGTCCAAAGCAGTGCTTTTTTCTAGGAAAAAAGGTGTCGGCATGCCGGCAGGAGTGGGCGGGGGGGTGTCAGGACCCTCCACTGCCAGCTCCCAGCAGCCTTCCCAGGCCGTTTCCCCGCTCCTCTCAGCCCTGCCCACCCCCCCGTCCACTGACTCCCTGCTCCTCTCAGGCTCCCCTCTGTCTCTTTCCCACTTCTCTTGCCCCCCCACTCCCTTCCCCACCCCCCACCAGTTCCCCACTCCTTTCGCCCCCCGTCCAGCCCCTCCGCCAACTCCCCGCTCCTCTCACCCCCTCCACCAGCTCCCTGCTCTTCTCAGCCCCCCAGACCCCTTTCCTGCTCCTCTCAGCCCCCCCAAACCCTTTCCCTGACTGCCTGCCAGTTCCCCGCTCCTCTTGCCCCCCCAACCCCCTTCCCCACTCATCTCAGCCCCACAACCCCTTCCCCACACCTCTCCTGGTTCCCCACTCCTCTCACCCCTCCCCGGGCCCCTTCCCCACTCCTTTTGTGCCCTCCCCCGGTTTCCTGACCCTCCTGGCTCCCTCCCCTATTACCTGGCTGGAGCTGCAGGGGCGGCCAGAGTCATTCCCTGGCCAGGCTGCTCCCGCCCTGAGCCGTGCATCTGAATATGCTCAGGGTAGGAGATTTGAAAAAGCTCCAGCCTGGCCGCAGCTCCCAGGTGACTGCAGGCCAGATTCCAGTCGCTGGTGGGCCAGATTCTGGCCTGCAGCTGCTGCTCCTGGCCCCTGCCGGCCCCTCTGCCCAGCTGGGGGCCCGGGTCAGCAGGGGAAAGCAAACCCACTCCTTTCCCTGACCTGCTGACCCTGGCCCCCAGCTGGGTGGTGGAGCCGGCCCAGGGAAAAATAGGTGCCAGTAAGCAGTACCGGTGCGTACTGGCAGAAAAAAAGCCCTGTTCCAAAGGCACTTAGACACCATGGCAGCAAGCCTGATTTTAAAAAAAAAACCTCAGTAAAGCAGATAGGAAAATAGAACTACAGTTTTTTCACTAGTATTTGCACTAAAAGGTTTTGTGTATATAGATTCATTTCTCACAGAAATGCAAGAGATGTTTTTATATATCAATTGACTGTTTTCTCTCTGCTCTTTTTATTCCGTAGTTGCAAGCAATGTCTTCTCTTTGTTTACATATGTGAACATGTTTTGGAATATTCAGTCAAAGCACATAGGGCTTCAACCAAATCTCATCAAAGTCATTATGAATCTTTCCATTGACGCCAGTGGGTTTTTGAGCTGGCTTTTAGAAATATTAAGAAGGTATATTTTTCTAGCATGCCACAGTAATAAAAAGAATATGTGCCTCCATTGTTAGAGAAGACATAACAGAACATGTTTTTGATGCACTGGGCCAATATTTGCAAAGGCAGGTGCTATGTTGTAACTTCATAATTGTGCATATACCGGTGTATGCCCACAAATCCCTAAGAAGCCTTCTTGTCTGTATGCTGAACATAACATTAGAATAGTATCCAAGGTCACAACAAAAAGTGATCAGAGGAACATCAGTGAACAGCTTCCATTATACCAGTCGGTCTCATGAATCTAAACTATCTTGATTCTATCAGCTGTCCTTTGAATTTGACACAAATCCAATGAAAAAGCTAGCCCATTAGTACAGTGGCATTTCAGTTAAACACAGTGACTTCAAAATTCTGCTTTCCTTAGGAAAAAAGTACACATAATTGACAAACCATGTCTGCTGCTGAGGGGCTGGGTTCTCCACAGTCTAGGGTGGCTTCAAAGGATTAATGCCTTGAGACTGAGAAGCATGACTTTAAATTGCCGTTATTCAGAAGAGCCGCTGCATGTTTTATGCCTGGTGGCATCTTAAAGCCTAGATTTGCTTAGATTCACAGTAAATTAAGTAAATACATTTAAACATACAGTTAAATACAACTTTAAATACTAAAATATTTTATCTTCCAAAAGAAATGAGTAGAAAAAATTCTCCTTTTCCCTAAGTGTTTTGCATTTTTTAAGGGATGTAATTTGACTAATGAGCATTGACCTGCTATAAGCTCTTCAGAGTAGGGAGCTTCGTGATTATACATGGGTCTAAACCATTGGGGCCATGATCCTCACCCGGCCTACTCTACAATAATATAAATAACAATGATCATATAGGTGGAAGATTATATCTAAAGAAGCTAATGCATTTATTGCTACATCACTTCCTTCATTTTTTTGTAGCTTACTCATAGACTTCACAAGGGCTATTCATGCACTTTAGGTTTAGTATGTGCATAGGTGCGTATCTGGATCAGACCTTATTTCAGTAAACAATAACTTGGTTAATATGTTTTTGTGTATGAAGTATTCCCAAGGTTCTAAACCATGGAAGCTGATCTAGTGTCACTGACTGGGGTTTTCCTTTTCATTTCTCTATGAATGTCCTTTTGCGGTGTAGTTTATTGATGAAGTCAGAACAGCAAATGGGGCACGTGCTCATTTAGTGGATTCATGAATAGTCTAAATTATAAACTGTTTAATATTTCATATCGACTCCTTGTCGTCTTTCATAAATGTACAGAATGTAGAAGTGTGCCTCTTTAAACAGTTTAGCCTGATTGGAAAACCTTTTTCCCCCTCTCATCCTTGTTTTATGGTTAAAATTGTGTAGACTGTTAAACAGTATATAAAAGCAGAGAGCATAGCGCAAATGACTGCCTGCTATGTCTCTCTCATTGAGAAACTTAGAGTGCAATGTGATTTACAGATGTGAAGTAGCGCATAGTGTGGTTTAAATTGGACACTGCCAAATAGTCAAGTACTCTTGAAGAAATCACATTGCTGCTTAAGGATATGCAATGTGCCTCAGCATGTAAAGCTTTGCTTTATAATGTATGAACGGGAGGGAGAGAGAGAATTAATATGCAGATAACTAAGAACTGTACGGTCACAGTCACAGCTAAGAATGTGGATGATATTATGGTAACCACAAGAATGGAGCTCAGGTGGTCTGCTAGCATCAGAATCCTGAGGTTTATTTTTAAGGATATCACAATATTATATTAGAAAGATTTTATTAAAATAATACGGAAAATGTTCCATTTCCCACCTATATTTTTTCTACAGTTCTCTTTGCTGTAGCAAAAACAACATCAAAAGACTAACTTTTTTAAATACAAAAATAATTATTTTATATTCATATCAGTAAATATGGGAATGTTACAAAGGAAAGAAACAAGAAATGTTGTATTACATTACTCAGAATAGTAGAGTGAGTAACAATAGCAGAGACCTGTAACCCTCCTGACACTTATGACCCCACACATATTTTTCAGGCTGAGTTATACCGGATGGCTTCTACTACCAGTACTAAATTCCTACGAAACACTTGAGAAGTGCTAGGTAGGTGTGCTGTGACTGCTTCTTAGTCCCCTAATAAATCTTAGTCACCTCCCTGTTCCCTTATGCTCCCCTTCTCTTTTTGTTATATCTGCCTGTTTCCTCTCATATATTTAAGCTATAAGCTCCTGCTGCTCTTTACATAGCTTAGTAAAATGAGGTTTTGATTTGAGACTGATCTCTCTAGGCACTGCCATAATACAGATTTCAAATAGTAATGATAGTGTCCTTTCCTCTTGGGCAGCAACCAAACAGTTCTCCAGGGTAAACCAGATGGCAGTTCTCAGTGCTTCTTCTAATTTAAATATCCATTCCACTGTTTATCTGGGACAGCTCAAAACTCAGTACAGTGAATTTTAGCATTGTAGGGAAACAAGTATGCATTTAGGTCCCACTCCTACAAACACTTATTACTTAAATAGTGTTTAATAGTGATTGATTCATGTGATACAAGCTTCTTCCACTAGAGATAGAACCCAGGGTAATGAACCTTGGAACTGGTCAAGCTGTGCTTGGCATAGAACTGGGAGGGGAACACAATTCTAAAAGGTTTTTGTCCCTTTTGTATTCTGCTTTGGATTACTTGTGTGCATCATGCACCTGGAGTCAGAGAGTTTGAAAGTAACGTCCATTGGTCCATGACTTACATCATGCTTCTGTCTGGTGTGATAAACATCTTCCGTTTCTTCTCACTACCCCATAGCCTGTGTTGGAACGTTCAGTTTCCTCATCTGTGATACAGTGCTTATACTTGCAACTGTATATAGTTTTACCAGTTTTTAGTTGTAGTTTTACTTCTTTTCTTAGTTTTAGTAGTTTACTAATTTTAACAGGTTAGTATAGAGTTCAGGGACTTCCCTGTCTGCCCCCTTCCCACAGCCTCATGTCCAGTTCAGGTACTGGACTAATTCCAGGCTTCAAACTCTGCACCTCCTGCCCTGGTCAGCAGTGACCACTAATGCTGCCTCTACTTCTGCTACCTTGGAGAAGCTCACATCACAGCTAGGTGCAGTAGTTGTCAGTCGTTCCCCATCCATACCCAAGATAGTAGAATGCTTCGTCTCCAGAAATATCTCATGGAGATGGCCATGAAGACACATTCCCCCCACCCCACACCATTGTACATTGGTTTGAATCAGTGAAGAGTGCACCTTCTGTAGCTACTACATCAAATTCTGATACTGTTGGAGCCATCCCCATAGACCTTATGGTAGGACCTAGATGGGAAATTAGGAAGCACTCCCACAAGCATGGGACTAAATCTTCCTCCAAGGAACTGAATGAAATTGAGGGCCTCCCTTTTGATGACTCTCTCCTGGTTGAAGAAGTGAGAGTCTCTGCATACCCTAAAAGATTCCAGGGCTACCCTTTGTTCATAGGGCATCTACATACCTGCCCCAAAATGGAAATGCCACCTCCAGTCATCCACACTGAGATACAGATCTCCAAATTTTTGCCAACAGATCTTTTGAACCTTCATAAAAGTGACAAAAGTCTCAAAGATCCTGATTTCCCTGCTCCCTACTCAGGCTTCAACATGTCCATCCCAATCAAAAGCCAAGAGATATTTTTTAATGCAAGTGTGAGAGCCACCAACTACTGAACCTCATGACCCTTCTACTCCTTATAGGGGTTGTGTAGCACTCTTTTTCCATCCTGGAATGTGATAACAATAGAGAAATGGATGCTGAATGTCATCCTATATGGTTATATGATCAGATTTATAATGCTATCTCCTCCAAGACCACTCTCCCCATCCATCTTCAAGGACCACTGTCACAACAGTATTCTCGCCCAACAGGTGAACTCCTTATTATAAGGAACACTAAAATGCATTCCTCTGCAATATCAAGAAACGAGGTTCTATTTGACTTACTTCCTAACACCCAAGAAGACAGGCAGTTGAGGATCAATTTTTTACCTCCATCACCTCAGTTGCTTCATCCGCAAACTCAAGTTTTGTATGGTCATGTTTACAGCAATAATTCCATCCTTAGAAAAAGGCATCCTTAGAAAAAGGCTCTCATCCTATGAAGGATGCTTATTTTCATATCAATATTCACCCCATCCACAGATATTTTCTCAGAATTACAGTGGGCTCTGACCATTTCCAATTCAGAATACTACCCTTTGGGGTAACTGCCACTCCCAGAATATTTTCTATAGTAGTTCCTCACATCAGGTGTCCCCTTAGTTTTTCCAAACCTTGATGGCTGGCTTCTCACTGCCAGCTCCTGTCAAGAAGCCCTTACATTGACATTTATGTTACTCAGCCTCCTTTCTTCACAGGGAGTCAGTGTTAACATCAAAAAGTCGATCCTCAACCCCACAGAATGATTGGTCTTCATTGGAGCTACCCTAAACGCTGTCACGGCATGGGCATACCTGCCCACTGACAATTTTCAGGCAATGAAAATCATCGTATCTTCCATCATGAATAACTCTTATACACCAGCAAAAAATTGTCCGTCTCTGTTTGACTACATGGCCTTGTAGACCACCTTCAAAAGACTTCACCTTCATTGCCTTCAGACATTGCTTCTACTTCTGTACTCACTGAGCCATCACTCCTGTTGACAGTCCCATCCAAGGTCCTGTGCTCCCTCATACGGTGGACAGACCTACATCAAATATGCAGGAGAATCCCCTTTCTTCCCTCTTCCCCAGATAGTTTTTATCACGATAATTGCGTGCTTGCTATGTTGGGGACCCCTTATGGACACCCACACAACACAAGGGATGTGGACATCTCAAGAATCCAGGGTGCACATCAATAACTTGGAACTTCGAGCCATAAGAAAAGCACATGAATTCTTTCTTTCACTCATTTGCTGTTGTCATGTCCTGCTCACATCGAACAACACTACTGCTGTTTTCTCCATCAACAAAAAAGGGAGAGCAAAACTTTGCCACTCTGTGCACAGGAGCGGACAGTCTCTGGAACTGGTTCATGAGCAATCAGATCACCCTATTCACAGCTTATCTTCCAGAGATGCACAATATTTTCATGGACTCATTTTCAGCAGAGGCTTTGCAATCAACTACAAGTGGGAACTTCACAGTGAAGTGCTAAAAGACATTGTGCAATGGGGAACTCCAACCGGAGACCTATTCGCTTCTCAGACAAACAGCAAGTGCACCGTGTATTAGTCCAGTGGAGCCCTCAGTTACTGCTCCCAGAGAGAGTGATGCTCCCCTTCTCTCCTGGTCAGACCAATTCAACTATGCCTTCCATCCACTACCAGGTCTACCTCGGATAGTACACAAGATACAACAAGACAAGGCAATTGTCATTCTTATTGTCCCCTTCTGACTCAGACATTTCTGGTTTCCAAGTCTCCTGTGCGTGTCATCCCCTCCACCAAGTACTATCCTGAACTTCCCAGATCTTCTGACCTAGTACAATGGCAGGATCAAGCATCCCAATCCACGACCAACCCACACCAGCACATGGTATTTAGATGGCGTCAAGATAGAAGACACGTTTCTCAACTGTACAAAATATTCTCTCTAACAGTATGAAAGACTCTACTAGACAATATTACCAGGCTAAGTGAACATGTTTTTCATCTTGTGCACAACACAACAGTGTTATGCTGCAGAGATTCTCCTAATCCTGGGCTACACGCTAGCCTAAAGACCTTGGGTCTCACCCTCAGCACTTTGCAAATCCACCAAGCAATGATTAGCACTTTCCAGGTTACTCTGTTTTTACACAACCCATTAGCAACTACATTTTGGAAGAGCCTGCAAAGAAACTTCCCACCTTGCACCTCAGTGGGACCTGGATCTATTATTCTCGGTATTAACAAAAGTGCCCTTTGAACCAGTGGTGTCTTGTTTTATGTCCCTCTTCTCCCCGAAGGTCACCTTTCATGTTGCTACTACTTCAGTGAGAAGGGTCAATGAACATGGAACATGGCTGACCTGCCATTTATGGCAAGAGGTCCACTAGACTGTTTGTTGCAGTAGCATAGAGAATCAGGGCACAGTCTATCTCCATTAACAGAATCTCCATATGGATTTCTAGCGGCATTAAACTCTGCTACCAGCTTTCAAATCTACCTCCCAATACTGGGGTATGAGCTCACTCCACTGAAGCTCAAGAAGTAACTATGGCATCAGTTCAGAATGCGTTTCTCATAAACATATGTAGAGCAGCCATGTGGAATTCTGTCCACGCATTCACAACACACTACACCTTGATGCAGGACTTGGTAGAGGATGCTTATTTTGGGGTGGCCATTTCCCAAGCAGTGTGCCAGGGCACACAGATGTGCTGTCAGGCCTGAGCAGGTGTGATGCAGAATTTTTTGAAAAACTACTCAGAGTTCTGGATTGGCTCATTGGCACTTGAATATTCATGAGTTCATTTGGAATCTATATGGTGGTGTGCCTCAAAATAATTAAAGGTATGAAGGTGTTCCATGGCAGAGAGAGGTTGGGAACCTGCTCTACATGATCCTTCGGTGCTCATTCTTACATCCTCAACCTACTTAGATACTGCTTGTCAATCACTCACAGTAGAGTACAATAGGAACCACCATTCAAAGAAGAGGAGGAGGTTCTTCAGGATGTGGGGTCCATACCTGCATTCCACACCATGGAACAGTGCCATGCAAATGTATGGCCTCACTTTCAGGTGATTTTGTAATTAGGAAGCAGGCAGCATTGTCTCCCGTAAATGAAAACAAACTAGTTTAGTTTGTTCTAGCAATTGGCTGAACAAGAAGTAGGGACTGAGTGGACTTCTGGGCCCTAAAGATTTACATTTTTTGTTTTTCAGAGAAATTATGTAACCAAAACAAAAATCTACATGATAAAGAATCACCCTATAATACTCATGTGGTGAATTGTAAAATACCATTTCTTTTGTTTCTTTTTTACAGTGCAAATATTTGTAATAAAATAATATAAAGTGAGTCTGTAAATTTTGTATTCTGTGTTGTAATTGAAACAAATATTTGTGAAAATGTAGAGAAACATCCAAAATATGTATAATAAATTTAAATTTAAATTGGTATTCTACTATTGTTTAACAGTGTAATTAAACTGTGATTAATCACGATTAACTTTTTTAATTGCGTTAACTCAAAACAAATGAATCGCTTGAGTTAACTGCGATTAATTGAGAGCCTTACTGTACATGTATTCTGTCTCACCTTCCCATTTCTTTTATTCAGTCTGAATCTTTAACTAGAAAAGTAACTGACAATGGCTGTGTGGATTTACATTTCTCTTGCTGTGTACTCTCTGTATAAATTCAGAGAATACGGTAATCCCTCTGACCAGTGAATGGAAACCGATAAATCATGCTATTTAAGCCGTGCAAGTACCCCAGAGCACCTGAATTTCCTGTTATTTCTTTTATCTCAAACAGGTCCAACAGTGTTATTGTGGATTGGTCCAGGGAATGTAGCAAAAATTATTTAGAAGTTGGCCTGTATAGTATCAGCCTGTATACGGAGGTGGCTTTTGGGGTAGGTGAAGTAGGCGGCTGCCTAGGGTCCCGAGCAACGAAGGGTCCCTTCACCTATTCCAAAAGCTGCATTTGCCTCCTGTCCTGCGCTGCAGAACACATGGCAGGCAGTGGGGGTCAGGGGACTCCACTGCAGCAGGGGGGAAGCCAGCTCACCCTCCATAGGGGGAACTGGGAGCCCCGGCAGGGCACCAGGGCTGGTTTCGGAGGGAGCCGGCCACAGGGAGCTGGTGTTGCAGCAGGATTGGGGCCCCTGGCTGGGTGGGGGAACCATGGGAGGGCTTTTTGAGGTCTTCAGGGCCCCTGGCATGGCACCAGGACCACAGGGGAAGGTTTCAGGGCTCCCAGAGGGATGTGGCGGCCGAGGCTGGCACCAGGGAGCCCTATAGGGGCCCTGCAATGGCCTTTGCCTAGGGCCCCAGATAGGCTAAGGCCTCCTCTGCCTATATAGTGTCTGGCCTGTACAGTATCAGCATTCTCCTTTCATGGATTCCAATCTAGATGTCTATCTTCATTTTTTAAAAGGGAATATCAAAAGGTATAGCTATTTTAATATAGATTCATAGATTTTAAGGTCAGAAGGGACCAATATGATCATTTAGTCTGACCTCCTGCACAATGCAAACCTCAGAACCTCCTGCCTACTCCTGCATTAGACACCTAACCTGTGACTGAGTCACTGAATTCTCCAAATCATGCTACAGGGAAGGTGAAATATGTGGAGCATCTTTATAATTGTGAAAGTTAGTAGTTAAACTTTCATGTTAATATTAGTGCATCTGAGAAATCATTCCAGTAAAGAATGCTGGAGATCTCTGGACTTCAAGTCTCCCTAATAGATATACGGATTTTGTATCAACTTACTGGTTATAGAATTCATTTTACAATTTGGACTTGTATAAGTGGAAATGTCAGAGCTACAATTCACAGTTAAGAACATGTTCTAATGTATGTCTTATTAGCCCACTGAAAATAATGAAAGACTGTAGCGTTGGATTGCCATTTACCTAGCTGGGTGTATACAGAGTGTGGCATGTCAGAGTTAAATCATTTATTAACTCCTTAACAACGTATATATAATCAGTTTTCTAGTGCTTCAGTGCTTACAATCAATACCTGCCTTTTACTTCCTTGTCTTTAATTAGTGTGTTTGTCAGATCGCCTGATTTGCAAGTAGTAAATGATATATGGTAGTGAACACTTTGCAGCATTAAGTGACATGTTAGTGAAATCTTGTAGGGATACTACCTTAAAACTGCACTGCATTACATGTATCTTGTTAAATTGTTTCCTAAAACAGTATATAGTTTGCTAGTGCTAAAAATTGCAAAAGAGGGACATCTTGTAATAACTGAAGATTCCAGATACAATCATTGTTTTATTCCTTCATGTTCATAATTAAAAACCTGGATTACTGGCACCACCTTATATCATTATAGAATGTTCTGCACAGGTGTAGAGTTTTTAAGGTAGCATCCAGGTTTGCATGGTGAATGGTTTCAACTGATTTTTTAAGCATCGGTTCATTGCTTGGGTCAAATTTAGAGCAGTTAGATAAAACCACATATGAACAGACTTACCATTTCCCAAGATCTAATTATATAATTTTAGTAAAATCTGAAACAGATGCCCGTCTGCTTACCTATTGTTATAGCCATTTGGGACCATTCTAATGTTACACTGACATCAGCAGAAGACCATTATGTCCCCACTGAATCAAAAACCTTTGGTGCTAATTCAAAGTCCTCCAAAATGAAGAAGTATTTTTGGCGCACACACGTCTCCCAGTTAGGCACTCTTTCCTCTATGAGGAAGGTGCTGCTTTTGTTTATGACAGTGGTCTATGAGAAGGAAATTGACAAGTAGGAGCACCTTAATGGCTTAAAACTACCTGTTAATGATTGTGGTACTGGTGCCTGCCTGGCAGGCTCTGTCTCCAATTAAGCATCTGCTGGAGCTGGAAGCAGGGCTCTTAATTGGAAAGAAACAGATTCAAAGCAGGTTGCATTTTCTGCCAAGACAGATTTATTAGTTAAGATATTCGTTAATCCATTGTATTTTCTTTCCAGCTTCTTCCTTTTTTTCTCTCTCCATTTTACCATTTGTCTCCCACCCAGTAGAAAAAAATCCCTAAATACTGGGAAAGCACAAAAGTCATTCAATACAATGATGGAGTTTTCATTTCCTTATATAACCTTTTTGCTGACCTAGGGTCCAGTGATGGATTCTGTCGTAACTGCAAACTTTTCCTTTCCCTAATCCCTCCACAACACACACACATACATATGAATTGAAATATATTGTATAGTATACATTCAGGAGATATGTTTGCAGCTATCTTTTACATAGAACAGATTGTTTAATTGCAGATTAAAGATTAATGCAAGCATAATGATTCCATGAGGACACTTCAGACAAAAGCATCCTGCATCAGGCAGCCTGCATCCATTTTTCAATTTGGCCATAAATTTGGCTGAGAATTAAATAGTAAGTAGCCGTGATTGCAACACTGGTCTCCAAAGGCACTCACGGGAATGAAAATAAATGAACAGGCTCTCACACAAAACATGTTTCATTATGGTCATTAGAGGGCAGATACTCAGCACAACTGAAGGTGAAATTGTCTACAAGAAATGTTGGCACATGGCTGTTCAAAATGGAATGGAAAGGGAAGCAAGTTTGAAAATGGTCAGGCACAGAGTCTAGAGATGTGAAACTTCTTTATTTTTGGCTTGGGTAGACTGCATGGTGTGAACAGAATTGCTAATGTGCAAAGATGCATTGTATATGTAACTCATGCATTATGAAGCACCAGTAAATCAGCAAAGCATTTCAAATACTGTGTAATATTTAGATACCAAGAACTATCACAGTTCCTTCTACTTGTTGTTTTGATGGGAAAATACTAAGTTTTTGCTTCCTTTTATGTTTTCCAGGTGAGGGAAATTTTATTTTCCTTAAAATGCTTGACAGGCTGGTAAGTTATTTATTCCTTCATTTGCTTTATATGCAGTGAGCATGAAAACTGGAGCTTGCAACCTTTATTCCAAGGATGGAACTGTATTGCCTTAATTTGGGAGAAGCTGGGGTGTATTTTGTGATATTGATTCTGTCTCTCACTTTAAAAGAACGCTTCATTGTAGTCTTTGTGCCGGTTGTAGCTTATTCTGGCATAACCTCAGGAAGCCCCAGTCATGGTAAGTTCCCAAGGAGAATAGGTTACAGATACAGAAAGCTGCCACAACTCTGAAGCCAGAGCAGTCCAAAACAGGCAACTCTGTACTATAAAGGTGGGAGTGACCAAAAAAAGATGAGGGGAGCACTAATTTAGTATATCCCTTCAGCAGCCTTCACAAGCTGGGCTCCAGTGGAACCCCTAACCAAAAACTTCAAGTTACTCAGTGTCCTCCTTCCTCCTGCCTGGCAGATACCCCACTGGGGGCCTTGTTAATATTGTTTCCTCTCTATTGGACGTTAATCCTTCCTGAGTGCTAGGGTATTAGATGGTGTAGTGAGCCTGGCCCTGGCTACGGACCTTCTTTTCCTTTCACTTATTTTCATGTAATTCAGGAATAATTCTGTCAACGTCAATGGGGTAAAAGCAGCATAAATGAGATGAGACTCAGACTCTACAAATACGGTCAATGTAAATGTATTGTAGATCACTTATATATAGGTCACATTTTCTAAACCTTTTATCATTTTTATTGCTCATTTCTGGACTCTCTCCAATTTGCCCACATCTTTCCTAAGTGTGATGCTCAAAACCGGACACAGTACTCTAGCTGAGGCCTCATCAGTGCTGAGCAGAGTGGAACTGTTATTTCCAGAACCCATACGGCACTCCTAGTAATACACCCCAGATTGATATTGCCCTTTTTCACAACTGCATCACGTTGATTTGTATTCAGTTTATGACTCACTATAATCATGAGGTCCTTTTTAGCAGTTAGTCTCCATTTTGTTTTTGTGCATTTAATTATTCATTCCACAGTGCACTTATCTTTCCTAATTCAACTTGTTGAATTCAGAACAATTCTCCAATTTGCCAAGGTTATTTTGGATTCTAATCATGTCCTTCAAAGTGCTTACAACCCCTTCCAACTTGTTGTCATCTGCAAATTTTGCAAGCATGCTCTCTACTTCATTATCTGAGTCATTTATGAAAATATTGAGTGGTGCCAGATTCTGGACTAACTGCTGAGGACCCTTTCTGAGGAATGCCTTTCTGGTTTGACAGCAAACCATTGGTACATACACTTTGAGTGGGTTTTTCAACCAATTATGTATCCACTTTATAGTAATTTTATCTAGAGTGCATTTCTCTAGTTTGCTTATGAGAATCCTTTGTGGGACTGTGTCAAATGCCTTACTAAAATCAAGCACATCTATTGCTTCACCCCTATCCACAAGGCCAGGATCCCTGTCAAAAAGAAAATTAGGAAATGATTTATTTGTTCTTGACAAATCCATGCTGGCTGTTCCTTATAACGTTACTGTCCTCTAGGTCCTTACAGAACAATTGTTTGATAGCTGGAAAGATACTGGAGCAAATTATTAAAGTTAGGCTTGACAGGTCCTAAATTCTCCGAGTTCCCTTTGTTCCTCCTTTTTAAAGATATGTACTGACAGTATACTTCAGTAAAATATTTCCCCTATTTGCAAATGTCTGAAAACAGATGCATTAATACAACCTCTGAACACTGCTGATATCATTTAGTGCCTGATCTATTGAAGAAAGGGAGAGTTGATCAGACTTTAAATAAAGACAAAAACTGTGCATCTAGCAGAGAAACTGAAACAAATTAAATATGGTAAGGTACTAGCACAAATTGTTAAACAATCAATTTGGAAGCACCTAGAAGATAAGTGGGTGATAAATAAGAGTCAGCATTGGTTTGTCAAGAAGAAATTATTTCAAACCAACCTAATTTCCTTCTTTGATGTGTTACTGGTCTGCTAGATGAACAGAAGCTGTAGATGTGCTATACCTTGATTTAAGTATGGCATTTGACACAGTCCCACATGATATTCTCATAAGCAAATGAGGAAAATGTGGGCTAGGTTAAATTACTGTAAATTGAGTGCGTTACTGGTTGAAAAATTGTACTCTTAAGAGTAGTTATCAATGGCTCACTGTCAAACTGAGAGAGTGTATCTAGAGATGTCCCATAGGGGGTTGACTTGGGTCTCATATTATTCAGTATTTTTGTTTACAGTGTGATTGATAGAGTGGAGGATACACTTAACACAATTTGTGGATCACACCAAGATGGGTAAAGCTGCAAGCACTTGGGAGGATAGTGTAGAAGCGTGTACCTGCGCATCATCCCGGGGCGGTCCAGTGGCCCACTTTTGACATCCAGCTGGGACATCAGACGCCCCGCTTTACAGCCTTCGTCGCAGTCCCGGCTCCGTTGGGTGGGTAAATAGAAATATCTTTAGCCCCCGGCCTCCAGGCGAGGCGGGGCTGGCAACAGCAAACAGTCTTTAGCCTCGCAGAGCCTGCAGGCCTGGATTAAGGGCTAGATTCTTCCTCTTAGACTTGCACCAGCTGTAAGGAATAATCAAGCTCTGGGCGGAAAGGGGAAAGGAAGGCGGACACAGGCTCACCCAGCACCACTGCATCCCAGCCCAGGGCCCTCTCAGTGACTTGGGAGCCAGTCACTGGGTCAGCGGTCCTGCCACAGTGCTCTGGCTTGGTGGCCTCAGATTCAGCTCAACAACTGCCTGCTACCACTGGGCTACTTCCTCCTGTCCCAGTCCTAGGTACTTGCAGCCCATGACCATCCTCTAAGTCGTCAGGGTACACCGCTCAGGGAAGGTTCAGCAGACCCTCGCTGTCAGCTGGTGGCAAAGTCTGGCAGCTCACAGGTCTCATTGGCTAGAAGTATTTCATCCAGGTCCTCTGGCCTCTCAGCAGAGGATAACTCCTCTAGGTCTTCTGCTTCGGGTGGTTCCAGGGACTCTCCTTCTGGTCCTCCTGTGGGGCCCGGCAGTGGGTTCTCCAGTGCCGGGAGGGTACCTGGGGTCAGGAGCCTCCAGTCTGGGGAAGGGAAGGTCCTCCACTTGGGCTGGTTTGGGCTGCCCGCTAGGAGCAGCTGACTCCTTCCTTGGAGCCTCCCAAACTGAGGCTTCAGGCCTGCTTTTTATACTTCCTCCACCCCTGGCTCTGCCTCTCTGCTTCCAGGCCTGGGGCTCCGCAGTAGCTGGCCTGAGCCAGTAAGGGAAGTGCAGCCCTCTACTCATATCTGGGTCAGAGGGCGGCCACTCCACTTTGCGACAGACAGAATTAGAATTCAAAATTACCTTGATAATTTGGAGAAATGGTCTGAAATCAATAAGATGAAAGCCAGTGAAAGTACCACACTTAGGAAGGAAAAACAAAATGTGGAATAACTGACTAGGGAGCAGTACTGCAGAAACAGATCTAGTGGGTTATAGTGGATCACAAATTGAATATGAGTCAACAATGTGGTATATCTGTGGAAAAATCAAACATCATTCTGGGGTATATTAACATAAATGTTGTATATACGATATGAGTGGTTATTGTCCTGCTCTTCTTGATGCCGGTGGGGCCTCAGCTGGAGTATTGTGCCCAGTTCTTGGTGCTACACTTCAGGAAAGATGAGGAGAGTTTGGAGAGGGTCCAGAGGAGAGTAGCAAAACTGATAAGAGGTTTAGAAACCCTGAATTGTGGGGAAAGGTTAAAAAACTGAGTGCATTTAGTCATGAGAAAAGATGACTGAGGGACAACCTGTTAAGTCTTCAGATTTGTAAAAGGTTATTTATAAAAAGAATGGTGATTCACTGAAGATAGGATTGGAAGTAATGGGCTTATTCTGTAGCAAGAGAGACTTAAATTATAGTGTACAAAAACTTTCTCTATAAGGGTAGTAAGTATTGGAATAGGTTACCAGGATAGGGTGTGAAATCCCCATCAGTGGAGGAGTTTAAGAATAGCTTAGTTAAACATCTGTTTGGGATGAAATAGAGGTTTACATCGTCCTGCCTCCATGCAGAATGACCTCTTGATCATTACCACCCCAATGTTTCTATGATACTGTGATCAGTTCATCAATTTTTGTTTTGTTTTGCTCATATGTATACTCCTCATCCACTATTTAAATAAAGAGGGAACATTTGTGTAAAAACAGGATCCATTTATTTAAAGATTCATGTGCTTTTGCCTGTTGTTTATTTCTCGAAGTTAAAATCCTCTCAGTGACATCACATTTGTTTACAGTGGCATTCACTGTAATGTCATAAATACAGAGGGATTTGATGGAATAATCAGGAGGATCAGATGAAGACATAAATAATAAAATGATTAAGCAAATTGCATGATCTCTTTGTTAACTTGCATTCCTTTTGTTTGTATTCACCTGTTGCCTCTTGAGTTTTAGTTAGATGGTAAATGCTTTGGGGTACAGATAATCTTTTTGTGATGTGTTTGTTTAACATCTGGAACAGTGGTGCCCTGTATCGCAAAATATAGTAAATAAATGTAATATAAGAAATATAATGGTAATTTAGGGGGGCGGGAGGAGTGAGAGAGAGAGAGTTTCTAAGCAACCAAGATCATGCTTTTGTAGAAATCAGAAATCTGTGAACCCTTGTGGGTTTGGCTTACGCTGGTGTTCAGAAGCTGAACCGCTGATTTGTGAGAGATTGAAAGTAATTAGTTCTTAGGTTCACTTCAAAGTTTGTGTTCAGGAAAGTCAGGGAATGGAATCCCCACATCCGAATCAGTCACACTGGAGACATATTTTTTTATTTTATTTATTTATTTATTTTTTCTTGAAAGGATGTCTCCTTCCACAGGTCCAGAATGACAGTTATTGTCATTTTTTATCCCTAAGAGGTAATGGAAGTTGCCAGGTAGGGCTCTGCCCCAAATTCAATGGGTCTTCTGGAAATCTAGACAGTGGCCTGCTCTCCTTTGCCATGAATAAAGCAGCATGCGAAGCAATCTCTATCTCTCTGCTGACAGATGGGGGACAAAGCCTTGTGAGGCTAAGCACACAAGTGGGAAACATGTTCCTCCTTATTAATAAATATAGAAAGAACAAATACTGTCCCTCTCCCCTCCCCCCAGACATATCTTTTAAATCAGCAGAACTATTTCTCAATAGAAAGTTATGCAAAGATTTTCATGAGATGTTGGCTACTCCTTTATCTGATGACTTACTAACTCTAAGCAAGTTTTTTCTTGTTAATGACCACCTTGCATGCTGACTTAAAAGACCGTGATGCATGTAATGAGGTGGCTTCACTACAATTTTCAAAAAGAGTTCTGCATTTTTATGCTGGTAGTAAACGTATTTTCAAACAAGTTAGAAATGAAAGAACAGGAAATCCAATTTGTGTTTTTTACTTGTTGTTTTTTATGCTGCAAAAGATAAACTTATTTATAGCCTCCTCAATAGCAGTAGAACCAATATCAAAGAAAGGGCCCTTTTCACTTTAAGCAGCCATTACCTCTTAGAATAATTTGCCTCTTTTGTTTTACCAGGTAGTGTTATACTATTATCTATATCTACACTTGAAAAGTTAGGTCGACTTTATGAAGTCGACTTAATAAGGTCGACTTTAAGTGGACCTTATTAAGTCGACTTAACAAAAGTCGACTTAACTTTTCAAGTGTAGACGTGGCCCATTTTCAACCTTAAGTCGACTTAAAATGTTAAGTCGACTTAATAAAAATTCCACCAAGGCGCTAATCCCCATCTCCACTGGCTTAAGTCGATTTAATAAAGTTGACTTAGTGCTAGTTTGAATTAAAACCAGGTGTTATTAATTCGAACTAACTGTTCCTTAATTCGATTTAAGGAGCAGCTTAGTATTTTAAGTCGACTTAAGCCTCCTTAAGTCAACTTAATTGGTAAGTGTAGACACACCCAATGAGTTTAATTCTTTTAGCAGTGATTTCAGAGAAGAGAGCAAGCGAAGATTATTTATTAATCTTTCTGAGAGAGCTTTATTTATCTTACTGAGTTATTAAAAGGATTTAAGGATTCATATTTGTCATTGATCTGGTTGTAATTGATCAATAATTCAAGTATGGTAAATCATAGTGGGCTCCAGTAAATGCCCATGCCTATACAACAGTCTCCTTGCACGGATGTACAAATACAACTGTGCTGAGCACTAGTAAAATGGAAGCACCAGTACTGCATGCAACAGTGATACTTACAATTGTGAGTAATCATTAGGACTTTTAGCACTTATAATAGACACAGAGAGAGATTCTTCTACTATAGTATAGTACACAAGATACACAGAGTCAGTTTAAAAGATATATCCCGTAGATCAGCAAACTGGCTTACTTCCTGGACCTGATTGTCTTAAAAGGCCTGCTTTGAAGTTTGAACATAAGGTACCAGCTTTTTATTATTAATATCAATTTATATAGTGGTAGCACCCAAGAGCTTTGATTAGGGACCAGAATATCATTGTGCTAGGTGCTGTACAAACAAAAAAGATGATCCCTGCTTCAAAGATTTTAAAATATATTTCTAGTCAGTTTACTCACAAGCCCCTCTTGAAAGTTTCTTTGTAAATGTTCATATCTCGTATCCTCATTGAGGAAATAAGAAGGGGGGAAAGACTGACAAATGTTCAGTAGCTAAGATTAATCTCATGGGCATAAATTCCATACCTAAGCGCTCAGAGCACCCATGACAGGCAAAAACAGATTTCAAGATTAGGTTTTTATTGGAACCAAATAATTATTAAAGAAAGATAAAGGCTGTGCTAAAATGGTGGTGGTTCTTCTTTGAGTGCTTGCTCATGTCCATTCCATGTTCTGTGTATGCATGCGTGCACCATTGCCAGAGATTTTTCCATCGGCGGTATCTCTTGGGCTGGCTCTAGTACCCTCTGGAGCTGTGCAATTATATGCCAGGCCCTTCACCCTCGCAGTTCCTTCTTACCATCTGTGAGAGTCTCTGGAAGCCTCAGGAAGGTGTCTACTAACTAGTTTTTCTACTCTATTTCATATTTAGTTTTAAGTATGCTTTTGAGTATGTGTGTGTGTGTGTGTGTGTGTGTGTGTGTGTGTGTGTGTGTGTGTATATATAGTGTTAATATAAACAGGGAGAGAGAACCTTTTCCCTATCATCGGGTTGGGGAAGGGAGGCTCTCTTCTTCCCCAGAGCCAGGCATGCACCAGTCTACAAGGTTCAAACCTTGAATCTGCAGTGGCAAGCTTATGCCCTTGAGTGACCCATACTCAGTTGCCTGAAGTATTTGGCGGAAACTCACATGAGACAAGTGCCAGATTTATCAAGACTTCCAAAAAAAAAGGACAAAGGGAGAAAACTGAAGGCTATCCTCACGAAAGCTGCTATCAGATTAGCGTCAGAGCCAAACTGTTCCGATTTTGCACCAAGCACTTCAGCCTTGGTTGGAAGCGCTCCTTTGGCACTATGAACTTCCCAGCATCATTCCCTCTCCATTGTTAAGGAAGGAGCACAAAAGCAGCACACTAACATAAAGTGTTCACTAGTGCAGAGGAACTAGCATTGGGGAGGTAGCGGAGTGTGACCTCCACCCCCCAGTCCCTTAGAATTTCTGACAGTTCAACCTAGGGCTTTGAGTCTCTGCATGACTTTCTGCCAATGCCCAGAAGTCACTATGGCACCAGGAAATTGAGAGTACCATCAACCCTGCAGGCCTTTGCAGTGACAAGGGATTATTGATGCTCCCAGTTCCACTGACTCCACTAGGACAGATACTGGCACCAGGTACTGTGAGTAGGAGGGAGCATGAGGCTCCAAGCTGCTTCTGGTCTCTGAGCCTGCCAAAACCTTCCAAGGGAAGTCAACGCTGATACCATCTTCATAAGCATCTCTGATCCACCAACCCTTGGCACTGTATGAAGGCACAGAAGGTTACTGGTGTGCAGTGGTCAATGGGAGGACTTTTCATCTGAGTTTAAGATGGAACCATGTCTCCAGCCAAAGGGCCAGTACCAGTACCATTCAATGCAACGTCGGACCACGGTGTGAATCCTCCCTTGTGTGCTTGGCCAACTGGACAGTGGCCTATACAGTAGTTTAACTGGAATCCTTGGAGGTTCCCCAGGTATCAGGTCCTTCTGCCCACCAATCTTACTTGGTGGCTTCAGAGAAATGGTCTACTGTTCCTCCCTGCTCAGCACCAGATCCCAACTCCAGTACCAACCCCAGTACTGATGTTCAGGGCATAGCTCCTATAGGTGTTCAGGAAGATTGAAGAAGACAAAGAAGCTCCTCTTCCAGTATAAGCTGCCTCCTCCTCCCCAGACAAGACTCTCCTGGGCCAAGTAGGCAGCTTCCACAGGATGACTTCAGGGCCCATCAGGACCTTCTGAAGGAATGACCACTAACTTGGGGCTAGAGACTGAGGAGTTTAACGAATCATCTCACAGCCTTTTTGTTATTCAGGCTGTAGCAGCTCCTTCTGACGTGGCCTTACCCATTAATGAGGTGAAGTCCAGTAAAGTCCCTTTGGCAAGCTCCTTTTCTGCTCCCCTTTCCCACCTCAAAAATGGCAGAAAGGAAATATTATGTGCCAACCAGTGGGTACAAGTATTTATACTCCTACCCCACTCCAGCATCCCTCATTGTGTTAGTGGCCAATGAAAGGGCCAGACAGCCATTACCCCAAAACAAAAGGTTGTGAAGAAACTGGACCTGTTTAGGAGGAAAATTTATTCAACCGGTATTCTACAGTTGTATATTTCAAACCTGCAAGCTCTACTTGGGGAGATATAACTACAATCTGTAGTGAAGGGTGGTGAAACATTGGAATGGGCTACCTAGGGAGGTGGTAGAATCTCCATCTTTGGAGATATTTAAGGCCTGGTTAGACAAAACCCTGGCTGGGGTGATTTAGTGGGAGTGGTCCTGCTTTTTAGCAGAGGGTTGGACTAGATGACCTCATGAGGTCCCTTCCAGCCCTGTTATTCTATGATTCTATGACTACTTTCCCAAGTTCAAAGACTCTGCCTCAGGATTTAAGGCAGGAATTCACTGCCCTCTTTAGATGAGGGTAAGAATGCTGCCAGGACCTCACTCCATGTGGCACTGGATGCAGCCCACATGGTGGCCTGGGCAATGACCTCTGCTATCTCTATGAGGCTATATTTCTTGGGACTCCCTCACGGGGTTCAGCAAGCAATCCAGGACCTACCTTTTGAAGGGTCCTCATTATTTTTGGAGCAGATAGACACAAGACAGGACAGTCTGAAGTACTCATGGGCCACCTTCAGGTCCCTGGGACTCTGTGCTCCATTTCAAGCCCCAACAGCAACCATGCTTCCCAGCTCTGCTCCGAGACAGGAACCCTATAAAAGAAAAGGAAGAAGTTACCAGTGATGTCAATCACTTTGTCTACTTCAGCCTCACAGCCACCATCACGTAAGTATTTTAGTAAGCCCAAACAAGTCTTTTGAAGATGTGTCTGAAGGTGCTATGCCAATTCTTGCCTCAGATCCTCCCTCCCCTTTATTTCTGGACCAACTGCCCCATTTCAGCACAGCATAGTCCTGCCTAATAGCAGATCTGCTGGGTGCTAAATAAAGTGGCTATCGGCTATACCTTTCAATTTTCATCCCCCTTCCTCCAATTCCTCATCACCATCCCTCTTCAGGGGCTTTTCTCAAAAGCAACTCCCAGCGCAGGAGATGCAGACCCTCCTGTAGATGTGGGCTGTGGAGGAGTTCCTCAAGACTTGAGCAGGAAGGAGTTATACTTCTGATATTTTCTATTTCCAAAGGCCAAGTGGGGCCTTTGGCTCATCCTGGACGTGTTGCCTCAACAGATATCTCAAGAAATGAAGTTACACCTGGTCTCTATCACCCATCCCTGGATCCTGGGAACAGGCACACCCGCCCTTAGATTTGAAGGACACTTATTTTCACATTTCTGTCTTTCATAGCTACAGAAGATTTCTCGTATTTATTGTAAACTGAATTCTCAACCAATTCACTGCTCTTCCCTTTGGTTTGTTCTCAACCTCCCAGGTTTTACAATGTGCACGGTAGTAGTAGCTGCCTCCTTCAAACAGCAAGACATTCAGGTCTACCCATAACTCGACAACTGACTGATCAAGGGTTGTTCAGAGGCTCAAGTGAAAAGCAGCATCAGTGTGGCCCAAGCCACCTTCTAAGCACTGATAAATGAGCAAAAGTAAATTCTTATTCCAGTTCAGAGAATAGAATTCAGTGAGGCAGTGCTTCGACCCAACCCATCCGGAGGCCCAAATCCAGATTATCTCATCCTTGATATGAAGATCATGGTCCATCCAATTATGACACCTCAAGTTTGCCTCAAGCTACTGGGGCACATGCCTGCTTGCACTTACATTGTCTTACATCAGAGTCCTGTGGCACTTTTAAAGACTAACAGATTTATTTATCGCATGAGCTTTCGTGGGAGAAAATCCCACTTCGTCAGATGCTTTGAAGTTTTCCATCTTCAAAGCGTCTGATGAAGTGGGATTTTCTCCCACGAAAGCTCATGCGATAAATAAATCTGTTCGTCTTTAAAAGTGCCACAGGACTCTGTTGTCTTTCTACAATAGACTAACACGGCTACCCCTTTGGAATCGTCTTACATGCAAGTCGATGCTTCAGGCTCCTGATGACATGGCTTGTTTATTCTCTGAACTTGGACTTGGTACTCATTTTTTCTCCCCAGTCTTTATCTACCTCAACTGGTAGATGGACCCGAGGTCAGTATTGATGGGAGTTCCCTTTGCTGTCCCCCAACCCTCTGTGCTCCTAGTCTTGGACATGTCAGATATAGACTGGGGAACCCATCTCCACAACCTCAGGAAGGACTTTCCCTGCACATAAGTGTTAGCAAACTCAGGGCAGTTTGCTTAGGAAGTGTTCCTTCCTCAGATCTGAAAAAAGGTGGTACAAGTTCTGATGAACAAAACCCCGGTCATGTTTTATATCCGCAAGCAGGGAGGAGCTTGATCCTCTGCCCTGTGTCAGGAAGCCATCTATCTATGGGACTTTTGTATGAAGCATTCAATCCACCTTGAGGCCTCTTACCTTCTGGGATCCCATAATGCAGTGGAAAATCACCTCAACAGTTCCTTTTCCTCTCACTATGAGTGGTCTCTGCACCTGGAGGTCGCCAGGTTTATCTTCTAGAAGTGGGGCCCTTCCCAGATAAACCTGTTCACAACCAAGCAGAACAGGAAATACCATCAGTTGTGCTAACTGCATAGGCACAGCCCAAACTCACTCTCTGATGCTCTCCTGCTCCCATGAACAGAGCTCCAGTTCTACACATTTCCCATAGTCCTGCTGGTTCACAAGGTCCTCCTGAAAATCATACGGACAAGACAAGAGAAGAGTTATTCTTATGGGCCCATCATGGACAAGCCAACAGTGGTTCGGCCTGTTACTAGATCTATCAGTAGAAACCACATTTCCATTTCTGTTCCATCTGGACCTGATTTCACAAGACCACAGTTGGTTACTCCACCCAAATTTCAACTCCCTTCACTTAACTGCATGGTTGTTACATGAACCCAGAGGAACAGGCCTCTTCGGAACAAGTTTGGTAGGTCTTGCTAGGTAGTAGGAAGCTGTCCATTAGAGCTACTTAACTGGCCAAATAGAAATGCTTCCTGATATGGGCATCCCAACAATACCTCTCTCCATTTCGGTCTTCTCTTCAGTCTGTCTTGGACTACTTGCTCCATCTAAAACAGCAAGGTCTGGCCCTCACTTCTATCAAGGTGCATTTAGCAGCAATTTCAGCTTTTCACTCACTGGTAAATGGCAGGTTAGTGTTATCTCATGAGATGCCAGTCCATTCTCTTAAGTGTCTGAAAAGACAGGGTCCTCAGGTCTCTGAGCTGATTGCCTCCATAGGATTTAAATCTGCTTTTGTCAAGGCTCATGGTTCCTTCCTTTCAACTGCTAGCATCATGCCATCTTCTGCTTCATCTTGGACGGTTATCTTCCTGGTGAGGATCACTTCAGCCAGAAGTGTCTCTGAAATCAAGGCCCTTCCATCAAAGCCACCGTACATAATGTTCTTCAAGGACAAGGTCCAACTGTGTCTCCACTTGGCCTTAGGGGGTTTTGCAGTTTGATAGCCACCAGGTTATTGTCTTGCCAATATTCTTCCCAAAGTCTCACAAGAACTCCAAAGATCAACAGCTGCATTCTTTATGCAGGTTCCAGTCCAAGACATCTTCATGACTGCAACTTGGTCATCAGTGCATACCTTTGCATCGCACTATGCCACCACCCAACAGGCTTGAGACAACACCAGGTTTGGAATAGCGGTGTTGCGGTTAGCATGTCTATGAACTCCAAGCCTCCTGCTGAGGTACTGCTTGTGAGTCCCCTAATGTGGTATGGACATGAGCAACTACTCGAAGAAGAAAAAATGGTTACTAATCTTTTGTAACTGTTGTTCGTCAAGATGTGTTGCTCACGTTCATTCCACTCTCCTACCTTTCGGTCAGAGTTGGCTGGCAGAAGGAACTGAGGGCGTGTGAGGTCAGCAGTGCCCTTTATACTGATACATAGGCATGCAGCTGTAGATGGTGCTAGAACTGGCCTGATGGATACCATTGTGGGAAAATCTCCAGCAACAGCGCATGCAGAGCACTCACCAAATGTGAAATGGACATGAGCAACACATCTCAAGGAACAACAGTTATAAAAGGTTAGTAACTGTCTTTTACTAAATATTAATTTCACATCCTGATTGCAGAAGGTCACCACACAACAGAGCTTCCAGTGTAACTCCAGCACACCTGGTATCTGGGGTGACTACTCAAACACAAGAAAATATTTAGAGAGTGCGGTGGAACTTGTTTGATAGATAGGAGACAGCATATCAGAAGGGAGAAGGAAGCAAAGCGTGCAATAAAAATATGAAGAAAGGGGTCAAGAAAAGAGAGCATAGATGTGAGCAGCAATGTAATTATGCAGAGCCTTGAGATGAATATGAGATGCTTTAACTTGACGCAGGAGAGAAACCAGTGAAGAGGACTGAGGAAAGGCGTGACTTTTTTCAGCAGAAGAGAAAAATTAACAGTAGTGTTTAGATGAACTAGTGCAGAGAGGCTTAAAAAAGTAGTCTTGAAAGGAGTTCATTTTTGGCTGATGATAAATGCTTTCCACCATAACTAATCCTACATCATCTGATCTCGTACAGTCTCGTACATTACTAATCCTACTACATCAAATGCAGGATTAATAGTCTAAAAGAGATAAAGAAATGTCTCGTTTTTCAGACAGCAGTGATAAGTGCATACTGGTGGGGAAGGCACAGCAATTGGAAAAGGAGGATAAAGATCAGATGACCTAGGATAAGTTTTCTAGAAGCTTTATGCATTTTAATAGGATAGTCTCACAAAAGAATAAATCTATTTAGCTTTGATTTTGTCCCACATATATATTTCCCTCACTAGCCTAAATCACAGAAGCAGTTTCTCAAGACAAGGGAGACAGAACTTGGTTTCTGGTCTACAATTCATTAGTGCTCTTCAGAGGGAGTTCACATTAATGCAATGCAGGATTTTCCCTCTCCCTTCTTCATCCTGTGTATGATTTGGTGTTTAGAATGTGTGAGTGAGAGAAATCTGTTCTTGTAGGGTTTGTTATTCACTATGCTTTCTAAAGATAGAACAATCTGTCTCTGTGTTCATTTAATTGATGCAATGTCAACAGGGATAATGTGTTGGATAATATAGAATGAGTTGTAAACAAAGCAGGGTGCTATATGCTCCAGAAATACCATAACCAAAAATTAATTAGACAGCCTCAAGGGAAATTGTAGAAATAGTTGAAGTGCTAAACTGTTTTGGGACTTGTTTCCTTGTTTATGAAAAAGAGATTCTTTTCAATTTTGAAGTTTCCTGAAATACGAAGCTTTTTTTCTACTTAGATAATTACCCTACAGCTTTTAGAAGCATGCAAATCAGATTCTGAACTCCTATTATACCAGGGCAAATCTGAACTATTTTAGATTAGATCGGGGCCTATCTTAATTGTGGGGATATTAAAATTAAGCCTAATAACATTGGAGAGGTGATGCTACTATGTTCATATGCATTTACTAAAAATGTAGGTTAGAGTGAAGAGTACTAAGGCTTCTATTGAATTATTAGACAAATTGTTTTATTTTATTTTATTTAAGTGTTTATATTAACTCTGTGCACAAAAGATCAATTATAATTGACTGATACGTAACAATGTGCTGGGTGAAATCCTGGCCCCATTGAAATTAATAGCACAACATCCATTTACTTAACTTGGCCAAAATTTCAGCCCTTGAATATAGGTTAATATTTATAGTCCAAACCCTAAAATTTTAATTCAGGTCCAGATTGTGTTTGGCCATTTGGAAGGTGCACAGAAGGAAAGGGCTCAAGATGCCTTTCCTGCATTCTTGTGCAGCCCATGTTATGGCCTCCTGCAATTGTAATACCTCAAGGGAGCACAAAACCACCTCTTTCCTAGGGCAAAGTAGAGTATGTTATACTCACAGAAACGGGTAGTAGCAGGGATTCTGCATTCCACAGCTCCCCTTGGTATAGTATGGCTCTACATGGTCCTTATTGCAGGATTATGTATAAATGCCATCAAATAATCATAGAACCATAAGGCTGGAAGGGACCTCATGAGGTCATCTAGTCCAACCCCCTGCTAAAAGCAGGACCACTCCAACTAAATCATCCCAGCCAGGGTTTTGTCTAACCAGACCTTAAATATCTCCAAAGACGGAGATTCCACCACCTCCCTAGGTAACCCATTCCAATGCCTCCTCCTAGTGAGAAAGTTTTTCCTAATATCCAATCTTGACCTCCAAAGCTGTAACTTGAAACCATTGCTCCTTGTTCTGTCCTCTGTTACCACCGAGAACAGCCTAGCTCCCTCCTCTTTGGAGCACCCCTTCAAGTAGTTGAAGGTTGCTATCAAATCCCCGCTCAGTCTTCTCTTCTGCAGACTAAATAAGCCTAGTTCCTTCAGTCTCTCCTTATAAGTCATGTGCCCCAGCCCCCTAATCATTTTCATTGCCCTCCGCTGCACTCTTTCTAATTTGTCCATATCCTTTCTGTAGTGGGGAGCCCAAAACTGGACACAGTATTCCAAATGC
Organism: Pelusios castaneus; assembly: GCA_007922175.1. Taxonomy (NCBI): domain Eukaryota; kingdom Metazoa; phylum Chordata; order Testudines; family Pelomedusidae; genus Pelusios; species Pelusios castaneus. Next base: position 10,339,704 of record ML685797.1, read on the forward strand.
GGCCTCACCAGTGCCGAATAGAGGGGAATTATCACATCCCTCGATCTGCTAGCAACACTTGCTGTTTGTTTTGTACTTACTAAGGCAAAACTTCCATGGACTCCATTATAGACTACAAGATCTTGCTCTGTAATTGAATGCTTATCTGCATTGGTGTGTGTGTTCTGTGATGATTTCACTGTATTTCTGTTATGTGCATTGGTTATACTCATCCAAAATTAACACAAAGATGTGGAAAAAGGAAAGGATCACTGTTTCCAGTGTAATCTTTTAGTTGATCCTGTTGTTTGGTTATCTTGAGTTTTCTCAGAGGAGTGAATGAAATCGTTATATCTTCCTAAAGCAAGGATTTAAAGAGGTGGGGCTAAGGGGGTAGTTATTTTTAATTGTTTTTCTTTGTTCCTGCAAATCAGCTTTTATAGTAGTTCAGCGAGCAAAATTGCAAGAGTAATCTTTTGGGTATCCATACCTCAAAGGAAGGAAATATGAAATATCTCTAGCTTTCTTTGGACTCCTGCCATACTTACAGCCTATTGAAGAGCATAGCACCCTTAATATTTCACTTTCTTAGAAAGTAGATCTGATGACAAAAGGATAGTACTGATAGAAATATTTTTCCTTTTGAGGGCTTAGATGTACTACATAGAACTAAAGTATGACATGCTGTTCCTTTGTAACAGTACCACGAATATTAAAATACTCCTGTCATCACTGCTTAGCCTCAAGCTTCCTTTAATGATCCTTCCAGATCTTGTAGGGACTAGAACTAAATTAACTATGGGACTTCAGAAAGTAGTTACATTGAGACAATTAATGATTCTTGTCAAAGTCCTGCACAATCAGTATCCATAAATTATTACATTTAACTGCCTGTCCTTTTTATCTCCACTAAAGGTTTTTGGGTTCCTTATTAAAGCATCAATCCATGGCTGTGATGTGCCCCCTCAAAAGAAAACATAAACAACTAATCAAATAGACAGTGTTCTTTGTGGTTTAATTCAAAGGCTGCTGTTGTACTTAAATTGCATTTATATGCTAATATCACCTCATCAGACATTTGGATGTGTATTCTTTTTATCTATATTTTGCGCCTTCGTTATTATGTCAGTCTGCTGTTGAACTTTCCCCCATTCCACATTCAGAGAGAGTGGGTAATACAGCTGGATAAACAGATGAAAGAGTTCTGGAGATAGATAGTTGTCTCCTGCTGTTCTTGTTTTACCCACCAATAAAAGTCATATAATTTTTTAGAGAAGAAATCTAACAACGATTTGTTCAGCACATAGAGTAGACCACAACAGAAATGAATTAACTTTGTCTCTTTCAAGAAGGGGTTCCTTTCACATTCTATAACTGATTGTGCTGCTTTATCTACTTTAGAGGTGACCAAGGGAGATGCTTAAATAACCCGCAAAGTTGAGAGCTGAGATACCTGTATTCCTGAGTTTGAACCCAATTTCCCTGAAATAACAGAAGTATTAGTCATTTTTGTGTTGCCTTCTCAGCACGCATTCCATCAATGGCTGTTGCGGTTTTATCATTTTTACTTTTTCTTCCTACCATCTTTGCTTGTGTCTATGGTTCTTCTAAATGCTGCATGCATTTAGCATGGGAGCAATTCATGCAGCCTCATCCTGTGGTTTGCAATGTTTTTGCCAGTATTTAACAATTAAATAAAGCTGTTCCTTTCTTCCTGGGACTGGCTGTGGAAAGGGCTGGATGTTATGCCAAATTAGTCAAACTTTTATCCAGATCTTGCCATTGCATATTCAGTGTTGATTCTGGGAATTTAAGGAATGTTTTATTGCTGCCTGGTAATTGACCATTCTAAAAAAGCCGAGGAGAATGCCTGTCTTTTGTTCTCTTTGAGTGCAGAACACATTCAGATAATCCATGAAAGGGAACATGAATTTTCTAGTCCACATATCTTTGGCTATAGTATATCAGAGAAGGAGGCAGGGCTAGGTGTAGCTAAGGCACCCATCTGTGCACCCAAATGACCTCTTAACCTTCCAGTGCTGGACAGTACCTTCCTACTACGGGACTATCCATAACAAATGCTTCTTCTTCGAGTGATTGCTCCTGTCCATTCCATGATAAGTGTGCGCGCACCACATGCACGGATTGCTGGAACCTTTTTCCCTAGAGACCTCATAGGGCTGGCTTCGGTGCCCCTGGAGTGGCGTCGTCATGGCGCTTTATATAATGCCGGCCCCACACCCACCAGTTCCTTCTTACCTCCCTGACGGTTGCTGGAGCATCTGCTGGCTCATCAGCAGTTTCCCCTTAGTTCTTCTACTTAACTTCGTTTAGATCCCATCAGTTAGTTAGCGTAGAATTGGAACTGGCGCCACGGCCGCAGGCCAGGTATGCCGGGGTTTAAGGCATGCGAGACCTGCTGTAAGCCGATGCCCCTGGATGACCCTCACAGATCCTGTCTCAGATGCCTGGGTGAGGCTCATCTGCACAATAAGTGCAAAATTTGCAAAGGGTTCCGTCCCAGAACCCAAAAGGAGAGAGAGCATAGACTGAAGCTCCTCCTAATGGAGGAGGCTCTTTGTCCGGCGAATTTGGAAGGTCCAGGTTTCAGTGCGGCACCATCGGTGCAGAGCACACCAGCATCGTCAAGTGGCACCAAGGCCAAAGGACATGGAGAGAGAGACTCGGCACCACCATTCGCCAGCGGCACTGAAGCCCCCAGTATTGCATCGGCACCGGTCCCTTTCGCGCAGCCCCGCACAGAAAAGAAAGAAGATGGACAGAGGGCGTTCCCCGTCCAGGAAGGTTAAGGCCAGGGACAAGACAGTACCGAAGTCGGACCAACCTCTCTGAGCACCACATTCTCTGGCACTGTCGATTCCGGCCCCGAGTAGGGCACCGTTGAGTCCGGTGTCCATGGCTTTGCCCACCAGAGCCATCCTTGAAGAGGACTTGCAGCTCCCGTCAATGCCAGAGACATGTAAAGCGGCGCGGAAGCTAATTGAGCAGAAGGCACCGCACACGCCATGCCGCTCGCCCACTCCAGCACCCAAGAGTTTGGGGCCGTCGAGAGGCAAGCCGGCAGTGGTCTACCCAGACTTATGGCACCGTTCACCGCAAGTATCACCGGCCCAGGACAGTGCCAGGTGCAAGGTACCAGTGCCGGCGCAGCTGTCTCCACCCTGGCACCGGTCTCCAGTGCCACCAATGATTGTGGCAGCAGCAGGGGCCGCACAGTACCATTCCCCTGGGGAGGTGTTGGAGCAGGCTCCGCCATGGCACCGCTCGCCCGCGACACCACATGAGCCGGCACCGAGACGAGGAGAGTCCAGGCATCGCACATCGCCCGCGACTGGCACCGCCCCTCCCTGGTCACCTAGAACCCAGTTTTTGTCGGATTTGGAGGACTTCGGGAGCTCCAGGCATAGCAGGAGCCATTCAAGGAGGAGGAGGAGCAAGAGGCGCCCACAATCCATCTCCCAGTGGGGCCCGCAGTGGCCCGTGCCACAGCAGTGGCCATTCTGGACCCCGTGGGCTTACCATCAGGCCCAGGGCCCCAGAATTGACAGACCCTTCTCCGCTTCATTGTCAAGGCCACAGCCCTCCTACACTGCCAGTGCCCCACCTGAGGGGGGATCGGACGTTGAAACGGCTCGTCGGGGACGCAGAGATTCCGACCCTTCGGAGTTGGGCTCTCAGGCGGAACCCAGCACTGCGGACCAGCCGCCAGACCCCTCTGGGGAGTCGTCCTCATCACTGCCGGATGAAGCTGTGGCAGGAGCACAGCTGGCAGCCATCCCTGACGACAGCAGGACTCATCAAGAGCTGCTCAGGAGGGTGGCACGAAATATGGGTCTGCCGGTGGAGGAGATTGTGGAGGAAGCAGACCCGATGGTCGATATCCTCCTGCCGGAAGGCCCGTCCAGGGTGGCACTGCTCCTCATAAAGACAGTGCAAAATATCACCAGGTCTTTGTGGCAGACCCCTGCTTCTATTCCACCCACGGCCAAGAAAGTGGAAAATAAATACTTGGTGCCAGCAAATGGGTACAAACATTTTTACTCCCACTCCGCTCCAAGCTTGCTGATTGTGGCTGCGGCCAATGAAAAGGAGAGGCAGGGGCACCAAGGCCCAACACCAAAGTCCAAGGATGCTAGGAAGTTGGAGCTCCTGTGCCGTAAAGTCTACTCCACTGGGGGGCTCCAATTTAGGATTGCCAACCAGCAGGCAATCCTGAGTAGATATACCTTCAATGCGTGGGCATCCTTGGATAAGTTGGCAGACAAGCTGGATCAAGGGTCAAGACCTGAATTGTCGGCTAAGGTCAAGAAGGGCAAGGTGGTCTCTCACTCCCTCCTCCAGTTGGCCCTTGATGCGGCGGACGCGGCAGCTCAGGTCATGGCTATGGGCATTACAATGTGGAGGAGCTCTTGGCTGCAAGCCTCAGGCCTCCCCCAGGAGGTCCAGGCCACTATCCAAGACTTACCATTCGAGGGCCCAGAGCCTTGGCATTCTATATTGACAGGACAAAACCGTTCCCTAAGACCGCTCAGCTATTCGTGGCAGTAGTGGATAGGATGAAGAGTGAACCAATTTCCACGCAGCACCTGTCCGCCTGGATCGTGGCATGCATTCAGGAATGCTATAGCCTGGCGGGAGTCTCCTCGCCTGCAATAAAGGCCCACTCAACAAGAGCACAGGCTTCACTGATGGCCTTCCTGGCCCACGTGGCATTAGTGGACATTTATAAGGCGGCCACCTGGTCTTCCGTCCACACCTTCGCAACGCACTACACGATCACCCATCAGTCGAGAGACGACGCGACTGTTGGGAGAGCGGTGCTGCATGCAGTGAGACTGTAATTCCGACCCTCCGTCTAAAAGGTAAGGCTGGGGATTCACCTATCATGGAATGGACAGGAGCAATCACTAGAAGAAGAAGAAGAAGAAGAAGAAGAAGAAGAAGCGGTTACTTACCATAACTAGTGTTCTTCGAGATGTGTTGCTCCTGGCCATTCCATTTTCCCTCCCTCCTGCCCCGCTCGGAATAGTGGCAAGAAGGAACTGGTGGGTGTGGGGCCGGCTGCTCCATTATATTGAGCGCCATGACGGCACCACTCCAGGGGGCGCCACAGCCGGCCCTACGGGGTCTCTAGGGGAAAAAAGGTCCAGCAATCCATGCACGTGGCGTGCGCACACCTACTCTGGCTCCTTCCCCTGCTCTTCTGGCCCCCCTTACCTGGCTGGAGGACCGGAGGTGCAGAGGTGGCCATACCAGGAGCTGCTCCTTGGCCAGCCGGCCACTCCCACCCTGAGCACGCTCTGTCTGAGACAGTGTGTGCTCAGGGCGGGAGATTTAAAACTCAGGCCCGCGAGCTCCTGCCGCAGAAGAATCGGCCAGGCTGGGAGTTTCAACTCTCCCGCCCTGAGCACGGTCTGTCTCAGACGGAGTGTGCTCAGGGCGGGAGCAGCCGGCTGGCCACGGAGCAGTTCCCGGTCTGGCCACCCCTGCACCTCCGGGCCTCCAGCCAGGTAAGGGGGGCCAGAGGAGCAGGGAAAGGAGCCATGGGGGCTGAGAATCAGGGAAAGGGCGGGGGGGCTGAGAGGAGCAGGAAAGAGCCGTGGGGGAGGGGCTGAAAGGAGCAGGGAAGCTCCGCAGGTGGGAGAGGAGCAGGCAGGGGTGGGGGGAGCTGAGAGGAGCAGGGAAGGGCTGTGGGGGGGGGGGCGAGGAGCAGGAAAAAGCGGGGAGGGAGGAAAAGGGGATTGGCCCTGGAGGGGCCTTGTGTAATAAAGTTTGACCCTTGGCTCATGCACGGGTGGTGCATTTTTCTTGGATTTTGGGCTTTAAAAGCCAGGGTCAGCTTATATGTGGGTCGGCTTATAAGCGAGAATATACGGTACCTAATAAACACTCATCACACCTAAATACTTGTCAAGCATAAACTTCTATAATCCTACAATTTAAATCTATTTAAAATTCATTGATTATATATGAAATAGCATATGAGATGACCATAACACTAAATAACGCAATGATAAATGGATGATGAAAGGAACTAATTTGGTACAATTGTTCTATCATAATGTCTAAGCACCAAGGAGTACAGAGATAAAATTGAGCAAAGTACAATGTAGAGAAATATTGGAGACAGTTTCCTAGTGTTGAGATGTATAACATGTAAGGTAGTGTCCCAAGAGAATTCTAGAAGCCCTTTTACTTGAGTAATTTAGAATTAGAAGGATCAAAGAATATATTTTAGAGAACATTTCTCTGCAGTCAGGAAAAGGGTGATAGATTAGAAGAGTAAATATGTCTTTTCCATCTCTAACTTCTATGATTAAGACTGATTGGTCACTGTGGCCACAGATGTCAGTTGGAAGGGAAATGTATATAATGTATAAAAAGTACATGACATAGAAAAAATAATGTGACGTGGGTATTATCATAAGTGTCGGAAATTCCTTCAGGAAAGATTCTTGCGAAGACAATCAGTCCTGTAGCACTAAAGAAAACAATGCTTGTCACTTGCACAACTGCTGTGCAATGATGGGCAATGATCTTTTAATCTACTCCAGTCTATTTGTAATGGCCAGAACTTGCCGTATTTCTGTAATACGAAGTATCAATTTGCATTTAAACAATAATTCTCAATAAATTGGTACTCATCAATATTTGTTTACCAATTTAACTTTGTCAGGAGAATGCATGTGGCTGATAATTTCCTAGTCAATCTCTTTTCTAACTGGAAAAAAATGTGGGGAAATATATCTACTGGTTAAAAAAAGTGAAGCATTTTTAATTCAGATAAAATGCAGTGCATTGTAAATTAACTAAACAAATAAAGTGGCAAAGCTGTTATTTAGATTAGGCCATTAAATATTTTTACCAGAGTGGAAGATGCATCATGTTAGATTAATAGAACATTCCCTCCTCTACTTTATATTCAGGAAAATTACAATTTGCATCTTAGCTATAAAGCAATGAAGATAATTCAGTCCTAGACCATGTGAAAAACACACTGCAGAAACACCAGTTGGGAATTTTTCTCACAATGAAAGCTATACTAAGCAGCTCTTGGCTTTTACTCTGATGGTTGATGGCAGGGTGCTTCTGTGACTCCCCGAACAGAAAGATTTGTGCTGCTTTAGCAAGGAAGTGCTTTCATCTGACTGTATGAATCCAGTATTTGAGCAGGTTGGTGGGAGCTGGAAATGTACCTGTCACCTTTGGCCTTTTCTACAGTATGGAGTTTTGTCAAGACAAGTTATGCTGATGATCAAAAAACGTTATAATTGCATTGCTTGTGCCTGTTCACAGAGTACTCCTGCTGTCGTCTGAGCATGTCCATAATTGGTGCTCTAGCATCAACAGTGAGAGCAGTGGACTTGTGGGTATCTACCTTACTGTGCAACTCACCATCTTCCACAGCTAGGAGTTGTGGGATGTCATAGTGGATTGCAGACTCAACATCCCATTATGCATGTTTTCCATCCCATCATTCAATGGGCTTCCAACTGCATTTTGCAACATTTTTCAACCATCCCTGATCCCTGTGTGCCCACTATCTCTGTGTAAGGATGGATCCTGCACTGCTCTCTATTGTTATAGTCACAGTTATGAACATGTCCTAGATGGTCATGAGCTTCCAATCTGAACTGGACTCTAAATCACTTAACCTACAGTGAGCCGTGGAAAGAAGCAATGCCAGATTTCTTTTGGCATTCACAGAGCTGCTGATCATGGCGGACACAGGAAAGAGACATTGAGAAATGAGATCACATCATTATGCAGGTCTGGGATGGTGAGTTCTGGCTGCAGAATTTTCAGATTTGGAAACCATCTTGCTGGAACCTGTGTGCACATCTCATGCCAAGGGCACAAGGACACCAAAATGAGACCTCCCTCTTGGTGGAGAAGCACGTGCTGACGGCTATGTGGAATGTAGCAACTTCAGGGTACTACTGGTCAGTCACAAATCAGTTTGGAGTGGGGAAGTCCCCATTGGGGCCACATTATTGCAGGATTGCAGGGCCATTAATCACATTCTCCTACAAAGGACTGACTCTTGGAAATGTGTGTGAAAGAGTGGATGGCTCTGCAGCGGTGGGATTCCTGAGCTGCAGCAGGGCAATAGATGGCACGTATATCCCAATTTTGGACACAGATCATCTTGCGATGGAGTACACGAATAGAAAAGGGTATTTGTCTGTGGTATTGCAGACATTTGTGGATCACCATGGGCACTACACTGACATCAATGCAGGGTGGTCTGGGAAGGTGCATAATACATGCATCTTCAGGAACACTGGCCTGTACAGAAAGCTGCAAACAATGACTTTCTTTCCAGACCAAAAGATTCCAGTGGAGGATGTTGAAATGCCCATAGTGATCCTGGGAGACACAGCATACAACTCACTTCCCTGGCTCATGAACTTTATACAGGCAATCTAGATAGCCTCCAAGGAGTGCTTCAATAACAGGCTGAGCAGGTGCTGAATGACCATAGAATGACAGAATGTTTTGCAGATTAAAAAGCACTCTGGCACTGCCTTTATGGCAGGTTATAACTAAATGAGGAAAATATTCCCATGTCCTGCTGGGCACTCCATAATATTTGTGAGGCTTAGGGTGAAAAGTTTCCCCCTGTGTGGAGTATGGAGGTGGATCATGTGGTGGTTGAGTTTGAGCAACCTGACCTTGGGGCTATTAGAGGGCACAGGCCTTGGGGCACCTTTTGACACTAATGATCACCAGTAAGGTGTCTTTCTAAACAGCACTGTGCCAGGCTTTATTTACATGTCATCTTGCATGAAAAATTTGATGATTTCTGACCACCATTTGTATTCTGCAAATGATCCAATTGCCGTCATTTATCAATTTCAACGGCAACTGCTATGTGTAGGAGACAAATAAAGATTGTTTATCTTTCAGAGAGCATGTGTTTATTAAATAACAATTAACAATACACACAAAACACTGGGTAGCAAGAGAGAAAACAGTGAATGGTAGAGTAGGCTCTCACAGCTGTGCATAAGTCTAGTTATCATTTTGGAAGCTGTCCATAAGAGGGAATGAACCAGGTATCAAGATGGCCCAGGCAGTTGGAAGGAATGTATGGGTGAAGTTTGGGGAAGGCATGGTCCTTTATCATCTACAAGCAGTGACAAGCATGCATGAATTCAGTCTCTAGTGTTCTTAGGGATTTTAACAGCTCCATTTGCTCCTCCATAGCTTTTATCATCCACTTACGACCCACTAAAATTCAGTTCGGGTTTCCCCTCATCTTCTGATTATCTATTTTCTGATTTTCATTTACAGTCTATCTCCATGTCTTGTGTTTCTTGTTTTAATGTCTCTGAGGATTGAAGCACCTCCTGAAACATTTCCTCCTTGCTTCTTCTTGGTCACTTTCTTATCAGGCGGAGAAGATTCATTGGTGTGCAGGTATATATCTGAAGGCTACATGGCTGTGTCTACACTGGTAAATGAAGTCGACTTAAGCTTGCTTAAGTCGACTTAATTTACCCTGCGTCTACACTACAGTTTCCTTAAGTCAACTTAAGCAGCTTGCTTAAGTTGACTTAAGAAAAATAAAGTCGACTTAATGAAAATTAAGTCGACTTTATTAAACCACCTTTTCATTAGACTTAAGGCTTAATTCGACTTTTTAAAGTCAAATTAAGACAGTGTAGCCCTGGGGTAGCCCTAAGTCGATTTAGGGCTACCCCAGGACTACACCAATGCCCTCCCTGCTGGGGGGGGACATAGGGGGAGCTTGGCATGCCCCCCAAAGGGCAGGGCATGTGGGCAGGGTGTGACGCTGTCTGGATTTAGGGAAGCATTTATGATATTATTTTCTATTCATATCTCATAAATGCTATAATCCATAGGAACTATGTCATATTTGGTATCAATAGAAAGGTAGTAATTTGCTGGGAATTATTATATAGATTATGTCTAGGAATTGTATTTATATTAGAAGTTATTTAGTTAGGAATTTGGTGTTATAGCTATACTTTAACTTGTGTCATTCTGGAGGAATGCCTTAGACAGGAGGGTGTGAACAACCATTGTCTCCTTAATGGGGAGTCTGGAGGGAGGAGAGCCATGCCTCAGCTGGCTGCCAGACCCTGAGGTGCAAGACCCGTGGTATCCTAATGCACTCCGTTCACCACAATGCACTCACAGCAATGCATCATTACAGAACATTACACGTCTTTCTCACCATCCCCTGTAAAGCATACAGATGAGCAAATGCCCTGAACATGATGAGTTTGGCCCTGAGAGGAGCCCTCAAGATGAAGAAAAGGGTCTTGGTGGTTCTCTAAGGAGATCACTGCACGCAACTAGAGACAAAATTGTAAGTTCTGCCATCAGCCACCATTTTCCACTGACAGGACAGCCATAGAAGCCGCCATTTTTCTCAGGCGGGGGGTCACAGCTCACGCCTGAGAGTAAGCGGGGATGAAAGGAGGGTGAATCTCATCCATGGGATCAGCTTCAGACCAGGTCAACATGCTGCTTGGCTGTGTGCCACTTTGGCACTTGTACAAGTGATTGCTGATTAGGATGATTCCTACAGTGGGGGAAAGAACAAAGCAGATCTGCTAAGGAACCTTTGCCCGAGGATTGGCGAGTACCTTCCGGAAAATTTCTTAGAGATCTCTCTGGTGAAATCTCAGTGTGCATTAATACACTTTTCTGTCACACTGTTCAGGTGCACAAAAGCATGTGAAGCAGATGTAAACATAGCTACGTTTGTACATTTCTATCCCTTAACCCACCAGTACACTATAACAAAAGAAAGGACAGTTCTACCTCATATAAATGAACAGCAGCAACTAAAAAAGATAACTTATAAGAGCTTCCTTTTCTTGCATCCTGCGTACCAGAAGTGGAGGGCTGGGACTGACTTGAACCCTCTGGGATCAAGAAGAGCCCATGGCACTGGCTAGCACTGTTGTCTGCTCTACCTTGTCCCCCAACTTGATCTCCTCATCCGCAACTTCCTCCTCAGGACTGAGTCCGTTGTCCAGTGTCTCTAGTTCTGCTGAAGTATCCCCAGAGCTCTTGGCAGTGGAGGTCAGCTTGCCACCGAATATGGCGTCCAGCTCCTTATAGAAGTGCTACGTCTTTGGCGCAGCACGAGAGCAACTGTTTGACTCCTTTGCCTTTTGGGATGTCTGCCTCAGCTCTTTGATTTTTGCATGGCACTGGTACACGCGCCATTCATAGCCCTTCTCCAAAAGGCCTTGAGAAATATGACCGTAAGTATCCAAGTTCCTAAAACTGAAGTGGAGCTGGAACTGCACGACTTCCTCTTCCTACAGAATCAGCAGATCCAATAGCTCTGTTATACTCAGAGTAAGAAAGCATTTGGTGCATGGGGCTTCCATGTCAGCAGGGAAGGTGTGATGTGAGTGCTCCAGACCAATCAAGCAGGAAGTGGAATTTCCAAAATGCCCAGGCCTTTGAAGGGGGAGGGGTACCTGTGTAGTTGGATACCAAGAATAGCTATGTACTTGGCTGCAAGGTTCAAACTGCTGGCCAGAGAGGTCACGGTGGACATTGTGAAACACCTCCTGGAGGCCAATTGCAACAACATAAGCAGTGTGTATGCTGAAATTTTGTTGCTCTAACTGTGCTGAAAAATGCTCTATGCCTCTCATCAGGGTCGTTTTATTTTGTTGCCAAAGTAGGAGAGTTTTGTTGATGGGAGGAGCATTATCGTGTAGATTTTCCTTTTTTATGACAAACCTCTGTAGTGTAGACCAGGCCTGATTCTGCCGTTTATAAACACAAGGATCTCCCAGAGTCTATGGAGTCATTTTTAAAAGATGCTTTCTAAATTCTTTTAGAGTATTAGCTTTTTATGGTCCACTGAAAAATCAGCCTCAGTTAAACATTCTTTTATTTTCCTGCCACCTTTTTTTAATTATTTTCCCTCGAAAACATTCAAAGCAATTTGGGACATCTATTCAATGATCAAGTCCTGTTCTGACATGACATTTAAAACTGATTGATTAAAAAAAAATTTTTTTACATATTTAAAAGAGAAATAACATCGACTCTGAAGCATGGAGTTGAAATGATCTTTTTCAGTACCAATCTCCTGTACATATGGCATTCTGCAAATTATATATTCTGTTTCATAGAATTACTATATTTATTTCCAGAGGAAAATGGATTATTAATTACAGCCAAAGGCTGCTTTGATTAAATATACAATTAATTAGCTATGCTAAGCCCATCCCAAAGCTCCTAATATTTTCAGCTGGATGATTTTTCTGGTACTTTTAATTAAAATTGTTCTAAAAAGCCACAAGTTAGCTGCATGTGCACTTAAAACTGAAGTTAGCTCTTCAGTGTTTTGCTGGTTGCCGTATGCCATCTAATTAATCTTTTGTGATTAAATGTACATAAAATCATCTAAAGTGCAAGGTAATTTGTACAGATATGGAACAGTGGAGAGCTTTTTACCAACTCTCAGAGTGGTTGTTTTATCTGCTAAAAATAATTTTAAAAGGCCGCAAATGTTAATTATTTTGATGAAGCAAATATAGAAAAAGACATCCCTATCAAACAGCAAAATCCAGCAGGAACAGCAAGCAAGCAGAATATACCATAAACACATAGTTGCAGAAATAAGAAAGATTGCTTTGTATGGTTTGCCTTTGCTTCCTGTGGTGCAAATATGTTCTCCTCACAACTGGTTCATTCATTTTAAATGAAAAATACCCTATTTTTGGATGTGACATGATCTTCTGCCTTTCCTTCCTTCCCTGAATAAAGCTAAGGCATGTTTTACAATTTCCATACTGCAGCTAGGATGTGACAAAGGCAATGCTCAGTGTGAGCAATGGTGGCAGAATCAGGCCCTATAGTATTTATGTGACAATAAGAAGTAGGCTCTCCAAAGCTTCCTTAGCTTTCAGATAGTCTCAAACAAAGTTTCTCACATCTGCCATTTAGCCCTGTCAGTGGGTTCAAAGTGCTTTCTCCATTGTGCCAAGCAGAAAGCATAGTGGACCTTATCCTCCCAACTGAATTCAGTATCAGTGATTTTGCTTTGAATGTGCATGCTGCACTACCTGTCCCACATATACATGCAGTTTGTTCATCAGCGTGAAATAAGTGTCCCAATCTCCTGTTTTTAAAGTAGATGAGCTGCCAGCTTTTAATGGTGTGTTACCTTAATTTGTACTTTACAAAAACATGATGTTACAGTTGTGCATATGTCTGTCTATAAATACCCATTTCCTTCAGGCAACAATCTTTTAGCAACCCGTCAAATGTGCCTTTCATTTATTTTTTATCTTTTTCAATTAGGTTCTTCGTAAACATTACAAGTCTCTTGCCATATGAATTCAAGGCTTGCTAGTTAAAAGGCAGTGGTTGCATTTGGAAAACCTGACAAAATTTTGCCTAATTTTGTCTTGGCAGTTGCTTTACAAGAAGCTTCTTTTCATTCTGTGGATTTCTTCGGTCATTCCTCTGACACTCAGAATGGTTTCTTGGTAAATACTGAGTGCCCTGTGAGCACTCTTGTGTGGTTCGGCAAAGCCCAATCCCCATAGCAGCAGTACTTCCAAATCCACAAAGCTGAGTGTCTCCTAATGTTGTGAATGGGTACATGAAACTGTAGTAGCCTGCCAACAGTAGATATACTCTACAGCAGATATGTACAGTCAGCATAGACCCAGGTCTGGTATCTGAAATCACTCTTGTGTGCTGTATCCTTTGCATTCCTGAAACAGATTCCAAATGCAAACCCCTGGGTGAGGGAGCTCTTTAGGGAGCAGTCCCCCAACCTATGCCAAATAAAAACCTCCCTCTGGCTAAGCCATAGGGGCAGTGCTAAGCTTGTCTCCACTGGGAGTTGTTCTTTGCAGCTTTTGTATTTTTCAGGAGCTGCACTTAGGAGCTAGTTTCATCTGCAGCTCCAGCTGTAGCTGCCAACTGGTGACCAGACGTAGAGTGGATTTCTCCAGTTGTGAGATATATGGGAAATTCAGAGTTGAAGCTGGCTTTCCAAAAGGTTAAATTTGCCAATATTCTGAAGTGCATGCCATACTGCATCCCACATTGATCTCTGAACTTGGTAATATTTAGCAACACTTGGATAAATTAAGGATTGAATGTTAGCCCTTAACTTTGAACATCCTTCCTACGATTAGAAGGGACCAGTATGACCATTTAGTCTGACTGGCTGCACAATGCAGGCCACAGAACCTCCTCCGCCAATTCCTGTAATAAACTTCTGACCTATGACTGAATAATTGAAGTCCTCAGATCATGGTTTAAAGACTTTAAGGTACAGAGAATCCATCAGCAAGTGAGCCATGCCCCATGCTACAGAGGGAGGCAAAAAAAACCCAGAGCTTTTGCCTATCTGTCCTGGGGGGAAATTCCTTCCTGACTCCAAATATGGCGATTAGTTAAACCCTGAGCACATTGGCAAGAATCACTAGTCAGACACCCAGAAAAAATTCAGAACACAGCCCATCAAATATCCCATCTCAGACCATTGGCATATCTACTGTCAGTAGTCAAAGATCAGTCAGTTGCCAAACTAGGCTTTCCTATCATACCATTCCCTCCATAAATTTATCAAGTTGGGTTTTGAAGCTAGCTAGGTTATTGCCCCCACAGCTCCCCTTGGAAGGCTTTTCCAGAACTTCACTCTTCTGATGGTCAGAAACCTGCTTCTAATTTCAAGTCTAAACTTCCCAATGGCCAGTTTATATCCATTTGTTCTTGTGTCCACATTGGCGCTGAACTTAAATAATTCCTTTCCCTCCGGGATATTTGTCCCTCTGATATATTTATGGAGAACAATCATATCTTCCCGTAACCGTCTTTTGGTTAGGCTAAACAAGCCACGTTCTTTGAGTATCCTCTTATTAGGTAGGTTTTCCATTCCACCGATCATCCTAGTGGCCCTTCTCTGCACCTGTTCCAGTTTGAATTCATCTTTCTTAAACATGGGAGACCAGATCTGCAAACAGTATTCCAGATGAGGTCTCCCCAGCGCCTTGTATAATGGTACTAACACCTTCCTATCTCTACTGGAAATACCTTGTCTGATGCATCCTAGGACCACGTTAGCTTTTTTCACGCCCACATCATGTTGTTAGCTCATAGTCATCCTGTGATCAAACAGTAGGTCCAAGTCCTTCTCCTCCTCTGTTACTTCCAACTGATGCATCCCCAGCTTATTGAAAATCTTTTTGTTAGTAGTCCCTAAATACATGACCTTCCACTTTCCACTATTAAAGTTTTATTCTCTTCCTGTTACTCCAGTTTACAAGGCCATCCAGATCTTCCTGTATGATATCCCAATCCTTCTCTGTATTAGCAACACCTCCCAACTTCATATCATCTGCAATCTTTACTAGCACATTCCCGCTTTTTGTGCCAAAATCAGTAATAAAAAGGTTAATTAAGATTGGCCCCAAGTCTGATCCCTGAGGAGCTCCACTAATAACCTTTCTCCAGTCTGACAATTCACCTTTTGGTATGACCCATTTAGATTCCCCTTTAACCAGTTCCTTGTCCACCTTTCAATTTTCATATTAATCCTCATCTTTTCCGATTTAACCAATAAGTCTGTATGTGGAACCGTATCAAATGCCTTACTGAAATCTAGGTAAATTAGATCCACTGCATTCCCTTTGTCCAAAAATTCTGTTATCTTCTCAAAAAGGAGATCATCTTGGCCTAGCACGATCTACCTTTTGTAAAGCCAGGTTTTATTTTATCTCAATTACCGTTAACCTTGATGTCCTTAACTACTTTCTCTTTCAATTTTTTTCCAAGACCTCGCATACAACCGAGGTCAAACTAACAGGCCTTTAGTTAGCCAGATCACTTTTTTCCTTTCTTAAAAATAGGAACTATGTTAGCAATTCTTCCATCACATGGTACCGAGTTTATAAATGCCTGAGTTTACAGATTCATTAAAATCCTTGCTAATGGGCTTGCAATTTCATGTGATAGTTCCTTCAGTATTCTTGGATGGAGATTGTCTGGACACCCCGATTTAGGCCCATTAAGCAATTCGAGTTCTTCTGCTTCAGATGTTGTAATTTCTACCTTCATATCCTCATTCCCATTAGTCTCCATACCGCTATCCCTATGCTCATCATTAGCTTTATTAAAAAAGAAGGCAAAGTATATGTTTAGATATTTGACCATGCCTACATTATCCTTAACCTCTACCCCTTCCTCAGTGTTTAGAGAACCCAGTTCTTCTTTGTTTCCTTCATCTGATGTTACTTGAACATACGTCATAATAATGCTTTGTAGGTTACACAGAACCTTTCTTTCAAGAATCTGAAATTGCTCAGACATAAACCTTGCAATATGTTTGTGAGGTAATATCACAAACTTTTCTGTTACAGACACACATGTGGCATTGAAAATAGAACCTAGGAATTAGTTTATGAATAATTCAGGTATACATTACCTTAGCTAAAAGGAAGAATCTCTTTTATCTGTCAGTGGGCCATATCCTTTACTCAGTCTGAACCCAGGAAAACTATCAGGGATCTGAGTAAAGAAATCTAGAGGGTTTTGTCCCCTGTGTGGGCCAGCCATTAGCATATGACATGGTCACTTACAAACACAGGGTCTGATTTTCCACTAAGTTATACTTTGGATAGTAATTTTAATTCTGCGCAATGTGCTAAAGAATCAAATGGAAACCTCCCTTAAGTCCTCTTCTGTACATACCTGGTGTGGAGAAGTCCCCATCAGATTCTGTGCCTCTTTCGTCCCCACAGTTGGAGGGCATGTCGGTGCAGGCAGGAGAAATGCTGGAGAGCTACTGCTTGATGCTAATCCAGTGCTGGAGTAAAATCATTAGGGGACCATAGACAGCTGGTGCATTTTAGGGCACCCCATAGCAATTTACAGCTCCCCAATCCCTCTCTGTGCTTGATGTGGTAGAGAATCTAGGCCACAAAAGTGGGGGTAGGAGGTAACAGATCTGAATAATGGGGGGGGATTATGCCTTTGCTCCAGCACCTGTACCTGCCTGTAGTGGCATATAGGGCCATAAACAATCCAGAGGGGTTGGGGGCAAATTTTCCCAGTGTAGGCACTGTATTGGACTGCTTTAGGCAGCTCTACACTTCCCCACTCCAGCAATCAATCCTTGGCACAGACAGGGGCAGGCCAGGAGTTTAGTCAGGGGTGAAGCTGTGGTGCATGCCACTCCAGCTTGCACCATAGGCTTTGGGCAGCCCCACAGAGGCTGCAATAATATAGAGCAACCCCAATGACTGCCCAAGTTATATGGGTGCCTTTTCTGCTCCCACAGTACCCCAGAATACATGGGAGCACAAGCTGGTAAAAGTCACCTTTACCTTTATCTTTGTCTCCTCCTCCTCTCCTCAGTCTTGGAGGTATAAGATAGATCCTGATCTATAGCATCTATGCCCACTTTGTAAATTACTATCCAAGGAGCAAGGCAGGCTATATCATTCTTTTCGGGTATATCTGTGCTTCCAGATGGAGGTGTAATTTCCAGCTTGGGTAGATAAACCTGAGCTAGGTTTGACTGAGCTAAAAATAGCAGTGTAGCTATGGTGGCGCAGGTGGTGGGATGGGCTAGCTGGCTCAGGTATGATACCATTCAGAACTGATTTAGGCAGCTAGCCCATCCTGCTGCCTGCACCGTTGCAGGGATACTTCTGTTTTTAGCACACTGACTTGATAAGAGAGAGCGCATGTACATCTGCCTGAGCTGGAAGTCACACCTTCAGTTCAAAGGGTAGACCTACCTTTCAGCAGTAAACCGTACACTTCGTCAACGAGGCAGTGGTCACCATGAGCATCTTACGGCTGTTAAATTGACTCAGCAACCATCAGTGCAGCGGCATCAGTTGAGCATGTCTGGTGAAGATATGCTTAGTCGATGGGAGAGTGCTCTCCCATCAAGTGCAGTACTCCATCGGAATGCGAAGTATAAGCTATGTCGATGG
Organism: Pelusios castaneus; assembly: GCA_007922175.1. Classification (NCBI taxonomy): domain Eukaryota; kingdom Metazoa; phylum Chordata; order Testudines; family Pelomedusidae; genus Pelusios; species Pelusios castaneus. Next base: position 10,357,670 of record ML685797.1, read on the forward strand.
GAGAGCATTTCTCGTCAGCATAGCATAGTGGAGACAGTGCACCAACTGTGTCGCTACTCGATGAAAGGTACGTCGACTTCAATTTATGGAACACACTTGCAGACCTTACACTGACCTGGCAACGCAGTGAAGACAGCCCTTGTGCTGGAGTCCTTGTCTAGTGGATGAGTGCCGAGGGTTGACAATTCCATGTGATTTGCACCTACGCTGTTCCTACCCATGGTCCCCAATCCTAACCCTGGTCTTTGAGAACTACTGTATTATAGACGATTACTAATAAATACATTCTCAAGGAGGAAATTCCTCTGGCATACTTGTGCATGAAAGACAAGGTCGGGGCAGCCAAAGAGTGGTTCGTGAGCCACATGTGGCTCTTTTACAGTTACAATGCAGCTTATGGAACCCCTTTTGGCCTCCATTCTCCCATTCATCTACCAGACTGGGGTGGGGAACTCAGAGCTTTTGCCCTGGAGCAGGGTGATGGAGCTAAAGGATTCTGCCCAGCAGGGTGGGAGGTCAGTAAATTGGGCTACCCCTGCACAAAGGTGGCTCTTATATTGGGGGGAAGATACCAGGGAGTCCTTGGAGATGGGCATTGAAACCTCTCCCCCAGCACTGAGGGAAGATGTGTGGGTAGATACAGTGTGAGGGGGTGGAATGTGAATGAGTTTGTGAAATGTGTGTGCCACTGCTTAATATTCTGTGTGAGGGAAGCAGAGCATCTGTGGGCTGTTACACATGGGAAGCTGAATTGGAAGGCAGGGTAGGTTGGAGTACCTGATCCCCCTTCCCTTTACTGCATAGCTGAGTCAGATATAACTTGCTTACTGTGGAACTATGTGGGTTTAGAAGATTTCACATTTAGTACAGTAGACTAGCAGGTAAATCAGGCATAGACAGCTGTGAGGTGACTGTGTGAAGATCTTAATGAGTCAGCGGTAGTGACAGAAAGAGAACCCAGAAATTTTCAGTCCTAACTAACCAGCAGACAACTCTTTCACCCTTGTTGCATGTCAGTTACCCTGTCTTTACAAACAGCCTTCTTTTTAGCAAAAGGAAAAAATTCCATCTTCTAAATATGAGAACTGACATAGTACACATCTCCATCAGCTGTTCCAGTCCACGATATAAATACTCCACACCTTTTATAGCTACTTTCAAACTCAGACTCATTATGCTCTTTTGTGTAAACCCTTCTAAATTCACAGATAATTGACATGACAGACCAGAACTGCTCTACGGGGCACTTCCAGCCAGCCATGTCAGTGGAGCTGCTTTAGAAAGTCGAAGTGCTAAGAAGCCTAATATATTGTTGCAGAAAAATAAATGATTGCCCATGCACAGCAACAGCTCTTCTAAATGAAATACCTCAGTTGTTTTCAATTTTATTTTTCCGCATAATACCCAAAGGCAATAATCCACTTTCTGCATTAACGACCTGTAAAATATTACTCTAAAAAAATTAAACCATTTTGAGTTAACTTGTGGGAGCACAGAAGGCATCAGAAAGCACAGAAGTCTCTTCTGTATCATGCTCCTGTAGTTTAAAACCATGACTGAACAGATTTATTTTTAAGCTTATGAAAGATGATAAAAAAAAATTTTTTTAAATTGCTTCTGCCAAGAATAAGTATAGGAGACCTCCACCTAGGGAGAATGTTTACACAACACTACTAATATTGATCTCTAAACATTAATAACAGATACTCTCTCTGAATGACCAAAAGTAGAGTTTAGCATAATAGCTATTTTTGCTTTTTCTCCAAATTTTAAAATCTTCTATTCTTCAAATGCTGGACCCTGTGAGGATTCACTGTGGGGAGCACATGCACTCTGTGGACTGGAATTAGTCCAAACCTGCACACTGTGCCCTCTTCTGTTGGGAAGCAAGAGCATAGATAAGCGGTTGTGCAGACCAACCACCTCATTGATTCAGTCTAGGACAGAGCCCTCCTGTGTCTATACTTCTAGTAGTTGAAATTCTTTTCTTGTAATCAGTGTAAATAGTTAAATTAATTAATGATTTTTAGTATTTAGTTTACTAACAGTCCTAGTTTAGATAGTGGTATTCAGGGGTCCCACCACCCCTATTATTCCACCCCTTCCTTCAGAACCTAATTCTTAACACCTTTGGAGCTATGTCACGAGCCCATGGGGTATGCAGTTGGGCAGGCACTAGTTGTACCAGAATTTCCAATGGTCAAAAACTGTCCACCAGAGCACACAAGGACAGTAAAGAATGTTTGCCCTCTGCAGCAGCAGCACTACGTTCCTAAACCTGCACTAAAGGATCTCATATCGAAGACTCCAGCCTGTTTTCCTGCAGCCTGACCTAAGTATGTCTTGCTCAAGGACCTAGTGATCTACATGGATCCAGAGTCTCCAGTCCCCACAGATATCATTATACTGTGCATGCACCATTCACCAGTACTTAACAACACAGAGCCAGAGATGCTCCAGCACCATGAAGACACTATTTCCTGAAGTCTACCTCAAGCCAAGTGATATTACCACCATTGATACCAACAGCTCCACCTTTCTCATCGAATGAGTCTTATTCCTAAATAGAGCAAGAGGCGGTACTGACAGTTCCCCCAAGAATCTACTCATGAGCAGCTAGCTCAAAGAGGGCACCCAGAACTTCCTGAAGACCTTTTCATCCCTAGGATCCACCTCAGACAACCAAGGAGCTTTGATAGCAACCATGCAGTCCATTCCTTTACCACTATGATCCCGCCCATTGTCCCCTCAGAAAGGAGAAGAATATTTGTTCTCTCACCCAAATGCTCAATCTCTAGTAGTCCAAGCAGTCATGAAACAGACCTCAAGATCCAAAAGCTACTCCTTTGAATGGAGATGCCAAAAGTCTGGACCTGTGACAGAAAGAACTTCTTTTCAGCCAGCCCCCTCCTCTAGATTGTGAAGTACTAAGTAACTGTGTCAAAATATAACTTTATGAACTATAACAAGCTTTTGGAGATCACCAGCTTTGGGAGTGTTAGACACAATTCCAGGCTATCCTGGACAAAGGGGCTAGGTCATTGTTGCAAACGTCCCTGGATGCAGCAATCATAGTCTCTCATTCAACAACAGTGTCAGTGGTCATGAGACAGACTTCCAGGCTGCAGTCATCAGGGTTCCCAACAGAAGGGGGCAGTGGAGGACTGTCAGGGCTCCTTCAGCAGGTGATCTCTGTGGTGATCTCACAGAAGTATGCAGATCATGAAATATGAAGATCAGCAACTTGTGCTCCATCCACAATTCCTCAGGTACTGTTCCCTGATCTAAGTCTGAGCAGGGGATGCTTCCTTCAGTTTAGGGATTCTCCAAACTGTAGTTCATAACTCTTCTTCACACCCACCTCCTTATTAGTCACTGTTTGGGAGTCGCCCACAATGAATATTCATGGGGTCCAGCTTGAAAAAGAAAAGCAGACTACTTTCCTCATAATAACTGGATTTTCTCAATGACAACAGAGTCCTATGGCACTTTTAAAGACTAACAGATTTATTTATCGCATGAGCTTTCGTGGGAGAAAATCATCTTTCTACAATAGACTAACACGGCTACCCCTTTGGAATTTGGATTTTCTCAAGAGGAGTGATCCTTACGGGTATTCACAACCTGCTCTCTTCCCCTCTGTTTCCATGATTCATAGCACAATAGGAGCTGAAGAGGCAGTTGGCCTGCTCTGCCACTTATGTCCTTGTTAGTTTGGAGCCTGAGGAGACACAGCATGCATGAGCAAACCAATGGACACTGCTATTGAAGAATTTCCAGTCGTGGATACACAGAACACATGTGCACCCCAGAGTGAATACTGATAGGGACCACACATCTTGAACAGCTCCAGCTACTATGTGGGAAGTAATCTTTCTTTCTTCTTTCCTGAGACCGCCTTCTCTTCTGAACTCCTTTTTCTTCCACTCTGACATATGGTACCTTCTTGCTGCCTCTTCAGAGTGGATTAAATTAAATCAAGTGATTTAAATCACCAGGTTTCATCCTGGTTTAAATCAGCAAGCAGGAAACCTTGATTTCAGCCATCAATTTTAATCATGTTTTGCATTTGAACGTTTTTGCCTAAAGAAATGTTATTTGCCTAAAGAACAGAGGCAGCTTTTGGGGCAGGCGAAGCAGGCACACGCCTAGGGCCCTGAGCAGTAAGGGGCCCCATCATCTTCTTTGCCTACCCCAAAAGTCACATCTGCGTTGGTTGGCAGCAGGAGGAGAATCTAGCCCCTTAGGCTGGGGCTGGCAGTAGGGAGCAGGGGGGCTGGAGGGGGGGGGGGGGAGCAGGGAGCCGGGGCCACCTGGGGGGCCAGTGGCAGGTAGCTGGGGCTGCAAAAGGGGGCCATGGGGGACTATACAGGGCCCAGATGGCCTATGGGGGCCCCCATGGGCCTGTAGGGAGCCCCTCAATGGGCCTTCACTTGGGCCCCGCAAAGTCAAAGGCTGCCTCTGCTGAAGAAACATTGATTCTCATTGGTTGCTAATGCTTAAAACACTGATTTGCAACTAACTATAACCTTTAAATATGACTTGTGCTAAATTTGATGGAGTTTGGGATTTTTTTGTTTTTGCTAATTAGGATGATACACTATATTGACACATTTATGTAAGCAATTGTATAGCTTAACTTACATTATTCATATTTTTACATTTTTTATTTTAGAAAATAGCAAATGATGCATTAGATACCCAGGCTCCCAATAGAATCTTATTTAATAGATGATTAATTTTTTAACTTATGATTTGTAACAAGCTCTACTTCAACAGAAACCCAGTCAGTTAAAAATGCAGAAAAACAGCATTTTTAAAATTATATGAAATTTCCTTAAATGTGTGGATACATAAGAAAAAAAATCAATACATGTTTCCATTTAAAACTAACTGATGTATTGAACAAAGTAAGTAGTTAGTGAATTGAACTGATTATATCTAGTCAATATATCTTTCTAGATTTTAGAACTTTGGAGATCTTATCCTTGTGACACCTACTTTTCATTTTTAGACTGAAAAAGGAATACAACTTTTCTTGCTTTTTCTACTTCCATTTGGTTTGTTAACTTCGAATAAACTAGTCATTGAACTTTACTGTTGAATAAACTGAAGTGAAGAAAATGTTCTTGGTTATGGCTATCAAAAGCTGGGTCAGCTTCAGCAAACACTGGTTTCAAGTACTTATCCAGCAACTTACACCAGTTCAGTGGCTTGACTTTTTTTGAAACTTGGCAGCAAACATATACTTTTTAATATTAATTTTGTCTTTAAATTAAATGATTTTGATACATTAAAATAGAATCTATTAAATATAATAAATATAGATATAATGTAATATGTTTAAGCCTTAACAAAGATTGTCCCTTTCAAATTTAATTTTAAATAGTTTTAGTTTAAAAAAATTGATTTAAGTAAAAAATTATTTAAATTTAAAAAAATCATTTTTTTACTTCTTTCCACCCTGTTCCTCTAAATTCTCAAAGAATTTCCATCCCACCCCTTCTGATGTAACTTAGTTTGTTTTTAAAATGAATGATTCCACATGAAGACCCATTTCTGCAAATGTGATTAACTTTATTCACACTAGTAGCTCCACTGACATGCGATTGTTGGCATGCATAAAGTTACTCACATGTATAAGTTTTTGTTGGAGTGGATCTAACATAACCGTTGCCTCTGGGTCGCCCATATGTCTTGACTTTTGTGAATTTACTTTTCTGACTGAGTGGTTCAAGGAAAGGACTGTCTTTATTCATGTGTAGCAAAGAACCAAACACACAGTTGTGCTGCAACCAGGGCCGGCCCAACCGTATAGGTGAACTAGGTGGTCCATGTAGGATGCCAGGCTTTAAGGGGCACCAATTTAGATGGAAATGAATTTTTTTCCTCTATTTTAAAATATATATTAATAATATATTCTCTCTTATAACATGGGGGTGGGGCACCAAAGTATAGTTTGCCTAGGGTGCCAAAAACCCTTGGGCCAGCCCTGGCCTCAATATGCCCATATCTAAATGGGGCTAATATCCACTTTCGTAAAGTGGTCTGTGGATGAAAGCACTATATAAGGATTGTGATGAAAGTATATAATGTGGTTCTATAGAGATATATGCATGATTGTTGTTAAATTATTTAATAGATGGCATTACATATGCCACCCAAGTAACCAGTGTTTTGAGTTAAGAACATGTTGATTACTGGGAATGTTTCTAAGAACCAGAAATAGAATGGCGGATTCTGTTTAACTTTGTAATCCACTTTGTTGAGCCATACCCATTCTTGCAATGCTTCAGTACTTGCAGGATCTCTCAGCTACTTGGCTGACCCAAGGGAGTAGCAACCAACTGGGGCTGTTTCTAGAACTCAGGGGGAATGATTTTTAGGATCAGGCTCCATGGTTTGCTAATCACGCAGCTCCAGGTGAAGTGTTTTATCCCCAACATTGCAGATGAAGTGATCCAGATGGAAGGCTTCTTAGGCTTGTCTACGCTAGGGTTTTGTATCCGTGTATTAGTTGGTTGCCAATTAACTCAAAGTAATTAACGCTTGTGTAAAGGCTTGCCTGGACAGTCCCCAAACATTTGTGTCCTGGAACAAACATTTGGGAAGAGTCCAGACCAGCCTTTACAAAGGTGTTAATTACCTTGAGTTAATTGGCAAGCAGCTGAAGGTAAAAAACTGTTAAGGCCAGGTGCACATTAGAAACTTTTGCCAGTATAATAATGTCTGTTAGGGGGATGAATTTTAATGAAATTTCTAGATTGACAAAAGCCATATTGTTTATGCAGTTATATTGGCATAGAAGTCTTTTGCTGGGATAACTTATTTTACTTGTAGAACCTGTGTTAGTTGTAACATGGCCTTCGAGCTACTTCCTTTGCTCTGGTCCACAAACTACTCAGAGGCCTTTGTTCTGGTTTAACATCTTGTGCAGTCTTGTGACTATTTACAGTCACAATGGGGCCATGTACACACTACAGGAATAATCGCGCAACAAGCCCATTGCGCTTTAAAAGTCACCTGGTTTTTGTAGCGCAGTATCGCATCCACAGTGAGCCGCTTGTGACGGAACAGAATCCCCCCCTGCAATTCACAATTTCACAAGAAACCCAATTGAATTGTGGGAACCTATCCCATAGTTCCATCCGTCCTGATTTGGTGCTAAGAATCCTGGGTAAAAGGAGAGTAGCACTGAGCACCATGGGTAAAGTCTTGGTTTCCCATGGTGCATTCTGTTCCCCTTGCGTCACGAGAGTTGCTACTAGCAACTCGTGCCCATTTTCAACAGTAGTGCATTGCTTCCCGGAACTCCTTTTTGCAGCAACATGAATCCAGCTCTGATCTCGACTGTCACCTTCAGCATAATGAATACATCTCGGTTGGTGGCACAGTATGCGTTCAGCTCTGAATCAGACCAGGATTCGGATGACCCTGGGCTGGTGACTGCCATGCAGAACAACAGCACTGCATTGTTGAGCTCCTTCACAGAGCATCTGCACACGGTGCACCGCTGGTTCTGGTCACGAGAGACAAGCACTGAGTGGTGGGACCGCATCGTTTTGCAGGTGTGGGATGATGACCAGTGGCTACAGAACTTTCGAATGCGGAAAGCCACATTCATGGAACTGTGTGAGGAGCTAGCCCCTGCCCTGCGATGCAAGGACAGGAAAATGAGAGCCGCCTTCACCGTGGAGAAGCATGTTGCAATCATGCTGTGGAAAATGGCGACTCCAGACTGCTACCGCTCAGTCGCGAATCAGTTTGGAGTCGGCAGGTCAACTGTCGGGTTAGCACTTTCACAAGTGTGCAGAGCCATTAATCGTGTTCTGCTCCAAAGGACAGTGACGTTGGGCAACATGCAGGAGATTGTCGATGGATTCACGGCCATGGGATTCCCGAACTGTGGAGGGGTAATAGATGGCACGCACATCCCTATTCTCGCTCCAGAGCATCTTGTGACTGAGTATATTAATAGGAAGGGCTACTTCTCCATGGTGCTTCAGGCACTTGTGGATCACAGGCGGCGTTTCACGGACATAAATGCGGGGTGGTCGGGTAAGGTGCATGATGCTCACATTTTCTGGAACACGGGCCTGTACCGGAAGTTGCAGGCAGGGACCTTCTTCCCCGATGATAAAATTACTGTTGCGGATGTAGAGATGCCCATAGTCATCATAGGAGACCCAGTCTACCCACTGATACCTTGGCTCATGAAGCCCTATACTGGAAATTTGGATCCTAGCAAGGAGCGCTTCAATTACTGGTTAAGCCAGTGCCAAACGACCGTAGAGTGCACCTCTGGGCGCTTAAAAGGCCGCTGGCGCTGTTTGTACGGGAGGCTAGACTTGAATGAGGACAACATTCCAGCCGTCATTGTGGCGTACTGTGTCCTGCATAACCTCTGTGAAAATAGGGGAGAGAAATTTCCCCCTTCATGGGATGTGGAGGCTGAGCGGCTAGAGTTTGCCTTCCAGCAACCAGCCACTAGGAGTATCAGGGGGGCACAGCTGAAAGCCGTCCGCATAAGGGAGGCACATAGGGTGCATTTTAGTGATAGGGACTCATAGGACGCATTGCATTACTGTGCAGTAGTGTTCCCACACACTACTGGGTGCTGATTGCGGGGGGGGGGGGGGGGGCCGGCCGGTGCCGGTGGGCGTGTACTGTTCTATGCTCGAATGAGTGAATACTAAACATGCAACAACTAATTTTATTGTGTATCAATAAAGACACTGTGCACAGTTAAAGTGATTCAATTTTATTATTATAAAACATTAAATATTTACAGTAAGCAGTGCCTGCAAAAGGGGCTATAGATGCGTGTAGGTCTATGGCTCAATGCCATAGCTTGGTGCAGGAATGGATGTAACATTGTACCAGGAGGGTCCCTGGGCTTCAAAGAACTGCTTTGAGGGAGAATGGAGCGTGGGGGACAGAAAGTGTTGCTGTGGCTGCAGGGGGGGCGAGCCTGGAGCAGCTGGGTCTGCAGACCAACCATGGTCTTCAGCAGTTGGGTCTGCTCCTGTAGGATGCTTATGATGGCATCCTTCTGCTTCTGCCCCTTCAAATTGTTTTCTTTGCGCTCCTGCTGGCACTCCTGCCTCCATTTTCTAGTCTCCCTTGCTGATGCCTCGTTGGTCTGCATCAGCTCCTGGAAGATATGCTCCTGCGAGGCCTCCTCCTTATCTGTCTCAGCCGATCAGCTGGCTCAGACCACCGACCGGCGAAGGTTGTTTCTAAGGAAAAATGAAACATCCTAAGTAGTGCTATTGTTCTCACTTTGGTTAAGGAGCCGGTAATATGCTCTGCCACCACATTCCTCAGTGCCCACGGGACAGGTCACTGCTGGGGACTGAAAGGGCTTTTGCAAAGGGAGGTTCGGGTTGCCGAGACAAGACACACAGCTCTGTGAACTATTTGCAGTGCTTTGGGCAATTAGTTCACATACGGCACTGCCATGGAAGCCTATATCTCGCTGCTTAGAGTGCCCCTGCAAGCCAGAATGCATATCCTGCATGTCACTGATTTTAAGCCAGGACCGTACACAGCAAGCTTGTGCGCAGCCATGGTTCCCGCTGCTGTGCTTTGCAAATGGCGAGGGAGAGTATCCCTCTATGGGGGAGGGGAAACAGTTGCTCTCCTATCGAATTTAACTAGGAGGCTGTGGAAGTACATCGAGGAGACCTTCAGTGAGCTCAACGGAGAGGATTTCTTGACAATTACAACATGCGTTGATGCACTGCTTGTGTAATGCGGGATAGACTCCCCCCCTCCATCCAAAAAAAAAAAAAGAAAGGATGAAACTCAAAACACCCATCTCCCGCCCGCTCTTCATTTGCCCGCAAAGTTTATCCAGCTAGCACAGAAGCCACTTCTGATGAAACTTACCGGAGCTCCCCTCTGCTGCATCCGAAGATAGTATGGAGAAGGAATCTGGGCAGCACGTGTCGGGTGGCGTGGAGAACAGATCCTGGCTCCCTATGTCGGCTGCACCGCTTTCACCCTCATCCTCCACCTCCACATCCTCATCAACGAATTGCTTGTCACAGTCTGCTCCAGTATCCTTTTCATGGGGGGTGCCGACGTGTCCACAGGAGCTTTTGGTATGGTTGTGGTATCCCCGCTCAGGATTGCTTCCAGCTCCTTGTAAAATCGGCATGTAGCCGGCGCTGGGCCGGAGCGCCGGTTTGCCTCTCTGGCTCTGTGATACGTAATCCGCAACTCCTTCATCTTCGACCTGAACTGAAGAGTATCTCTCTCTTACCCCTTCTCTGCCATGGCCCGAGAAATCTGGCCAAAAATATCGAAATTCCGCCGGCTGCCACATAACTGTGCCTGCACAGCAGACTCTCCCCAGATGCCTATGAGATCAAGCACCTCAGCTGTGGTCCACACTGGAGCATGTTTGCTCCGTTGAGCCGCCATTGCTCTTGGAGTACACAGCTGCAGCTGCACTCCACACCAAGCAAACAGGAAGAGTGAAGAATTCAAAAATTCCCGGGAATGATGGGAGGGCGGGTACAGTCACATCACAGCCACAGAGCGCAGAAGGGAATGCAGAAGGGATGGAATTGGAATTCTGGGACATTTCCGGAGGCTTCATATTGCGTGGCAACCATACAGCTATTCCGCGGTAGCCGCTACCACCCTCGTTTTGGTGGTTTACATGTTGTGCGGTAAGATGGCTGTTACCGCGCAACAACATGGATTTGTGTGCGGACGCTGTGCCTGTTATCGTGCGATGACTTTGTAGTGTGTACAAGGCCTGGGTTCCCAACACCTAATGGCTTAATTACCTTTCCAGCTCTGCCCCACTCACAAATTAGGCACCAGCCTGCTTAATCAACTTCATTCTGCCTTCCTTGGTTGGAGCTGCTGTGAACAAGATGCTGAGTCAGGCCTTCTTGCCTCCCACCATGTCACAAAGCTACACCGGTAAAAACATTTTTTGGTACTGTAAGTTGCACCTACAAGAGGAGAGCTTGTTGGGATAGCCTCCCTGTTCAGCAAGGCACCTCGCAAGTGCTTCAATCCTTTTGAAAGCACTCCGGTAAATTCTTAATGGTAACTTCAGCAATGTTAAGGCAGAACAACTTTCTCAATGAATGGGCAGTGTGGCAGAGAGAGCTGCTGATCTGCTGACAGAAGTGAGTATGAGGCTATGTATACACGATCACTTTATTGCGCGGTAAGGCTCCTTACCATGCAATAAAGACAATAGCGTACACACGATCAATTTCGCTGTTGCGCGGCAACACCCTCTTGCCGCGCAACAGTTAAACCATTCAAAACGAGAGTGGTAGCATTATCGCGGAACAGCTGTTCCGCGGTAATGCTCGTGTGTACTCATTTTGTGCAATAGACAGCCTCTGGAAATGTCCCAGAGTGCCAGTCGAGGCCACTTTGGGACATTGGAGCTGTCAAATATGTCAATTTCACTGCTCTAGCTGAGCATATATATTGACATATATGCCGCTTAAGCGCCACGGCGCCTGCTGACTCCCGAAGCCGCCCAAGCTTCTGCCGCCACCCGAACCCCGAGCTGGCTCAGGTGTCAGCCCAGGAGTGCAGCCATGGGCAACATTAGTGCGCAGGCTGTGACCCTTTAGAACTTTTCCAGAATGCAGCATCTGGCTCCAACACCAGGCCAGGATTTGGTTGCTACAGCAGCAGCTCGGTCTTTCCCAGGCTCAGCTCCTCAGATTGAGCTTGTAAACTAAAGAGGGGTGCTTCCGCTTTGCGTGCTCCAGTCAGGGTGCCTTCGGGTGGCAACAGAGGCTCACAGCATTGCCTTTGAACCTCAGCCTCTTCACCTTCTACCCATAAGTGGCTGCCCCTTGCATGGCAGGTGGAGTTGGGGACAGGAAACCCAGATGTGCCAACCTTTAAGATGTAATACAGGCACAGTATCGAATTTGGTTTGGGGTTTTTTTTCTCCCTCCATTGTTGCCTTATCACTTACGTCCAGTTTCACGGGGTGTTCAGCTGACCAGTCAGTTCATAACTCTAGTGTTTGAGGTTGAAGCTGATTTGGTTTTCTGTTGTTAACAGGAGCCCCTAGACATTGAACCTGGCTGTGACAGGCTGCTCCCCAAATCCAGTCTGGTGTGCTGCTATGACCGCTTGAACCCCACTCCTGAACCCCAATTTACCCCGCTCTGCTGGGTGACCGCTCACTCCTGAGTCAGTCCACACCAGCCACCAGCGTGTAATTGGTCCCAGGCAGTGGGTGTAAACCCACTGGCCACACAGGTGTTGGTCCCCAAGCAAGCACACCCAGCCCCAGGCACTACACTGGGAGCCACTGCCTTACAGGGATTGGGACCCACTCCCAATCACCTTAGTCTCCAGTCCGTCCACTTAACAAAGAAGTGGATTGTGCCCAGCCTCCCACATCCGCACCCTCTAAAGACCACACAGCTTTAGATAAAACAACTACTAGTTTATTGATCAGAGTCCGATTTCAAGTGAGAACATGGCCAATCAAGGCAGAAACATACTATAAATGAGTCAGGAGTGACCACTATCAAATAAAGGGTATAAACCGCATACTACTCTAACATCTTCACCTAAACTAACCTCAGAGTCCATGATTATGCGCATGGTGTTCGGCTGTTTGATGTTTTACAGCCATTCTCTGCCTGTTCCCAGGCAGGGCCCCGATCTTGCTTGAAGTTGGTTGCAAGATGGTATCTTCTCAGGCTGAAAGCCTGCAGCTTCTCCTCCTTCACAGTCTCTGTCTTTGTTTTAACAAACTGCTGACAGCCCCTCCCCCTCACTGTCCTGTCGTGAGATTCTTTTCACTCCTACCTGAGCAGGGGAGGGCATTAGCATTCCCTTTGATGTGTAAATCTTCAGCCATTGTGCTAGAGACAGCCCTGAGAGTCTGAACCCTGTAACATGCTTCACATCTATACATGCATGTTGCAGCAGGGAACATGGCACCCTGGTAATCACGTGGCACATGTTCTGAGCATGAGGAACCTGGTATAGCGTAATTGTCATCAAATAACACAATTACACTGCAAAACTGACCAGAAAGATTATACAGGTCACGCCCAAGGGCTGCACAGATGTGCATCCCGTCACACTGGCCCATGTTGCAGCCAACTCCACCTAGCAGAAGGGTTACATAGGTGATGTGAAGGTGACAAAGAATGCTGAAGACTTTCTCCTAACTTCTTATTTCCATGTTTTCAAGATTTTGTTTGAATGGGGTGTTCTCTGATGCAAGCTTACCTATCCCTACGATTTTTGTTAATACATAACATCTATCTGTAGTCCATTATAATAATGATTAAAGGGTTGGAGAAATTATTTCCAGTGTCCACTAAATGAAAGTGCATAATTACAGTCCAGTTTTGCAATACTTAAATCCATGAATCACTTTACCTAATTGAATAGTCCCCTCTAGTACTGGATCCTATGCAAAGATACAATTTTGGAGAAATTTGAAATCTAAAGTCCCTTCTTTCAGCTGCTGAGTCCTTTGCCTTACATATTTACAGTATTTAACCACAATGCTGTTTTGAAGACAATCAACACGATGGATATTAATGGATGGTTATTAACTATTTCATTTTGTCAATGTAAAGTTGTCTACTTGCAAACTCACCTACCTTGTTTCATGGTAGAATTTCATTCTTATATTTCCCCTTTTTGCAAAAAGATGAAGCCACAAATTTTCCTTATCAGACACTGGAGGCAGGCATGAAACAGAGGACAAAATGTTTTATGTTAGGAATGAAGAATGGGTGCTAAGAGGGTTGGAGGCACAAGGTCAGGTGATTTACTTTCAAATGTGAAGACTTCCCAAATTTCCCTATGGCCTGGCCTTTTTACCAGCGTTCCATGTCACTGATTGAGCCCAACAAGTGTCAGAATGAATTCAGATAACAGAATTGATTGTCGAGAATGATTTATGCACTTCTGCCTCTCCTCAGGTGTGGAATGTTTGTTTAGATTTTGTCTTGCCATTTGGAACTGACATCAGGCATTTCTCATTTTATAGGAAGTCTCTGTTTTTCAATCGTTCTTTGCACCAACAGTTTTGTATTACAGCATTTTATTTTGTTAACTTGTAAAGTCAGACCACAAAAAAGTTTTAAAATTTTTAAAGAATACATGTCTTCAGCAGCGTGAAAGTTGCTCTGAAGACCTGTAAACCACAGATTTTGAAATATGTCCAGTTTTTTAATCTGAAAAATTAATAGTATTCTTTTTAAAAAACAACCTTTGTCTTGTTTCCTGATCTAGATTTTTCAGTTGGTCCCTGCATAATTATCAAATCCCAGGTTGAAGACCCTCTGAATTTTCAAGTGTTCAAAATCCAGATGAAAGTTCCGTGGCTCTTGCCTGTCTCTAATTTGCACGGGGTTTTTTATCTTTGTATCACAATTTCATCATGGTCTTTTGTCCACTGCCAAAGGAGGATATCTGTTAGTGTAAACAAATCCTTATAGGAAGACACCCTTGTAATATGGCAAGACTGCTGTCTGAAAATCTTTCTGTGCAGTCAAACTGTAGACCATAAACTTTGTGGTGGTTCTAGTAAAATGGAACCTAGATAAAAATCACCACTGGTTTGGGAGGGTTGACTTTGCAAGACATTGTCTCCTCAGCTTACTATTCATGGTTACAACTATCTCTATAACCAGTTGTTGCTGGAAGGTTACTTTACAAGCTCACACAGAAATGGTCTCACTCTGCAAGAGATAATCCTGTGCCTGTAATTTATATGGTGGGCCAGCACAGGCATCTATAAGCATTGGAGATTTATCCCTTTAATATATCAAACTGAAAACAAATAACATTCCATTGTTTGTATTTAATTTTTTTTTACTTAATTCTTCACAAAGTTGCTATTAATATAGTTACGAAGCATCACATGATCCAATTTTTTAAAAAAAATTACTTTCCTATTGAAATGTATGAAAAATATGGAATTTCCCACTGTTGGTACCCATAAACTGTGCTTTTGTTAAAGGATAGTCAGTGTCTAGAGCTAGGCTGTACACATTGTTTTCCATTCCTTCATTTTAATTTGCATCCGTTTGTCATTTGCCATCTAGGTACTCGGCACAGTGATATAGTTGATGCTTACATTGCAGGTAGTGCCTTCAAGCCCAACTGAAATCTGGTCATGATTGTGCAGAGTGTTTGATATCCACAAAATAGCAGACAGCACTTCCCCCTAAGAGATTATATTCTCAATAGGTTAAACAGACAAGGGGAGGGAGAAATAAAGATTGAGAGACAGTATTTTTAAGTGTTTTAGACTGATCTTGCTGCTTTTACTAAGAGTAATCAAAAGCTTGTAAAATCATCACTTTACATGTAAAGGAAGAAATCTGTGTTACAGTGCAGTAGGAATTATCTTATACCTAATGTTAACAGGAGTTTTCTACTCTATATGCTAAATTCAGCCCTCAGATGCCAGCATGCAGCGTCTATTGAAATCAACAGGAGCCACGTGCATATATCCACAGGGAAAATTTGTCACTGATTAGATAGTATGGAGACTATTCAAAATAACTAAAATTTTGCAGTGTTCATAATTCTGCAAGAATTTAATATGGAGATGTCTCACATAATGTGTCAGCTAGATCTACCGCATCAGTGTCGGCCACCAGTGCCACAAATCTGAGCTTTGGAGAGCAAACTAGCAGCTGTAACAGCACTTCAGTACAGTCCTGCTATGCACACACAATTGTCTGCGAAGGGAACTGAGTAGAATCATGCAGTCCTACTAATTCATTTCTCTTTGCGCCTGACTCCCTGTATAGAGAATTTGTTGCAGAAAGAAGCAACTACTTTGTTTCCTCCTGCATCCAGTGTGGAAGCATTTTACATATAAAGCAGATGTATGGGAAAGGCTCCCTGTGCAGCTCTTTTAAGTGTAAAGTACCATTTCTTTGAGACTGTTTCTGATTATCCTGCAGAGACTAAAATGAAGAAAAAGGAAATAAAGGGAACAAAGGAAAGACAAGGAAGGAAAGGGCAAAATCAAATGGAATACAATAGGATTTAACTTGTGTTATAAAGAGGAAGAGAGACATGCAAAAGGACATGAATGGGGAAAAAAGGGAAAAGGGAGATCAGAAAGGAGGAAAACACGGAAGAATGAAGAATTGACATAGAAAGAACAGAATTAATAGCTGTCATTGATTGTAAACTAGACAGAAACCATTATTCTTATTTGTAAAGTCTTGTGCATAGCAGTACTCATGTATAAATAACAATAATGTTCCTCATTCTGGTGCCCAGCCTCATTTTTTTTTCCTTATGGAAAATTATGTGAAGCACTATAGTTTAGAGGTGAACAGGTAAATTTGTCCTTTGATAGCTCAATGGGCTGATAAAACAACTAGTTTTTCACATTACTAAATAATTTCTTAAAAGGCTTGGAGGTGGTTACAGGGGAGGTACATGAAATACGGGATAATGTGTATTTGAAATAAGCCAGGGGTGGTCTTAGGGATTCTGGGGCCTGGGGCAAAAGTCAAGAATGGGGTCCCACATGCCATGTATGGGGCCCCATCCTTGACTTTTGCTGCCCGCTCACCAGACCCCTCCCCTGTCAGGACCCCCACTGGGGCCTCCCAGCTCCTCCGCCAGCCCTGCAGTCACCCCACCACCCCCACCCTGGCCCCTGCAGCCTCCCCACCACTCCCTCTGGCTCCTTCCACTACCCCCATGCCCCCTCTCCCCCCGTGGACTCCATGCCACTCCCCCGGCTCCTGCAGAGATCTGAAGGCAGAAATGTTTACAAGAGGAATAAAAATAAAATGCTTCCTAGTACTAAAACTTAACAAACTAGACTTGGTTCATGGTGAAGTTCCTTGCCACAGGTTTCCAGTAACATTGCTGACCAAATTATCGGGCCATGAAATCCAAAGTTTGTTTCTTTTGTCTTCTAAAATGGAGATATTGATAGGGAGATATACTGCATGGTGTTTTTGCCCCTCATTTTTATAGTCCAGTCCTCTTATCTAGGATTACCCCTAAATAAAGGTTGTTCCTGATGTGAGGAATGAGACAAGGAATCTGGTGGTGAAAGAGAGCTCCTGCTGTTGTTTGCTAAGCTGCAGATCTGTTTGTTCCTGCATCCTCCCTTGCCAAAAAATGGCTACTTGATTGCCCATCAACTTTGATGACAGCTGGCTAGAGATGTCAGCTTGTCCTTTGTTTTTAAGAAACAGGTTTACCCAAACTTGTCCGGTAGACACATTTCAAACGTAATTTCAGCTTACATTTATAGATTTGCATCTACATGCCTTTCTTTATGATATTATTGACCAATGAGGTATTGGTTTTTAAATTATAGCTCACAAGATGTATTTTGTACAGATATTATTACACTAGTTTGTAGGGTGTGAATACAGGGTGCATTCTGTCTTAATGAGACTTTGGCAAATAGAGTATCTGCTCCAAGAATCCAGCTGGCCACAGCACAGGCCAGAGGAAATGTTCAGTAGAGTGAGCATTGGTGCTTCTTTTTGGAACTGCAGCACTGTGCCTCCAGCTAAATCTTGCTGGTGAACATGGCAAGTGCGCAACCTGGCTGTCTAGAAGTGCCCCATAGATGGGAAATCAGTTCACCTTTGGACTACAGTGCCTGGGCTGGCATAATAATTTGGCCCCATGCCAGCTGCTTGTGCTCCCTACACCATCTATCCTACAAAGCTGGCAGGATCTATCTCGAGAATTGTGCATTTTTTTCTCTCTCTGTGTTACCTAAGATTGATTTAAAAAAAAAAATCTGCCTCATGTTTAAATGGAGAATTTTAATAATGTGCCAACAGCAGCAGTTTGGAGTATCTTACTGAGTAAAAGGTCACTATGCCTATAAGTTATCCTATCATATGATCAGTGAACTCTTTTCCAGAGACTTTGTCTCATTATTCACTGCTTATAAAGTCACTTGAGATATAAAATGTCTTTTTATAGTAATGAAAGAACTCTCACAATTAGCCAGAAGGCAACCATTTATCTTTTTAAACTGCTCAGTTTGGAGGAGCCCATGAGTTTCAGGCGTGTGTAAGGGGATGAATTGTTATGACAGTGATAAGTGTAACATTCATATGATCGTGCCAGTCTTTGCTGTTTAACTCCTGGAGGTTTGAGGGTTTTTTTTTTTCTGTTAAAGGAGAGAAGTTTTAAGCATGGGGTTTGATTGCCCACAAAGATACAAGTAATGAAATAAATCATATATGGAATTATGAAATCAGACTCTTTCATTGTTCTTCATGAGCTGTAGATGATTAAAATATGTCATTAATTTGATTTTATAAATGTTTAATAGCAGCTACCAATTTAGGTACCTGTTCTCTAAGAAAACTCTTACATGGCATTGAATAGAAATTGAAGACCAATTTTATGGCTGAGCAGAGAAGTGGTGAAGTTTATAAAGGAATGGTGTCTTGGATGGGGATTGAGTGATTTAAGGGCCAAATAGATTTGTTCTGAACACAGGTACTCTCTTTTGACTATGTTCTTTTCTCATCATAGAAGGGCTGTAGTATTTGGTACCCCTCATGAGAGCTTTATATACTACTCTGTATAGAAGCAGAAAAAAAGTCATTTCTTAAAATTTAAAAATTAACCTAATAAACAGTAGTCTGATTATAGAGAGGGGTAATTTCATGCATGCCACAGCTAGTGTAATCCATATTGTCCTCAGGCAGAATCATAATATCATCAAAAAACCAGTTTGTCAATATCAAAAGCAATTTACACAGTGAATACACTCCACATCACATCACCATCTGGGAAAGCCTAGTGTTTTGATTACTATTGGGAAGTGCTGAATGCAGACTTTACAAGTATTCAGTTTGTCTTGCTGTCCGGATGGCATAGTAACAGTATGATGGTTTTCCCAGAATGTTGGACAAGGCCAGATTCAGTGGAAGGAAAATAATGTGTATTTGCTGAGGAGGAAGTAGGAAAGTTGTTCTGATGAACCAAGAGGGAAGAGTGGAAACAAAACAAAACAAATGTAGAGACATGGAATCATGAGATGAGGGAGGAAGGAAGAAACGAGGAGTATAGATGTTAGAGAGAGAAGGGGTAACCATAGAGGAGAGGAAAGAGGAGAGAACAGAAGGGGGGAAAGGAGGTCAAGGAACAGAGGATGAGGGAGGAGAAAATAGAACACAGAGCAAGGGGGATGGATCTGAAAAAAATGAAGTTGGGGGTCAGAATTAGGAGAGCACAGAGCAAGGCTGAATAGGACAGAGATCCTGAATGAAACTAACTAAAAGCAAAACAATAAAGGGAAGTGAGGCATCCAGGTAAATAATAGCACTCCTGCCAGGCATGTGTAGTCAGAAAAGAGGGACATTTACTGCTTGCAAATTTTGGGGGGTGTTGAACAATCCTCTCATTAGCTGACATTTTCTTAATTCCAATGGAAAGTGGCTGTGAAGGGGTCAGTGTCACAGAGAAACAGGCGATCTGTCAGGTAACTCAGACTAGTGCTTACGACTTTGAATAATAAAAGAGAGCTGTTGCAGTGGAATGTGTATTTAATGGAGATCCAGGATTCTGGCAAAATGAAGTTCCAGGGTTATGTGTTCATGGTGACCTGTCTTGCTAAGTGGACAAATTGCTGTGTTTTTTAATAGGTGGGTTGGTTTTTTTTTTTTTTTTCAGAACAGGTGGCTTCATTCCTAGATATGAATTACAGTAATCAGGCTGGGAGGTCTCAATTGCTCTAGGTTGCTCTGGTCAGATCTGTTTCCGATAGAAATGGAGCACAATGCTAAGAACAACTGCAGGTAGGACGGTGTTTTTCATGTCTTTGGCTATTTGGATCTCCACTGAAGAATCAAAAAGGCTATACTCAGCAAGTAGTTGTCTTCAGCAGAGGGAGATGTGAGAGAAGAGGTGATTATTTTCTAAACACTTTTCCTGCCAGCGTCACTTTTGTCTTCCTTCAGCCAGATGCTCTTTGGGTTTGGGGAGATTGAAGAACAGGAGCTAGGTTGTGGACTTTGTCTGCCTATTTCTGGCATTTCAGCATGTTCTGTCTTAACCCAATTGCTCCAAACAGTCATTAAATAGGATAGGAAACTGGACCAATGCTTATGGAACATGACAAGTGAGAGTTTAGGGAACGGAGGAACAGTTCCCACCACAACTAGGTGGGTTCAGCCTGAGAGACAAGACCTGAGCTATCAGAAGACTAAAGAAGAAAGTATGTCCAAGCAGTCTTCTCTGGGATCCTTTCTGTCTTCCTTTGCTTGTTGGAGAGGAGGCAGAAGATTTTGGAAATGAGCTGCTGGCTAGGTAAATGGTAGGGGGGGTTCAGTTATGGGGAACATTGGTCCACCTTCTAAGGGGGAAATGGGTCTGTATAGTTTGAATTACCTCCACCTCAGGAGAAGGGGACTGAATTTTCTTAGGGACAGGTTAGCTAAAGTAGAGGAGATTAAACTATTCACAAAAGTGGAGGGCAAAAAGAGAGATGTTATGAGCACTAAGCACAAAATCAAGATGATGAGAACAGAATTAATCAAGGAATCAAAGGACACAAAGACAAGAAATTATTGAATTGCCTGTGCACCAATGCTAGGAGCCTAGGTAACAAAAAAGAGGAGTTTGAATTGCCCATTTAAGAGCATAAATTTAATATAGTTAGTGTTAATGAAATCTGGTGGGATGATTTCCTCAACTGAAATGTCAAAAGCAATGGTTATAGTCTATTTGGGTCAAGCTGGCAGAAGAGAAAGTAGAGTGGCACTAAATGTAAAAAATGGCATGACCTGTTTCCAAGTTACAGATAACTCTGGTGAAAATGATCTTGAATGCTTATAGATCATTTTTGTAACAGATAAAGCATAAGATAGTGTATTAGTTGGTGTCTGCTACAGACTGTCAGATCACACTACAGAAAAGGATGATTGCCTCCTTACTCATTTGTCTGTGTTGTGGATGGAAGAACACTGCGTGATCATGAGGGACATCAGTTTGAGTGACATATGCTGGAGGCATTATACTACCAATACTAAAGAAATATCCTTGGCATTTATAAACATTATAGATGATAATTTTCTAATTCAAGAAGTGTTGCAGTCAACAAGGAGGAATTGTGTAATATACCTGTAGTATAAAGAGGAAAGGACCACTTACTTGGTGCTTTAATAGGGCCAATTTCACAAAGCTGAAAACAATTTTGCGCCTAATCAGCTGGGAGGAAGGTTTAATCAGAAAAATGTGAATGATAACTTGAAACCATTTGAGAACACATTACTAGCTGTCTAACAACCCACAGTCCCACAACTGTGTAAAAAGGCTATCTTGGTTTAAAAACCAGCCCAATTTAGAGAAGAAATGAAGGTAGCTATAAAAATAATCTATAAGAAATGGAAATATTTTCTAATTAATATAAATTAAAGAGAAGAATTGTAGAAAATTGATAAGGGAAGCATAGAATCATAGCATCATAGGTTTAGAAGGGAGGTCACCATTGTAAAGTGCTGATTTCTTTTGTTGGACTATTGCAGAGTGAGAGTTAGGATCTCCTCTCCAAAGGAGATGTGCTCATTCTCTGTTACTAGAGGTCCCAGGCATTCTCTGTTCTCTTTTACTAGACAGGAAAGGCTGTGGGCAAAAACCCATGTAGTGGCCCTGATTGCTTCTAATATTTCCATAACTACTACTTGTACAAAAGGAGGAAGGAGGAGATTGTGGTTTTGTTTCTGTGTTTGGTTTCTTCTTGTAGTTCTGAAGGAAAGAGGTTTCTGCCTGAAACTAGGAGTGAATGTGCTAAGAGAAAGTATTCATAAGTTTCTCATATCCATATGCAGTCCAAGGATACAGTGCAGGGTGTGGTCATGAATGTATGTTTGGATCAAGAGCACACCAGAAAAAAACTTTAATTTAGTGAGATTTCATCAGAGTGTTAGTGCTCAGAGTCACTGCCCTGGTTTTCACCACAGTGTGTTTTCAGCAGCAGTTGTAGGGAGATACACAAGTTATTTTAAGTAATTTGCTTGTCTCCTTTCAACTGCCTAACGCTTACTTACCGTGTTGTCTTCAGTAGTCTGAATCAACTGGAAATGTCCTCTCATTGATTTAATGCTACGCTATTTACCGGAGTGGTCTTCAGGGCTTTCCTTCCCAATTGACTGAGGTCTTCAGAGACCTTTTTAATCAATTGGGAAGATTGATCTTATGGCAGTGAATTTGCCAACCTTAGTGAAGACAAAACCCACTGTGTGTGTGGATGCTGAAATCTCCCAAGGCAGTGGGATTTGCTGAACTTCATCATCATGTCAGACAGCACCTCTGTCAACTCCTTTGGGAAGCCTTTCTGTCTGGAGGACTGTAGATTAACTGGATGCTCAAGTTAGTTTTGTCGTTGGCATCACTGATTAAGTGGATGCTCTCCAAAGATTTTGCTTCGGTGGAGTCTGTCTTACCTTTTAACTTGCCTATGCCAAACATGTTTTGAGGATAGTGGGCTGCAATCTCCTAAGCTGTTAATATGATACCTTAAATGAGTAAGTAAATTCATGCAATTTAATTTTTGTTTTGTTTTTAAAAAACATAGTAAAAAATGAAGATGAGTGATATTAACATATTTAACTATTCAGTAATGTTCTATGGTCACTGCTAACTGAAATCCGCAACAGTGAAAAAAAATAGTTCCCAGTAAGAGCAGTTCATCCCTAGTTCATCACAAACAGTTGTACCCTGAGGAAAGTTTTTTAAGAATAAGTATTGTAAAGGTAATCCACAGTCTTCTCCCTATATTGTTTATAGACAATCTGTCTGTCATTCACTTTCCCCAGCCACCAATGCTCGGTTTAACATTCAGTGTCTGGCTTTAGAACGGGCAGTCAGCCAGTGTCAGTTGGTTTTTCAAGCATTTGTTTATGCATCAAAGACAAAAAATGTTTGTTTGTTTTTCTTATATTGATGAAATTTTGTATGTGGCTGGATTTAGCGAGAGAATCAAAAGGAGATGGCCAAGATCCAAGTAATGGCAACCAGTCACTCTAGGGAAGTTGTTGACAAGTGGCCCAGACTTTGCAATTTTTTTCAAATGGGAGTGTTCATTAAAAAGAAGCTTCATCAGCCAGGGCAGTGGTTTACATGTGAATAGATATACTCTTTACTTAACAGTCACAAGTTGCTCATAAATTAATTAGCCCATCTGTTGCAACAAATGTATTCCTGTGTCTTTTCAGTTGATTGTTAAAAGTGACTGGTTTCCCTGTCCACCTAAAATAGTAACTTTTGCTTCCACCTAACCTTTCACAGGCAAAGAATTTATTTAATCATCCAACAGCTCCCAAGGTGATTATTTCTGAGTGCTGAGATAGGGGAATAATGCAGCAGGTGAAAAAGAAGCCAAGTGAAAAGATCATCAGAAAGGGTGGATAGTATTGGTTTTAGTTTTTAAAATATATGCCGTCTTCTCAACACCAAGATCTTGTCTATTCTAGCGCTAATTCATAAAAAAACTTTTGTTGCTCAGAGATGTGAAAAAACACCCCGCGAGATATAAGATTTGCTGGCGTAAGTGTGTGTGTGGACATTGCTATGTCGGTGGGAGACGCTGTCCCTCAGACATAGCTACTGCCTCTCATTTAGGTAGTTTTATTATGTTGGCAAGAGACCTCTCTCATAGACATGAGGGAGCTACACACTACTGTCCTTGGGGTGGGGGTGGGGGGCGGGGTAACTGCCCCGGGCCCTGCAGTTCTGAAGTCAATGTGTGGGAGAGTGGACCCTGGCCTCTGGGCCGGCCTGCCCCCGTCCCCGGTGTGGAGCAGCCAACCCAGGGATGGGGCGGGAGTGCGAAGCCCGGCCACTGGGTTGGCCTGCCCTGCCTCCCCAGCATGGGGGGTTGGCCCCCACAGGCTGTTTGGCCCTTGGCCCCACCCCCCCAAGGATGGCCCTGGCCACACAAGCACTCCTGCAGCATCACAGCAGTATCAATAAAGCTGTGCTGCGGCAAGTTTTAAGCGTAGACTAGCCCTAAGTGATGGTAACTACCCAGGACAGCTACCATCATATAGAAATTAAGCTACAGCTTTTCTGCAGGGCAAGGCAGAATTTATAAAATGAGTGACCTTTATGCAGGGTAACTAACTGTGCTGATGAACTTCACGTGAGGATTAAAATAATTGTTTTGTATCCTAAGTCCTTACATCTTACAAGGAAACTACATAAAGGATGAAGGGTTTTAAAGGTCATGGATTTCCGCACTTCAAGGAAAAAATAACATTTTATGAAAGTACAGATCAGCCACATTGGTGCCATTAAAATATGTATGTCATGTAAGCTGTGAGTTTCACAGTTATATGATTTTGAAATATCGTTGTTCCTTCTCATAGAATTTGCATGGAAATGGCATTATTGGAAATGTATATAAAGTATATTCCTTGGAACAATCAATAAGTATTGATTTATATGGATAAACAGCGAGGTTCATTGCTTTCCCAAGGAATCCTCATAAGACTTTATATTTTACATCTTGGAATATTATCCATGCTTTTTTGTTTGTTTGTTTCTGCTGGCACAGTTCTATGGTAAAATGGCCACTTTTTAGAAATCAGACCAACCAACCTTGGCCACAAATACTACATAATTATAATACACACCTTATACTTACGATAGGAACAACTCTTGATATATCAGATGCAACTAAGCGGTATTTATTTTCAAACATTACCTTTAAATTTATTATCCTGAGACTTTGTATAAACATTAAAACTATTTAGTACAGGAGGGTCAGGAGGGAGGAATCTAGCTGTACATTTTAATGGGATCCTGGTGTAGGGGTAAAAGTTGTTCAAATGGTTTAAATTACATTCTGCAGAGAAAATTGTGGAGTTTCCACTTCCCTAATAGGAACAACCCCCTATAGGAGCATATTTCTATGGCTTTGAAAAAAGGAAGGAACTGGTGAGGTATCGCCATATTTGGGGTCGGGAAGGAATTTTCCCCCAGGGCAGATTGGCCTGGGCTCTGGGGGTTTTTCGCCTTCCTCTGTAGCACAGGGCATGGATCACCTACTGGTGAATTCTCTGTGTCTTAAAGTCCTTAAATCATGATTTAAGGAGGTAAATAACTCAGTCATAGGTTAGTGGCCTATTGCTGGAGTGGGTGGGTGAGGTTTTGAGGGCTGCAATTTGCAGTAGGTCAGACTAGATGATCATACTGGTCCCTTCTGACCTTAAAGTCTATGAGTGTATGAGGCAGAACTGAAGGATGGCTAAAAGATCCAGATTTAAAGTATTATTTAAAGCTATTTTTTTAAATTAACTGATACTGGACATTTTATTTTTTGTACGTTATACACTTGGAGAAGAGATTTGGGGAAATGTCTTATCATTGCATCTGTTTTTAGACTTTCATTGATCCCTCCATGTGGCACTCACGGAATTCCATTGCATATAATCATCCCCAACTATGCAATTTGGCCAAATGGCATTTTTAACCATAGAGCCAATTTTTAAGCATCTCTTGCTTAAATTGTTAGGGAAACTCCTGCTATGCAGCAATGTAGACAATGTGTCTAGAGCAAAATACACTGTTTTCTTTCTGGTCACTATTTATATCATTTGATTCCAATGTAATCCACATTAGTCCTGTTTTTGGTAATTTCTGTAGTGGTGAGGATGGTAATATCTGAGCTCTTAAACATAGATTTAAATACATACATCTAGGTATGTATATGGTGCTCCTCACTATGGTGTAGCATCTGAACTAGATGTAGAGGCTGTATGCTCTCACCAGTGCAGAGTGACCACTGCATCATACTATCAGTGTGTGAGAGAACCATGTGAGGGTAAGCAGGAATCAAATCACAACTATTCTCTTTGGAATTCATACACAGATTTGACACCATTGCCTTAGGGTTAAATAGGGATCTCAGGTTTTTTCTCATTACAACAGTTTGAATCTGAGCAACTGCTTTGATTTGCTGTAACAGTCTGACCTAATCTTATGACTTACACTTCTCTGCATTTATTTTCCTCCAATTCTGTAAGTTTCCCGTCTTCTAGTGTCTGACAAAGTGAGATTTTCTCCCATGAAAGCTCATGAGATTGTTGATGCCCCTGGCTGCATCTGGGGTCGCGCACTGGGTAACTTGAAGGAGAGGAAGGCCATAGCGCCGATGAAGCTCCTTCGCTCCAGACTCAGAGGCAGCCAGGACACAATAACACCAACCATATAAGGCTGTTCCCCCGGTTTCAGGAAGCAAATTAGATAACAAGCCTTGAAAGTACCAGTGGAACTCGGTCAAAGTGTGCTCTCTAAGAGAAGGGGGAGAGTACTTCCACCGTGTACAAGGAGAAAAGTATTGAAGCAAACAACCTGCCCATATAAGGGTCACTGCAACGGGGGTGGGGTGCGCATGATTTGAGATGTGCCTGTCTCCGTGCGCCTGCTTTGAGATCTCAAATAAATCTTAGTGTGCTTCTCCGCCCTGGTGTGATTATTGGTGCTGCACACTCCGGGCAACGAACCTAAACGAACTGTTGCTAGCCCCAGCCCGTACTCGGGTGTCTCACCTGCAACAAGATAAATAAAATAGTTAATCTTTAAAAGTGCCACAGGACTCCTTGTTTCTTTTACTGAACAAGACTAACACAGCTTCCCCTTTGGAACTATTCTCTTGCAGTTCTGCCTCAGAAAGGACATCTTTAATTTCTATTTGGACTCCGTATGACACACCATCCTCACTACATGCCTAGGGATGTTCTGAATTGCTGTATTTGTTCATGTAATTAAAAACTGTATCATAATACATACACACACACAAAGAAGCAGAATTAAGGTAACACAAACTACCTAGAATCTGGCATTTTACAACTTTGCAAGTGTTTTGCTTTTCAACCTGAGCAATGTTCCTTTATCATAGGGAGTTTTGAATTGGTTGATTGATTAGTTGGTCTGGAAATGTCAAGTTCTTTTTTGTTTTAAGGAAACTGGAGAAACAAAGCAATTTCATGTTCAGCAAATATTTGCTAGACATCCATAGAGCAGTGGTTAATAGGATTCCTGTGTTCTCATGCTGATTCTGGGAAGGTTCTGGGAACTAATGGAGTGGCCAAGGAACTTAGACTTAGGACTCCAGAGTGCTATTTCTTTTCTTACTCTGCTTTATATTTGCATAGTGCTTGTTCATCTCTAGATCTCAAAGCATTTATTGATGGTGGTATACTGGGATGCTGCATTTTACAGATAAGATATTCCAAGCGCATAGGTTTGGTATTATGTTTCAGAAAGGTGCTGCAGGCTAGTGCTCTTCCCGCTAGGACATAAATAGAGCCCTGCAAATCCGCGGCTATCCGCATTATATCCGCAGATATCCACATCCGCAGATACAATGTGGATATCCGTAGACCATTTCTTGCAGATGCAGATCGGATACGGATCCACATATTTTTATCTGTACAGGGCTAGAGCCCTGCAAATACGCAGATATCTGCGGATATCCGCATTATATCCGCATCCGCGGATACAATGCGGATATCCGTAGAACATTTCTTGCAGATGCAGATTGGATACAGATCCACATGTTTGTATCCGCGCAGGGCTCTAGACATAAACTGTTTTATTGCAGAAGAGCCTAGGCTGTGATTCTTTGTAATCATAAGGAAATTGTGCAGGAGGCAGGGAACATGCTATGTACACCATGGCAAGAGTTCAGGCTTTTAGACAATGAGTAAGGGCATAAGAAGTTTTTTGTGAATGTGCAAATGGTGATTTTCTGGTAATTCAGATAAATCTGGATGGATTTTCATGGGACCAGTGAAAGATAGTTTTGCAGTCAAAGAAAGATCTATCTTGCTGTCAGATATCAGTTGCTTATGGGTAAGCTTGTATGGTGGTGGCAAAGTTTTTTCCTATTTTTTTCATTGCACTGATTTTGTGCGCAAGATGATAATTCCTGTTTTCTGTAGGAGTAGAAGTGAAGATTTATATCAGGAAGGTATAAAATAAAGCTGGCACGTGGGATCAAACCCTTTGTGGTTTGCATTTCTTACCATAAAAAAGCAACCCCTTCCTCCCCTCACAGGATAAGTTGTATCATCTCACACCTGCACTGGCTTGTGTCAGTTTAATTATTTGTAATTTTGAGCAACATTCACATCACCTCTGAACAGTGCTTTTTCTGTAATTTTTTTTTTTTTTTTAAAGTGCCGGAACTCAGCCGGGGACCTGAGGCCACCGCTAGCCGGTACTCGGTATCCCTGAGTACCATTACAAAAAAAAGCACTGCCTCTGAATCTCATCAAAGTAATGTTTTCAGTGTAGTGACAGCACATCTTGTTGATCAAGAATTCTGCTATTGACGGCCATTGCCCAATTAGCACATTTGAAATACAGACACTTGAACATGTAGGAATTTAACACACCACCCATACTTGCAGTTGACCATGTTATACTCACAATACTATGGATCTGTCTACACTAGGCAGGCTTTAGTGGTATAGGAATACTGTATACTATAGTTAGGTTAAAATGTTGTCATAGTTATTTTTAGTAAAAGTCATGGACAGGTCACGGGGAATAAACAAAAATTCACGGAGCCCCTGACCTGTCTATGACTTTATTAAAAATAAGCAGGAGGGAAGAGTGGGAGTAGGCAAAGTTGAGGGGACAAGGAATGACAGCTGGAGCCTCATTTAGCCGCCCATCTGTTCAGTGGCAGGCAGGATTCTGGTCCCAGGTTAGCCGGTGGCACTTCCTGGGGCTGGCTGCCCACCAGCTGTTTGGGGGCTCCAGGCCTGGCTGCTGATCAGCTGTTTGGTGGTGGCCAGCACAGAGTAGGTGGGGCTGGCTGCTGATCAGATATTCAGGGGTGGTATTGGAGTGGGGACCCAGGCCCCAGGCTGACAGAAAAATTCTTCCACTGACTTAGCTACCATCTCTCCAAGAGCTGGATTATTAACATGAATGGAAAAATCCCCACTGTTGTTGTAGGAGGTATGTACACTACACAATTACAGCAGCACAGCTACAGCACTATATCTGTGTCATCGCAGCCACTGCAGTATAGACACGTCCCTATTCTTTCAACTTCTTTTTGATCGTTGTCGTAAATTCTTTGGTTTGGATTTCACTTGGATTTAGTATATGTAAAGGGACAGTGACTGCAATTGATGATGTCAGTCAGATCTTCCTATTTGAAATCATATTGGTAATATAATGGCAATAACATAAAAACGACAAAACATTTACAGTCTGCCTTTTTTCTTTTCAGATATCTGACACCTTTATTGTATGCATTAGTAACAGTGCTTTCTGAAACCTTTCTTATATTCTGATGGTACTGAAGATGTTGAATACCAAACAAAATAAAACTCTACTTTTCCATATGTATTTTACAAAACCAGACAAATAATTTACAAGACAAATGACCTGAGATTTTTAAAAATGCATTACTTGATTTTTGTTTCTTTCTGATTCACTGGGATATTTTTATAAGGGTTTTACCAGTCAGTTTTCTAGAAAAAGTTATTTTCCCACCCAACCTTTATCTTGTCTCTTGCATGAACATGATAGAAGATTGCAGTAGATGTCAGAATATGATTGAATATACTTATGACTCACTTTTAATGTGTGTTTTACACTCCTGTTTTATAAGCCCTTTCAGTTCTGAGTTCTAATTTGCGCAATGTTCTGCTTTCCTTTAGGTCAATGGGAAGGACCTCTCCAAGGCCACTCATGAAGAGGCAGTGGAAGCTTTTCGCAATGCCAAGGAGCCAATTGTAGTTCAGGTTTTACGGCGAGCGCCCATTAATAAAGCACATGGTAGCTCACAGGATGTTCAGCTTGTGGATGCTAGCACTCAGACTGACATCACCTTTGAGCACATTATGGCTCTGGCCAAGCTTAGGCCATCCACGCCTCCAGTACCGGATATCTGTCCCTTTCTGCTTTCAGACAGGTAGGGTTTACCTTTCTCTCTCACTTTTGCCAGCCAACCTCAGATGCTATCACTATAATAAAATTCCCGGATTGTCACTCTGTATGTATATATGTATTGATACTGCATGTATCAATCTGAAGACTAGGATGTCTGTACTGTCAGTGTGAAGCAATGGAAACAGATACAAGCATGATTGAGAGCACTCTTGTTCTAGAGAATCCTTGGGGTTTGCAGTCTCTCACTGTCCAATTTTTCAGTTTTCACCCATATTCAGCTTTTTTATATACATGATTTTATGAATTAAACCTGTGCACCATAGCACTGGCTTTCAGCTACTACTCACTGGCAGCCTATAATATTGTTTTCATTTTCAAGAAACTAAGTATTAACAAATTACTAAGTGCAGTGATAGGCTCACAACTCTGTCTAGAAAACACCTCTGGCATAGTTTCATCTCATTACTATCTAGCTGTCACTGCTAGGCATAGTCCCACACTTGTTTCACGGCATCACCTCCTGAACTTCATTCATGGATTAGAGCTGCATCAAAGAATCCTGGCTCTGATCACTTCATCTTCATGTTATTTCTTCATCAAAAGCTTATGCCAGCTGTGATCCCTGGTCAGAAAGATAGCTACTATAGCCAGAGCTGCCAAAAGGCTTATTAAGATCCAGAGAGAGCTGGCTAGTTGGCATTGTGTACGCTTCTCCCTTACACAAAAGGCAAATCAAGGAAACTAATTAAATTAAGATGCAATTATCTAAAGCTAAACATTACTCAAAATATGAAGAGATTAGACATATAGTCACACTTATTGAGTGGCACACACTGTGTAAGGAGTTATGGATTAAGTGACTATTTCCTCTGAAATTGTTCAGAATTTCAATGTTAACATGGCGTATTTATGCAAAAATAGTGATCCATCCTTTTAGACCTCGCCTCATGAGTTACCTCACCTGTCTGTCAACACTTCCCCTCCACTTCATCCACTAGTTACAGGCAAAACTATAATTATACTAGAGATTTCCTCTTGAACTCCCAGTGTTCTGTGGTTCTCTGCACAGGAGCTGCAAAATGTATATCACATCTCTTCTTGTCACAAATAAATAGTCACAATGTTCTGGGCAGGCTATGTGGAGAGTCTGCAGATCCAACTAGGGTAGTTTAAAGGGTTCAGTTAATCGTTGTCTATCAGAGGCTACGCATAAGTTATTTTATTTAAAAAATATCTTATTCTTTTTGCTTGAAACTTGTCCAAGATTCCTGTTTACTGACATTTTCAAGAGCATAATTCTACAAACACACATTGGTAGCTTATTGTCTCCTTTAAGGTCTGGAATAATTTGTGCTGATTCTGAAATGGACTTCATTTCAGCGATTTAATGTGATAGGACTGTGATTAAAACAGTGTTGTCCTAGGAAGGGCCCCTTCATGTTGCTCCCATATCTGAAGAGTGTATCTGTATGCATGTGGAGATGGCATGCATGTCTGGAGTTAAGCACATTTAAGAGCATGGAAAAATCCCAAAGCTTATCAGCTAAGTAGTTAGGCTCAAAATAGACCCTGCTTCATTCACTCTTCAGAAATAACCATTTGTGTATCTGACAGCATGTTTTGCCTTTATAGCTGTACTTGGGAAAACGAAATTAACTGGTCTCTGTGAATTTGAAATGGAAACAGTCCCAGCTACTGGCTGGTTGAGTTCCTTTCAGAGTGTCAGATCACCAAGAATAGCATTCCACAGATGAAAAAACTACAGAGGTTTTATTTTATCGTTTTTAATATGATAAACTATTGTCTCATCTATTCTTGTTGTACTGCTTTGTCCCACGTAGCTGCCATTCTCTTCACCCAGTAGAGCATGAATTTTATGAAGGTAATGAGTATCTTTCCAGCCTGCCTGCTGATGCAGATAGAACAGAGGACTTTGAGTATGAGGTAAGATCATTGGTATGCTAAAGCATTTCCTTTTACAATTACAGGTACTGTATGTATGGAGCTGATATCAAACTCCTGTGAGAAGAACAATAGCAGGAATGCTCTTTTTTAAAAAATTAATTACTGAAGCATTTCTTTCCCTTACTTACATCTATACAGTTTCATGGAGGTTGCATGGGTGTGAAGGGAAGCAGAATTTTGCCTCTTATGTCTGAGTTTAGAAGGCTTACTAGACACTTGCCATGATTGTGCAGTGTGTAGTTCATCTGCTGTGCTTTTGCAGCTTTGACACTTTGAAGAATGTCTTTCAGAAATTAAAAAACTAACTGGAAGCTTAATTGCTTTTTCTTCTCATTTTCAGAAATAATTGGCCATTTTTCTGCCACCTTTGGAATCAAGAGCAAGTATAAAGAGCATGCGACTCTTTTATTATGAGACCATGTTTAGATCTTTGCACAGATATACACTGTACTGTATTTTAAATAACAAGTATATAAATTATTAAGTAGCTTTCATGAAAGTATAAAAAAAATCTTTCTTCCTAATATTTGCTCTCCCTTAATAGTACATAAAGAAAACTTTTAAAGGTTTCAGATAACTGCTTGACATTTGAAATAAAATGGATTGGGAAAGCTTTGGTAAATAGGCGTAGTGTTCACTTTTATCTCTTTTTTTTTTTAATGTTCTTTTCTTCTTACAACCCGAGGAATCTGAAGTTCTTCCCCTAGGAAAAGGGGAAATCAAATAAATCTACTTGGTGAAGCTAACTCAGAACAAACAAACTTTTATTTGAACTCTTCAAAAAATCATTGTTGAGGATTACTAAAATCATTATTTCTTCCAAATTGGACTTTAGTGTGATAGCTAACAGTGGAAAAGTCATGGGGCTTATGTTCAGTTTCGATTCCACGTGGCTAATTTTAACTTACTTGCTGAATGTGTGTTTGTTTGCAGCAGATCTGGCTTACATCTGTCACAGAGACTATTGGTCTGATGATTATTTTTTTAATGGTAAAATAGACAGCCAGAAAGAGAGTAAAGAGAGTAAATTTAGTCTTAACAGGTTAATAAAGGTTTTTTCCCCCATTTCATCAGAATATTAGTGAAAGATTAAAAATGCAGACAGATTTTACATTTATATGGAGTCTAGCACAGTTGAATCATGTCCTCTTTATGACCATTATTAATCCCTAATAATAGCTGGCATAAGTATTATGACAGTGGTAAATGCTAGGCAGGTTCTCAGTAGCCTGTAATCTCTACTAATCACACCATCATAGTCATTAATTTGCTGTCAGCTGTGATTCAATTGCCTAAGGCAAAGCCATTGAGTGACTAAAATAAAGAATGTTTCACATGAAATTTAAATAGGAAAGGAGCTGTTTAGCTTCCATAGAGGAGAATAATTTGGGACATGGGAGTTTTGAAGAGAGGAGGGAACAACTTGTACCAAAAAAAGACATAGAAATTGCATTTGGAGCAACTTGGGAAAAGCTAGCCTCTATGTTTTCGTTTTGATATTTAAATTCATTTTCTGTTGATGAGATATATAAGGACCCATTGTCAATGGGAAACATAAGAGGAACACGCATCTCCAGAAACATATGCACTCCTTTTTTGGATATACAGTTTTACACCTTGGGTGCAGACGGGTATTTGCATGCACAAATCTGTTTTAAGTGTTATAGAGGTCTACAAGGAGAACAAGGCCATGTCTACACTAGAGAGTTTTTGCATTATAAGTTATACCAGTGATAAAAAAGCGCTATAAGTATAGTGCTTGCATGCATCCATGCAGCATGCCTTATATCACTAAAGAGCATCCACAATCTGTACTGTCATCAGTGAGAGCAGTGCATTGTGGGCAGCTATCCCACCATGCCACTCATCAACACTAGGAATTCTGGAAGAAGAGTAACTCAGAGCACCTTGGATGCTGTTTCAATGTCCCATGGGCCCATGTGTTTCCTTGCTGTCACTCACTGAGGTGCTAATAGTGACTTGCGCCCCTTTTCAACGGCTCCCCATGATTTCCTGCATGTCCACAGTCTGAATCTCAAAAAAATGGATTCCATGCTACTCTCCAGTGCTGTCACTTGCAGAGTTCTGAACACATCACAGCTGGTCACGCAGTATATCATGAGCTCCGAATCAGAACAGGAATCTGAAGGGCCAGACCTGCTGACTGAAATGCAGACAAACAGCACCACATTACTGTTTTCATTCGCGGAGCATCTGCACACGGTAAACTGTCGCTTCTGGAAGCAGGAGACAAGCATCAAGTGGTGGGACCTCTTCATTTGGCAGGTCTGGGGTGACTAGCAGTAGCTACGGAACTTTTGAATGCGCAAAACCACCTTCATCGAACTCTGTGTGGAGCTGGCCCCTGCCCTCTGGTGCAAGGACACTTGAATGAGAGCTGCCCTCACGTTGGAGAAGGAAACTAGCTAAAGCGGACAAGGAACAGGTTGTGCTTAAAGGTGAACTATGAGATTAGTGAATGGTTACTACTGAGGTTCCTAAGAGACTGGTCTTGGAACAAATTTTATTCAATATTATTATTAATGACCTAGGCACAAAAAGTAGGAGAGTGGTAATGAAATTTGCGGCTGATACAAAGCTGGGAGGCATTGTCAATACAGAGGAGGACTGGAATATTATATAGGAAGAAATGAATGACCTTGAAGATTGGAATGACAGAAATGGAATGAAATCCAATAGTCTAAAAGCGTAAAGTCATCCATTTAGGGTCTAATAATAAGAGTTTCTGCTACTAGTTGGTGGCTTATCAGTTGGAAGCCTCCGAGTATGAGAGAGACCTGGACATGTAGTCAATAACAAGATGACTATGAGCCACCAATATGAGGTGGCTGTGAAAAAGGCAAATATGATCTTAGCATGCATCAGGTGAGGCATTTCCAATAGTGATAGAGGAGTATTAATGCCATTGTAAAAGTCATTGGTAAAATCTTATTGGAATACTGGATACAATTCTGGTCACCCATTTTCACGAAGGGTGAATTAAGGGGTACCAAGAAGAGCTACTAGGATGATCAAGGGAATGGAAGGCCTATTTTATAAAAGGAAACTGAAAGAGCTTGGCTTGTTTAGTCTAGCAAAGAGGAGGCTGAGAGGGAATAAGACTCCTGCAGGAAGGTAAATTAGGGGGGTAAATACCAGGGAAAGTGAAGAGCTATTTAAGCTAAAGAACAGTGCTGTCACAAGAGTAAATAGGTATAAAATGTCCATGGACAAATTCAGGCTGGAAATTAGAAGGATTCTAGCCATTACAGTGAGGTTTCGAATCAGCCTCTCAATAGGAGTTGAGGGGACAACCAACTTAATTAGGTTTGAGAGAGAGTTAGCCAAATTAATGAATGTGATTGTCTAATGGGGTTGCTTGTCATGATAAGGTTCAGCAGCCCTGGGCTCACTTCTGGTTTGTGTCTTATGTGTCTAAATGCTCATACTTTAGGCCATTAGCCAGTACTCTGCAGAGATCAGGAAGAGATCCTCCTCTCACTTCCTGTATTCTGGGAAGTTTTTGGTCTTTCTCTGAATCATCAGGGATGGTCATGACTGAAGATGGGATGCTGGATAGAGTAGGCCAGGGCTTTCAATTGGCATAGTTCATTCTCTCTCTCAGGTTCTTGGCTGGCTGGTTCCTGCTCACATGCTCAGGGTCTAACTGATTGCCATATGTGGGATTGGGAAGGAATTTTCCCCCCAATCAGTGACCTTTGCCTTCTGTGCAACATAGAGGCGCAGGTCATGGATTATCTGTATACATCTCACTTAACCAGTTCCCTGACATTGTAGGGCCCTTGGATACTGGTGCGCCTCGGTCCATCCTACTTTTTCCTGTTACATGTAATATCCTAATCTCCGATGGGCTGTAGTACGTTGGTCTCATTTCAGTTGCTGGGATAGTGTGAGGGTACTGGGTTGTGTTGGCAGCCTCTGATATACAGGAAGTCATACTAAATAACCTGGTGATCCCTTCTGCTCTGAAACTCTGTGACTTTATTTTTATACACTAATGGCTCAATCCAAACCCACTGAAGTGAATAGGAGTCTTCCCATTGATATCTGAGGTTTTGGATCACGTCTTAATGCCTCTTTGCATGCGCAGCTATAAATGTGGTCCAAACTGAGAAGAAGCAGGAGAATCAAAGACAATTAACAAGCCATTTGAAGTTCTGACATCATTGAAGTCAATGACAATAGTCTCTTTGACTTCACTAGGAAGTGGATTTCACCCTCTAACCTCAACTTGTCTTATTGTCTCTGGACATTTCAGCAGTTGTACTTAATATCAGGTACTCATTCAGGACCCCTGTAGTAAGTATGCCATTGATCAGAGAAAGATAAGTGTCAGACTTAAATTTGAATAGCTTTATTTGTTGAGTAATGTCACAAGCTTAACATGACTTTAATGTTTTGGGTTAATTTCCTTTCATGGTACTTTCTCAAACCAGTACTTTAAAATAAATCCATCTCTTTCAAAGGCTGCTGAGTAAGGACCTAAACTGGCTGGATTAAGGCCCTGCGGGCCCCTGGGTTGGCCCACTCTTGTGCCCCCCCAGTGGTGGTGCCCTGCCTGGAGGTGGGGCAGTGCAGGCCCACCAGCGCTGGGGGGGTGAGATCCAGGGCCTGTAGCCTGGGCGATGCTGGGGGAAAAGCGGGTGGTCTGGGGCTGAGTGGGCTCTGCAGCCCAGTGGTACTGTGGGGGAGAAGTGGGGTTGGCCACGGCCTGCTCCTTGCCTGTGTTGGGGGGCGTTGTCCAGGGCAGAGCAGTCTGTGGGTCCTGTGGCCCAGCAGGGGGTGGGTGTTGGCCGGGACCTGCGGTCAGGCCGTCACTGGGGGGGGGGTGCAGGGGCCCAGGCCCTGTAGTACTGTGTGCGGGGGTTGGCCAGGCCCACGGCCCAGTTGAACCGGGAGGGAGTGGGCACAGCCCACAGCCTGGGGCCCAGCCAGCAGCACAGCACTCCAGGGGAGCAGTGGTGGGGACTCCCTCCCCCCGCTGAGAGTGCTCACTGTTCAGCGCTGTGTTGGGCAGCTGCCGGCCATAGGAGTGGGGCTAGGTCGGGGCTGGGCCACAATAGGGCAGGGATGGGTGGAATAGTGATGCTCCAGGGGTGGAGACTCCCTGTCCCCTCTCCTTGGGTGTGTCGTGATCCGGGCGCCGCCGCCAGGGTGGAGGCAGGTTCAGGGAAGAGCAGCAAGTAGTGGCAGGCTGGCCAGAATCAGGACCTCCAGAGTCAGATTATTGTGGGGCTGTGGTGCCCCTTTTAGCCTGGGGCCGGGAGCTTAAACTCCTAAAGCCCCTGCAATAATCCAGCCCTGGCATAGCCCTATGTTTCCGAAGAAATTTACACATGCAAGCATTCTCGCTGAAGTCAATGAGACTACTGACGTGAATAAAGTTGCTCACATGCTTAGGTATTTCCAAGTTTCAGTCCTAAATGTGCGTGTATGGACTTGCTAAAAAGGGGACTTTGTAATGATTTAGAAACTTCCTGAAAGATCTGGTATTGACCCAGTAGACTGAAACGGATGTCTGTCTTGTGAATGTATATTTAGAGACTTTTCAACGCATGGATTATTTAACCAACAGACCAAAACAGATCTGTCTATCTTGTAAATACATATTTAGGGGCTTTTTAACATGAGGATTACTGAGCTGATCACCTGTAACAGCTCCCTTCAGATCTGTGATAGCCTGCAAACAACCCATCGTAAACATTATAGTCAATCATGTCAATGTGATTATGGCTTCTGCATGCTAAAAACTCTAATGCAGTTTTCATGAAAATAGTCACTGTGCATGCACAGAAACTGTATTTTATAAATAAGTTCGCTGTGTTTAATTCCCCACCTTCTGTATCTGTAGAAAGAAGCTAAACCATGTTATGGATCAGTGATCTGCAAAATTGATGCTGTTTCTGAGTTAGAGGTTTACAACAAAGCCACATCAATTTAGCATGGAGCTTATAATTACAATTATTAAATCAAATTTTATATTTAATTTCTTAAATACAGAAAAAGAGTGAGAGAGGGGAGAGGGGTCTCATACCTTGGCTGAGATCTCATAAGCAAAGTTTCAGCTCCAGGCAACTATAATAATGGTATGAATGAACAGAGCCTCAAATACTTTAGTTACATGCCATAAGATTGTGCTGTTTTCTTCTTTATTTTCCTACTGGATTCAGATTTCCCTCTGACCTTTTATAAGTTGGAATAAATCAGAAAGAGCCCTTAACAAGTAAAAGGCAGATTTCAAATTCAGCAGCCACCAGAAATATTTTTTTTTTTTTTAATTTCAAGAAATACATTACATTACAATACATTGCTCCTTAGCAAGAGCCCGAACACAGACATATTTGTTATAGACTAGAACAGCCAAAATAATGAGGAAGGCTGGAGTTTTTCATTGCAATTAGTCTGATTGGTGGGGGGGGGGGGGAGATTCTGGTAAATATACTGCAGGCTTTCAATGGAGAAGAGAATATTTCTCACTACGTGTCTTATAGTTGTCAGCTTTATGCAGCTCCTAATCAGTTTTTTGAAAGGGGGTAGGACTAACTGACAGATAAGGTCAGAAGGAGCTTGGAAAAACTGAACTTTACAGTATTATATGCATTTGGTGAGCTACTGTTCATAATAGCCTAGAAATTAATGCTGAAAACTGGGAGCATTATTTACTATATTTAAGCTTTTTAGTGAGACACTTATTCAAATATGGAGTGTAATTTTTTCATTTTAAATAACTGACATTCAATATTAGTTAGGATACTAAGTATGTGTGTGTATGATCTCAATCCATAGGCCT
This sequence comes from Pelusios castaneus, assembly GCA_007922175.1. NCBI lineage: Eukaryota > Metazoa > Chordata > Testudines > Pelomedusidae > Pelusios > Pelusios castaneus. The sequence goes on from ML685797.1 coordinate 10,396,344, forward strand.
TCTAGTTTTACCAGCATCTTTATCCAGCTGCTAGTGCCAATCTTTTCATATAATTATATAAAAAAGGTGAATTGCACTTTACAGTTATTTATTAAAAAACTTCTTAAGTAATCTCGTATCTGATAATTGGCAACCTTTACATAGTTTTGGTTGCATGTAGGAAAATATTGCAGCACTCAGGGTTTTAATAAAGACATTAAGATTTCTTCCTTTTAATTCAAGAGCAGTCTTGAGCTGCTATATCAGTAATATCTATCCTATGATCCTTCTGAGAGTCAGTGCAGACTATAAAAAAGAATGACAGTTAAAAATGAAACAGTGGCATAGCCTTAGGTTTTACTGTAATTATTTGAATACCACAGTATAATAATTAAAGTGAACCTATTTTAGCACACGATTGGCCAACTAGAGTACAAGGACATACAATTTATAAGACTTTTTATATAAAACCCCTAAGGTTTAAACAGTCATGATTTATACAAAGACACATGTAATATCCGTCTAAATATAGTTAGTATTACATGCAAATAAGCAGCATAATGGCAATCATAAAATATTGCTTTACTTTTTAATATATCGCCTTTCATTTCAGAATTGCCAATTTGCATTTCAAATATTAATTAACTAATCCTAACACCTTGTGAATTACATAAATATTATTATAACCATCTTATAAGTGGGGGAACTAAGCATGGATATATTAAATGACTCACCCAAGGTGGTACAGCCAGTCAGTGAGAAAGGTGGAAAATAGAACCCAGGAGTTCTGACTAATAATATTCCTCTTCTAACCACCAAATCACACTTCTCCTTTTTCATTTGCTATGGAGATCACTGGCTCATTTAGATGAAGTAAGATGTCAGGTCAGTTGCTGTTGTGCTTGTTTGTTCTTAATTTTTGTGTGCGTTTAGAATCACTCAATACAAAATGCTGACATTCAAAGCAGATGAAATTGCTGTCATCTGTCGTCGTCACTGGTAATGAATATCCCAATTTATGGACTTGAATTTTGCCTCTAAGTAGGAGCAAACTAGAGAAGAGGACACAAAACTGATGGGCAAATGTATCAATGTTATTACCATTCACTGTGTTTTAGAATGAGAGGAAAATATATGAAGTCAGTGGTATTCATTTTGTTTCATGATTTCATAAAACAAACACAAGGTTACTCCTCATGTCACCTGAAAGGTAATAAATTTTTTCCCTCATTGTTGTTAAGGCTTATGTCTTCCCAAGAAAATGAAGAAAAGTGAGTTTAGTTTTTGAGCAGTTTATTGTTGGAGTGACTTTTACAATACATAATATCTATTTTTTCATTCAACGGATGAAGAGCAAGGTGCTTGCCATGTTTTCCTATTTATAGACTTCTGTGGACTGTAAATCTTCCATTTTGGTGGAGATTTATCTTTAGGCAAGTTTTATACCATTATGCTGCATGCCCAAATATTCTTTATATGCCCCATATTTTACAGTAAAACGATTCAAGAAATATTTGAAAGTTTTAAAATATGTTATTGCTACTATTGTTCATACATTTTCACCTTAAAAGCCAGGCTGTCTTAGTAGCATGGATCCAATATACGGTTTTGAGAAGGAAGAAAATTATAACTATTACGCTTTCTTTAAAAAGGACCTAAAATAGTGTTAGTATGATGGTAATAATCTGGTAGTACTATGTAAAAATAATGTAGTGGTAATAAAGTCACAGTTCTAAGGTCTAATATCTTTGAAATATTGGATCTTAAACCAGGACTCAATATTGTCCATTCTGAACCTTGGGGGCACAATAAATTAGAGAGAAATCTGGAAGGAAATAGAGAACATTTCTCCATGGAAGCTTTTTGTTTGTTTATTTATTTAACAAGATATCAAAGCTGCTTAAAGATTTCAAATATTGCAGTCAATGCTGGAGGGCACGAATTAGTGGGCAGAGTGCAGGTGAGACAGTCCGTGGTGCGTGACGAATGTAGTTTATCACACTGCTTTCCAATTCATCTCAAACTGTCACCAGCAATAAATGTTTTTGGAAGTTGGAGGTGGTTCATGTACATGGAATTATGAATAGCTGAAGCTCAGCATGGCTACTGTCCTCTTAAAAAATACATTGGTGCCAGGAAAAAAATCAGTGATTTTAAAATGACTCTTTTTATGATAAAAAGTTTGCCTTAATTTAAGCTTAAATTGTATATGTCCATGACATAAAGCAGATTGGCAAATAGAGGAATTAGTATTGCTGTTGGACCCTTAACTGATGCACTTTCTGACTTTTTCTGTTTTAAATGGGCAACTTTAACGTTGTCTTATAATGGTAATTTCCTTTTAACATTTCTAAAAGACAGACTGCAGTAGAGGACAGTATATTAATTTTCTCACAGCTGTCTAGAATTGAAACATTATCTTTAGCAACTTGATTTTAATTAATATTCCAAAAATAGCTTTTGCCTTGTTTTAGATCAAGAATGTTCGAACATGTGGAATTGTAGCTGTTTTAAGAGTTTGTAGCTGCCTGTTCTGTTGGCCAGATAAATGCTCTTCACAGCAGATGTTAGCACATCTGTTGTATATAACGTGCATTATGATTGGCTGGATGGATGTTTAGAATGTGATGATGAGGCAAATAAATCTTCTCACTCATTTCAAACCTAAAGCAGGCAGACAGCAGTAATAATGATGTATATACAGCAAAGTGCTGGACAGTAACATTTTGAAATACAAGCAAAAATAAAGTATGACTTTATTCATGATAAGTGAATAGGTTGTAAAAAGTGAAGGCTAATTATGCCAGGTTGATACTCAATTAATTTGAACTTGAGATGTGACAACCATATAAACCAGTGGTTCCTGACCTGTGTCCTGCCAGGGGGTTCAAAGTGGCCCACAGCTCCCCTCCTGCTGGCTTCAGCAAGCTACCTGCCTAATGACCCAGGTAGAACACGTTTCCCCTGGGCTAAAAGACCGATGCATGCTCCTTGCTACAGCCAAGGGGATGAGAGATCAGTGCTCCCCTCCCCTGCCTGTAGCAGGGAGGCTGGCAAAGCACTCCGCCTAGGTCCATAGGCACTGGGGTCTTTGCTGGAGCCAATGAGAAGGGAGATCAGCACTCCTCTGCCCCAGCTCCAGCAGAGAACAAAGTTCTGGATCCCTAGGTGCTGGGGTCCCTGTTGGAGCCAGAGGGAAGGGAACACTGATCTTCCATCCCCCTGGCTGCAGAAAGGTTCCACCACCTAAGGACCCAGCTGGAGCACACAGGGCTGCAGGATGTATTCAGTTTCCCTGCTGCAGCTGAGGAGACAGGAGATAAGTAATGAGGGAGGGAGGCTTTTTGCTGAACTCCTTCTGTCTAGCTGCAGGATGAGAGAAGACAGGGAGAGGAAGGTGGCTGGCAGAGACTGGCGGCCCTTCAGGGTTATAAAAATATCTGTGGCCCTCGAGCCAAAAAAGTTGGGACCCACCTTTAGGATTTTGTGAAACTAAACTCATCAGCTAGAAAAGGGTGTATGCTGCAGTTTAGAATGAGCTGTGAATTATAAAAGGGGGCTTTTTCAATAGACATAAAGAGATTTGGGAATCCAGTTTTGGGAGCAGCTGGTGCCTACAAGATTGTACCTTGGAAGGCAAAGAAGTTACCATAAGAATGATCTAAGATCTTTGACAGCGTGAAAATCCTTCATTTTAAAATTCTCTTACCCTCCCTCCTTCGATTGTTCCACCCATACTGCTCTTCATATTATTTTGATGGATTTGTCTCTGTGCCCTGAAGTTTGTCAAACTTGAGTGCTGTCGCACCACCAAGAGTATGGGATGAATTCCAAAAGTTGGTATCCTCACCCAAGAAGGCCTTGCTTTAAGTCTTAGAAACCATGAATGTAGGAAAGGACAGCAAAAACATGTCAGTCAATCTCAGCTGCAGCAAGGTGTAAAGAAGAGAGGGCGGGTGAGTCTCACAGGTCCCAGAGCATTCAAGGCTTTAAAAGCCAGCACACTGAATGGCAGCCAGAAATGTGAAAAAAAGTCACTGCAAAGATTTGAGCACTTGTACGCTCATAGTGTCCCAGTCATTTAGCCTGGAGATAACTAAGCAAATGCATATAGACCGTTATAAAGACTTTATCAGAGGGCAGAGAGATGTCAGCCTCAGGGCCAGCTGCAGATGATAATGAGTGCCACAGGCCACAGAGAATCCAGGACTAGGTCTGGTTGAAATTTTGTGTTGAAACCTTTTTTCAGTGGCAAATTAGGTTTTTGACTAACTGGACTTCTGTGTTGAAAGTATCTGCTTTCCTTAATAAAATTTCATATTTTTTGGTCAGAAAACCCAAAATCCAGAGAGTTTTGTCCCATACCGAAAAATAGTTCCGATTTGGCAAGAAGTTTTAGGGGTTTTGTAGCTTTCAGTTGAACATTTTCAGTGTTAGGCCAAAATTCATCAGTTTTCAGTTGCTCAAAACTAAAGCAATTTGGTTTTGTGTGTTCATTTTTTGATGACAGGTCAATAATGGCGCACAGCAAATTCATATGAAAATGAATTTTGTTTTAGTTTTTTTTCAAAATTTGCTTGGGGGGGGGGGATAATTCTGACAGGCTAAGTCCAAGAACAGTGAGCACTTCAGTAGGATTTAGAAACCCTACGTCAGTCTGAGACTCTAAGACTAAATCAATCTGACTGAAGAAGTCTCATAACTTCAACAATAGGCACACTGTGCAACCCCAGCACACTCCTCTAATCTCATGCTTCCCACTGCTAAGTGGCATTGCTTCCTCAGGACTGATAACACACTCACTTGGAATTCATTCAGGCCTTTATCTCAACAAGGCACTGGTAAAGAAGGGGTACTGTAGAATTTGGGCCCAATGAAAAGAAGACCCACAGCTTAGCAAACTCAGCATATTGATGACACCTCAGTCCAAAATTCCCTTTCCTGTCTCCCTCTCAGTCTCACATGGGTGTTGTATAGTAGTGATGACCAAGGCTGAGCCCCTGAAGGATACTGCTTAGGCACAATTGTTCAACCCTATCCTATGGATGACTCTGAGAAGAAGGCACAAACTCACTAGGGAACCCTCTGTTGATCCCAAGCCATCCCTCAAGTGGATCAAGGTATCTGGTGGCCAGTAGTGTCACAAATAGATAGTTTCTTATAAGACTGCATGGATAGTTCTCCATGGTGAAGGTCAGAAACAAGGAAAATCACCTGAGGAAAAAGAACAATTAGAGAGAAATAAGACTACGGGGCAATACAGAGACTGAAACACATACAGAGATGGAGATTTAGTGAAGAGCGTAAAATGAGATAAATTGAGGCTGAGAATAAAGATAAGATTTATTTAAAATAACAAATATAAGTTGAGGGCACGTTATTTTCCAGTTTGTGTAGTTGTCCAGAAAAAGAGCAATGTCTTTGAAGGTTTTAGAGTCTAAAGTGCTATACATTTAATATATCCCAGGCGGTGGAATTATTGAGATTTACTGTTCTGACAAGTATCTGGAAATTCATATATTTTAAAATAGCTAATAGAGGGGAAACTGGAGTTCATGTGAATGTTTGCAACTAACTGGAGGATGTGCTGACAGCTGTGGAGCCTACTGCAGCCAGGAAGTCTATAATCCTTAAAGAATATTTTGTTCTTTTTGACTTACTTATGAGACAAACTCCCTCTAAAATCTACCATGAGTCCTTTAGGATCAAGGCTTAAATATGCTTTAAAAGCAAGTCAGTAAGGCCAGATCCATCATGTGAATGCCCACTGGCTTTAAAATGTCGTGCAGCCAACTCCCATCCCTTTACCCCTTTAGTCCTACTGCAGCACATTTAAATTTGCCCATTGGAAATGATTCAGGGACCAAAGGTTTGCAGTGCTCTAATCAAGAAGGAAATGTTTCTCTTCAAAGAACCAGCTCCACTGGTCCTGCTCTGCTCCTGCCTCCACTCCAGACCTAGCCACTCATTCTCCCCAGGCCATCAACTGCTCATCAACTGTTATTCACCTCTCACACAGGGGTTAAAGTAAGGGGGAATGCACTGGAACGCAGTTCTGATTTTTGAGGGGCCAGAGTTCCGGGGCCCCTAAAAATAGAAAAATCCGGCAGAACGCATGTTTCACCCTGCCCTGGCTGCTGGCAGGTCCTACGCCCCACGGTTGTTAATCACAATACTTATTGTGTTAAGCAGTGTTTGCTAGTTTGTGACAATAATTGCTATAGACATAAACGCCATATAAAATTATAAATATTTTTATGGAGTGATAACCGATGCATGTGGTACTGAGAAGTGGTTGCAAATGTCTACCTGAGCTGGGGCTCGCACATGAATGAAGGAGGCCCAGACAATATGGGAAGGGGGCCCGGAGATTAGGAGGGTTCCGGGGCCCGTCAAATTATACTTTAACCACTGCTCTCACACACTGCCTCAGCAAGCCACCCTGCCACCCCTCCACTGTATAGAGCTGACATACGGCTTCATAGATTCCAAGGCCAGAAAGAGCCCCTGTGATCATCTAGCCAAACCTTATGTATAACACAGGCCATGGAACAGGTGCATCTCTCCCCTCCCCCTCCCTTAGTGGACAGCAGATTACAACTGCAGCTGCATTGTTGTAATTGTTACCTCATGGTCAGCAGCTGGATCTGCTCACTGCTGCTGCTTTCCCATATAATATAGCACCATATGCCAACAGTTTACTCTGCAACAACCTAAGGGAGATAATGCTTGCTGGTATGAGAGCTGAGTTCATGCTTGCTTACTACCAAAGGGTTTGTCACCTATTTGTCGAGGTCAGAAGTTATTAAAAATTCATCACCCAAAATAATGGTGTTCACGTCTTAAAATCACATGTGCTGTGTTTTCCTGTTACCACTTTTCTAACAGTGGTGGTACTTTCCTAACCTATGCTGACATCTGGGGGAGTCCTGCACCTGGAGACAAAGCCACGTGTGCCCCTAACTAGCTATAGAGATGGGAGTGCGAGGAAAGTGATATTATTTTTTAAATTCCCTTTTCATGCTATGTTTTTGCCTTTGCATCTTGTATTTGAGAAATGCTCGCTGGAATCTTCTGCTTCTGCTGTGATGTAAATAAATCTCGTGTCAGATAGCCTCTAACTAAACCAGATTTAAAAAATAGGGATTAAAAGACACGTTATCCTATAAAGTAGAATCCCCACACCCCACCCCCGCTCCCCTGGACAGAGTATTGTCTTTCCCCACCGTGTGGAATGGAGATAACCCTCAGTTTCTTTGTGGTAAGCTACCAACCAAATCCATTCTGGCAAATCTGACATACAATGTGATTTGTCCTTTCTGATGCTTTTTATAAGAAGTCAGGACAGTCTTCTGTCAAAATTGATAAGTGAGAAGACAGTGGGGAATGCAATTTTATTTGTAACAGCACAGCTGCCAGCAGTTCCAGCTTGTTTACATCTAGACTGGCTCTGTTTTGCTCCATAGCTTTTCTATTTCCATCCAAATAGCCCCCAAATACATTGTGGATGTGCCTGTCTATATAAAATCTGCATAACGTAACACACTGGGAGTGTTAGAGAGGAAAAATGAGGGCCATTTCATTAGGTTATTTTCGCAACTGAAGAATTTCAATTGCTTTAAAAGAGAAATGTTGAACTTGTCCAATTCTCTGTAGACATTTAGTAGAATAGGTTGTAAATTCTGTGAAATAGAAAAGCCCAAGGGGTAACTGGAAAGAGTACAGCTAAAATACTAAAATACTCATTACCGCCCACAATTAAAGTATCTGAGGAATAAGAGTGCTACTTTTTTTTTAATTAAAAATACTTCTTTTTGAAAATATAGTGGCCAGGGTTTGTAAACTAAATCTACAGAAAACATTTAAACTTTAATTTACTCTTCTGGGAATGAACGGAATAGAAATTTTAGATCGGCCTGCAGAATTGATTTCAGGTGCATTACACAGTTCTGTACACTAAATTCTTCTCATACATATCCTACAATTAGCCTGCGTTATATAGACATTAACATGTCTTCTGGCAAATCTTCTAACACATGAGAACATAAGTCTTTGTGACCTCATGGTAGTTCTTAGATCTGTGGAACTTTGTTTGTGTTCAATATAGCTTGCCTTCCCTGAGGAATCTTAAGTGTTTCTAAGTTTTTTATTGATATATTTAAGAAAGTCCTAGAGGCATTTCTCCTATATAATCTCTCTTGTAACCTTCTCCTTTACCAGGCCTACCCTGAACATGCAGTTACCATAAAGATGAAGTGTTAAAGAGTGATTTTTATGTGTAACTGATCCTACGCAGGACAAATAATGAACTTTTCCAGTGAACTGAAAATTTCTGTTGCCTTTTGCCGTTTCTGATATTGCAGATATTAGTGAAGATTTTTTTTTTGAGCTGGATGTATCATAGAATAAAAGAAATTAGAGATGGAAATGTAGGTCACCTACCCTGGTCATTTAAGCCTATTTGGTAATGTAGGGCACCCCTCTGCCAATGCAGGAATGTTCTCTACACGCACTATATTCTTAAGTAAGTGTTTTGTCCAATCCTCCAGTGATTGCCAATGGAAATTATTTGGGAGAGTAATTTAACAGACTGACATGTATTTAAAAAACAAACAAACCAAAAAAAAAAACAAAAAACCCAACCAAGCATACAGTATTACTTAATCAAAATATTTTAAAATGCCTCCTAAAAGACCAGAATGTAAAATATTGGCCACAGAAATTCCTTTGTTAAAAGTTCAATGAAGGAGCCATCAGCTTCCTGCATTTCCATGGAAATAAGTGCCACAAGTGCCTCAGTTTCATCCTGATACTCTCATCGATTGTCAAAGGTAGAAGTGGTAAACAAACATTCAAACAAACAACGGGTCTGTGTAACAAGAATGGAAACAGTTTGGATTAGAGACCTAAAATATGAGATCTTGTTTGAAACCCCAAACTTCTGTTTTGAGGATGCACTTTTTAGTATTTCTGAAGTATGCTCTTGTCATCAGAACATGCCATTCCCCTCTCCTGTCTTATCAGACAAATTAAGAGGTGATAGAAATGGTGATGTAAAATAAAACCCTGGGAACAACTTTCACTCTCCGGCTGATTGCTACTTTTGCTACAAACCCACTCGCTTGTTTCCTCAGCATGTATATTGCACCATTTTACCCCCAAACCAATTTACCAGCATGGAACATTCACCAGCATCGACAGCCCTCTGAATTTGACTCTGTTCTTTCGGAAACATAATGGTGCTGTTCAACCGTTGGTATGATAGGTCTTGCATATGACAGATTAATCCAGTTCCACAATATTTCTCTCCTATACTTTTAATCTATTTTTTACCCGCAGATTTATTAGCTAATGACTGCAAATAATTTGTGTGCCTCAGTACAGTAGTATGAGATTTAAGAATTACAAAAAGCAACAGCCTAAATGTTTGGTGATTCTCTGTTCCAAAAAGGGATACCCTACCAAATTTATAGGTAAAAAAAAAAAAGTGCATCATTTGGTTAATACTGTCCTTGTGCAATGCTGGTCCATAATGATTAGTCTGTCCAAAGCATTTCCTAGTCTGAGATGAGAATAGGAGAGTTAACAATGGTATATGATTATTGGAGAAATTTATGACTCTGGAGAAGCTCCCTGCTAGGTTTCCACAGGTTACAGAGACCCACGAGCAAGAAGCAGGTAACAGTAGGCTGTGTGTGTTAAAGAGTATGATAACCCTGATTGAAAGTGTAGAGAACAGCCAGGTCATAACTACGTATATCAGGTCACACTCCAGAAAATCCTTTCAACTCGTATGCAGTACCCAGCTCTGAGCATTGCCGGCGCCCAGCCTGTCTCTGGCCCCTTCCCTGGTCTCCCTGCCCCACCTTCATGCCACCAGTGGACAGCACTCCTGAGGGAGGGAGTTCCTGCCTCTGGAGTGCTGCTGTCATCAGCCTGTGAACATGTCAGCTGCTCTGCCCCCTTCCCCTCCTCGGCTGATTCTTTCCCCACGCTCATGCTGGCTCATAGCACTCCAAGTGGGGAGGGAGTTCCTTCTCCTCCCCCTCTCCCCCCCGCAGCACCTGCCCGCCTCAACTCCACAGCTGGCTGGGTCTGCAGCTCCCCCTGCAGCTGGCTTGTCTGTGGGGTCCCTCCCCAGCACCGAGCTGTAGCGCTTGCAGGTCTGCGGGCCTGGGCCCCAGCTCTGTCCACCCGAGCGCAGCCCTGCCCAAGGCTGGGTGCTGCTGCGGTGGTGGTGGAGGGAGTGTGGGCCCTGATACAGGAAGATACTTAAGCACCTGCCTAACTTCAAGTATGTGAGTAGCTCCATTGATTTCCAGAAATGGCCTAATACCCTGATGCTTTATAGGATTAAATATGGTTGTCACTCTAAAGTTACAGAGGGGTAGCCATATTAGTCTACTTCAGCAAAGCAAAAAAAAGGAGGCATGTGGCACTTTCAAGGACCAAGACATTTATTTATTGCATAAGCTTTCATGGGCACAATCCCTCTTCATCAGATGCATGAAATGGAAAATTTGGCATGTTAGCTGTATATATTCATATAGAGAAGAGTGGGTCACAAGGGCAATTCAAACAAATCCAGAGGATAGTCTACTAGACTATCTCAGCAAAGTAAACAAGCTGTTTTGATTCAAACAGTGTGGAAGAAGGAAGCTAGAGCTGTGAGCAAGAGCTGAGAAAGGTATTTGAGGGAAAATCACCTTTTGTAATGACTTAGCCATTCCAGATCCTTCTTCAAATCCAGTGTGAATGTGTTTTAGTTTGCATATGAATTCCAGCTCTACAGTTTCACGTTGCAATGTTTTTGAATTTTGTAATTTTTTTTCTGAAGTACTCTAACTAGCATGTTAAAGGTTTGTTTGGGTTTTTTAGTTATAAAACAAAATAGAAATTGATATTTTTCTCTCGGCTCATTCTTTATCCACCTACTCTTTGTTACCCGACTCTCAGACATTTCCATTTCAGTTAATCATTTTGTCGCAGGTGCCATTAGCAGGATAAAAATTAAAATAGCTTCTCAGGCTGTATTTAGATCACAAAGCAGAGTTGAGACGTAAACAGTCATTTCTGTTTTGCTTTATTATATTTTATATTTTCCTGCTAAAGTTTATAATGAAAATTGCACTTCTTTTGAAGCATCAGGTATTGGGCAAATCCTTGAAGCAAAATATAGACAGAAATCAATGAAGCTTGATTTATTCTATAATTGCAATTCTTACAGTCCTAGATTACAGCACAGAATGATTAGCCGGTATTAAAAATGCCACTCTGCAAACACTCATTAGATGAAAGAATCTGGGGGAAACTAATTTTTCTTTTTTCTCACATTACAAAATGTTATAACTAATGATGGATAATTTTGGATCAGTTTGTAGTCAGGCAGATTGGAGAATCACAGAAAGGTTTAGAAAATGATCAGAATCTAGGGAAGGGAGGCATCCATATTCCACTTCCCTTTCATGTCCTTCAAAATACATCCCCTTGCTCCCAAATTGTCCTATTTTTCTATGAGGTCCTCAATAGAAGGGTTGCTGGTGCCCTGGATATTAGAGCTTTGGAATGGAATTGACAGCCTTTTCATCCCCTATCTTGGGGGAAAGCAAGGTGGTCTGACTTCCCACCAACACTGGAGTTTGAGGGACTCCTCCAGCCCAGCAGCTCTCTCCTGTTTATAGCACAGTACCTCATAACTCCTCCACTAGACTCTGATAACCTCATCTGTTAAAACTGTAACTGTCCTATGGGGTTTCCCCACAATTTACATGATAGACTGCTACATACTTGTTAATCCCAGAAAACTCTGGCACACTTTCACCTCATATCCCATCCATGGAAGCTGCTCAAAGGAGGGCTGGAGAACTAGCACAGGGCCTGGGGATTTACAGGCACACTACACTGGTGTATTAATTACATGAAAACCCAGACTTCCTTTGCATTGAAGACGGCTGAGCTAAATAGGGCTGGGTGGAGGGGTCTAATATGCTTTACATTATAGGTAAAATTACTTAAAAGCATTCTCACTTTCATCCATGTTACAGAAATGCAACACATGCAATAAAATCACAGCCTCTGTAAGGGTTTAGTGAGTGTGAAAATTGTTCCATTTTGTTATCATATCATGATCCTTTTATCATGAATCATTTTGCAGCAATTGTTTGTTATAAAGATAGCAAGAATATATTCTGTAGCGTGCAGCATTTAAATTAATTTTTAAATCTCTATAGTGCCTTCTATGCTAGTTCCATCCAAGGATTTTGAAGCTTTTTACAAACATATACTGATTTAGCTCCTGGACATCCCTGTGGTGTAGATACTGTTATCCCTGTTATACGAATTGGAAAACTGAGTCATAGAAAAGATAAGTGACATGCCCATACTTACACACAGAGAATTTATGGTGGAGAAGGGAGTAGAACCAAATCTTCTGTTGCCCAGATTTATGCTTTAACTGTTAATTAATCTTCCTTTATTAATATTTAATTTCTTAATTGACATCAGATAGTACTAGCTATTTTGTTTGTGTGAATGAATACTTTTGATCAGTCAATGCTTTAGTTAAAACTATAAAAACAGAATATGTGTTCTCAGAACCTGTTAAAAAGCCATCAAGAAGATCTAAGAGACAGTGCACTTACTAAGTGTTTTCTGAAAATAACTTTCTTCACTGACAAGAAAACAGAGTCCTGTGGCACTTTTAAAGACTAACAGATTTATTTATCGCATGAGCTTTCGTGGGAGAAAATCCCACTTCATCAGATTTTCTCCCACGAAAGCTCATGCGATAAATAAATCTGTTAGTCTTTAAAAGTGCCACAGGACTCTGTTGTCTTTCTACAATAGACTAACACGGCTACCCCTTTGGAATTTCACTGACAAGGGTAGAGAAAAGTTCTCCTGCCTACAATGGAATACCACCAGAAGAGCATACTCAAACATATGCTCAGTCATCCACAACAGTCTTTGCCTTGCCAGAAAATCTTACAATTCCTGCTCCAGTTCTTATGAAGAATTTTATTTCTATCAATAAGTGTTTCCTCCTTTGTCTGCTGTGGTAATTGATTCTTTTTATGTTTCCTAAACAACATATCCGGGAAACAGGCCCAGTGTTTTCATTCCAAGGGGGATCAGCAAGTTTGTTTTATCAACACAGTCTCAGTCATCTTCCAGTCCAGTCTATTATCTATGTCTGCAGTGCTGTTGTAACTGAAGAAGAGCTCTGTGGAGCTTGAAAGCATGTCTCTTTCACCAGTAGAAGTTGGTACAATAAAAGATATTTCCTCACCCACCTTCCCTGTCTCATGTATTATATATGAAATAGACAAATGCAGACCTTCCATTTGTCATTCAGGAGAACATTATCAGAACAGGAGACATCCCGTGTCTGCTAATTGATTGAAATGTTTTCGTTTTATTACAATATCACAATAGACTGGACTTAATGCATTTCACATATAGAGATGGAAGCCTAAGTAGTTAGTGAAAAGAACCAAAAGTGGACATAAAAGGAGACAGAATTCAGTGTCTGTGGTGTAAGACTGGGCACTGAAATGTAAAAAGATTGGGGCAGTGTCATTCTTTTATGTGTCTTTTATTAACTGTGAATAGCACTAGAGCAACTCAAGAAGTACAAATGTCACTGACAAGAATTCAATATAATTGCATGATGGTCTCTCCTATTAATGTGAATTGACTGTCAAGTTCACAGAAATTAACTTTTATAGTATTTTTGAACTTCCAGTTGTAGCTACTGAGTAAACTGTAACATGTTCTGTGTAATGATGTTGCCTTTGATTCAGAGATTAATTCAGCTTGGGTTACACTGGCAGAAGCTGACTCGTCATATGGTACAGGACTCCCAGCAGTGGAAAAAGCACCAGATGGGGTATTGGATGGCATAAAGCACCTGTAACTCCAGCTCTGCTGCAGGACCTGCCGTCTGTCATCACAGAGGTGCCAGGGGATGCTATGAGTTGATATATTCCCCTTGTAGTTCCACTGGGGTGTGGTTCACCCGGAGTCTTGAGCATGCTTTAAACAGAGCCACTCCACAGCAGTAAAAACACCACCTGCCCTCCCTTGTGGCACAGAAGCTTTCACTGGCCTAGACGGTTGCAGATTGCCTTTCCTTTGCTGAGCCTATTGTAAGTTATAACTAGTTTGTATTTGGCCCCACATTTTTTTCACCTGACCTCTCAAGTATATAAAATTTCATTTGTAGCATAAAACATGTGATCATTTATTAGTGTTGTGGAAGCTTCGACCCCATTGTGCTTAGGTGCAGTAGAAACATAAGGGACGACAGACCTTGCCCTGACGAGCTTTCAGTCTGAAAGACAAGACAAGCAGGTGAGCGAGGAATGAAAGGAGAAAGAGGTAACAACAATAACAAGAGTATGTTTCCGTATAGACCAGGCGTGTGCACAGTTTGTAGATGTAGCAGCAATGAAAATAATAGCGGTTGACTGCTTGCCTATCTAGCTGTTATTGGATAGCAGATTTCTATAGTCCTTGTGACAGAGGTGAATTACAAAGAGGGACTTCAAGAGGATAATGTGGTGCTTTGCAGATTGGACAGGCAGTCCCCCTGAGGTTAATAACTCTCATTTATCTGATGCTGGGTGAAGGGAAAGAAGGATCTTCTCTGGATTTTCTCTAAATTAAGGTCTGTTCTCAAGTTAATGTCTTGTAGATGAAATGCATGATCCCAAAGTTTTTACCTTTCTGAAAGGTGTCTCACCAGAGACAGTTGCTGCAGGGCTGATGATATGTTTTCTAATCTTCCAGCTCTTGCCTTTATATTCCATCTCTCAGTATGAAAGCCCTCTAAACTAGTTTTCTATTTCTCATCTTAAAAGCAAACTTTTACAGGGCCTCCTGTCAAAGTCCTTAACCTCTTTTCATCAGTTCTACAAAGACTACAACCCATTGGATGACATTTATAACCCACTTTCCTGTTACCTATAGAAATGACAGTATTAACCAAGCTTTGTTTCCTCCAAAGAAATGACAGCTGCTAACCTGGTTTTCTCTCTCCTGAGGCTGGCAAGCTTTAAACTGGTTTTCCATCACTGAAGGGAATGATAACCTTTTACCTGGAGGCAGAAGATTATAGTCCTTAACCCACTGCTCCATCAATTTTGAGAGTGACTGACTTAACCTATTCTTCAGACTTTCAGTAGGATGACCTTCTCCTCTTAGCCTTCTTTTAAAGAAGCACAACCCTGGGAATTTGCTTCCCTATATTTCCATGCGGTGACAGTCCTTAAAGTGATTTACTTAAATGTTTAAGAGAAGTCCCTTACAGCAGAAAACTGAGAATACTGTTGTCTGGCATTGTTTTGATTTATATCACTAGCAAGAGGAATAACTCTCAGGTTGAGAAGTGGTTGCTTCTCAGATCCTCACCCCAGCCCTTCTCCTCTGCTCCCACCCTCCTCCCAGGTGTGGGCCGTTGTACATTGTCTTGTTTTGCACAGGATTCATATGGTATTGAATTCTGAAGAAAGGCCATTCAGTCCTCAAATATCAGAACAACAAAAATCCATGAAATAAGAGAGAACAGATGTATGTAGACCCAAGAGGGATTTAAAGAGGAAAATCATGATTTTCACATATGCATTGCTGCTGCCAGACTCATTCCTTCTTCTGTTAAAGATCAGCGGGGAAAAATCACCAACAGACAGTTGTCACAAAGCCCATTGTCAGATGTTTCTCTGGATAAGAAATGAGTTTTGTGGCACAAGTCAGCGTCACTCAATTGAAGGAACTAGAGCCATGCCAATTTACCCCAGGTGCAAGGCTCCTTGACACTTGGGTTGGTGGGCAATTCAGTGTATTATGAAAAAATTTTGAGAATTCTCAAAACATGTTAGAGTAGGTTTGGGTTTGAGCAATGCTATAGTATACTACTTGTGTCTCTACACCATGAAAAAGAAAATAGGTTTAGTTTAGCAGCTTGTATGCACGACATGTTTTCTGACTTTGAAAGACTTGTTCCCATACCAAGCATCAGACCCTTTCCAACGTCTGTCCTAAACTGGATTAGAGACTGGTTGACTCCAAACTAAAGAGTATGAAGCTTTTATCAGGCCATTCTGCACTAGCTCTAAATATCAATGTTTCAAAGACGAACATTCAGAGGAGTCTCCAATCTCTTTGAGAAGTTATAATTATCCATGACCACAAATACACAGTTACCAGTCATCAGCTACCTTTATATACATTGGAATGGGAAATTAATTTAGGAATTTTGCTACCAAATCCCTGCTCTCTCTCTACTGTTGAGCTAAGGGCCAGCCCCGGTAGTTCAGGCAGTATACACAAGCATTCTATTCAGTAGAGAATGGGGATCAAATACAATCAAACCATTTCATCATACATTGACAGACCTAACAATTTTTTCAAACTCCAAGAGCAGAGCCTCCCTATTGATTTTTTTTCATGCATCAAATAGTTAAATTCTGCTCATTAAACTAACATCCTGCAGAGGGATTCAGTTCATTTCCAGGGTGAAACATTCATATAATTTTGTTGAAGCAAGCATTTGGAGACGAATTGTCCAAAAGGACTTCAAGGTTACAATATGCTGAAGAAATCATGTTCAAAGCAGTCCTTGGGGTCCCTGTCCATCCTCAATTCAGGGAGTTTTGGGGGTTGTGTTGGCAAGACAATGAAAGTCAATTGATTTCAGTTTGTCCACAGCTCTTCATTTGTCTTGATTTAAAGATCCCAGACTCAATCCTTTATGGTGTATTTAGGCTTCCTGATGGGCCTCTAAGGGACCACAAGATTCTTTATTCTTTAAAAGTATAACTTGTTGGTGTAATTGAAGCTGTTTTGTTACTGTAATTCCTTCCTAATGGTACTATTTTAGTCAAGTGTTCTTTTTCCCTCTAAAGGCATCAGTTATTACAGGTTTTGAATAGTCCTCTATTCAGTATGCGTACTTTTACCCTCAG
The DNA here is from genome assembly GCA_007922175.1 of Pelusios castaneus. Lineage (NCBI taxonomy): Eukaryota > Metazoa > Chordata > Testudines > Pelomedusidae > Pelusios > Pelusios castaneus. The sequence continues at coordinate 10,413,287 of ML685797.1, forward strand.
TGTCAAAATCAGGTCACTTTTAGTAATTCTCCTTCTTAGTGAAATAAGATTTCAACTTCCTTTTTTGAAATCTAACATACAGCACGTCTTTCCCACTCCTCAGTATATAACTAGATATTTAAAGCATGTAGGTATTTAAATCAACTGTCCTTTCTAAGAAAAGCCAAAGAATCCAACAAGTTTTCCCCCCTTATCTTATTAACTTACTAAAATGTGAAATGTCTTAAATCAAGACAGAAGTTCATACTACACATATTGAGATCATATTGAGATTCCCTAGAAGGGACCTTGAATGGTTAACTAGTCCAGTCCCCAGCACTCATGGCAGGATTATCTCTATTACTATCTCTAGACCATCCCTAACAGATGTTTGTCTAACCTACTCTTAAAAAGTCTCCAGTGACTGAGATTCCACAGCATCCTTAGACAATCTATTACAGTCTTTAACTACTCTGATAGTAGAGAAGTTTTTCCTAATGTCCAATCTAAACTGCCCTTGCTGCAATTTAAGCCCATAGCTTTTTGTCTTATCCTCTGAGGTTAACAAGAACATTTTTTCTCCCTCCTCCTTGTAACAGCCTTTTATGTACTTGAAAACTGTTATAATATCCCCCAGTTGTCTCTTCTCCAGACTAAACAAACCTAGTTTTTTTCAATCTTTCCTTATAGATTGTATTTTCTAAATCTTCAGTCATTTTTGTCACTCTTCTCTGGACTTTCTCCAATTTGTCCACATCTTCCCTAAAACGTGGCACCCAGAACTGGACGCAATACTCCAATTGAGGCTTAATCAGCACCAGAATTATGTTTGCTTTTTCTTCAGCAGTGTTACACTGTTGGCTCATATTTAGCCTGTGATCCATTAATACCCCTAGATCCCTTTCTGCAGTATTCCTTCCTAACCAGTAATTTCCCATTTTGTATGTGTGCACCTGATTGTTTCTTCCCAAGTGGAGTACTTTGCATTTGTCCTTATTGAATTTCATCCTGTTTACTTCAGACCATTTCTCCAGCTTGTTCAGATAATTTTGAATTTTAATCTTATCCTCCATAGAACTTGCAACCCCACCCAAGTTGGTAATGTCTTCAGACTTTATAATGTACTTTCTGTGCCATTATCTAAACCATTGATGAAGATATGAAACAGAACTGATCCTTGTGGGACCCTGCTCAATATGCCTTTTCAATTTGACCATATACCACTGATGATTACTCTCTGGGAAAGTTTTCCAATGAGTTAAGCACCCACCTTATGGTAGCTCCATCTAGATTGTATTTCCCAAGTTTTTTTAGGAGAAGGTCATGCAAGATAGTATCAAAAAGCCTACTAAAGGCAAGATATACTCTGCATCTATCACTTCCCCATCCACGAGACTTGTTACCATATACGATTATATGTTAGGGAAGGAACAGGATTACAATAAACGGGAGTACCTTTTTATAAAATTTCTCTATAAAAAAACAAAATATAATGAAAATCACTGGCTAACTTGTGGTAAGTCATGATCTTCTAGAAGAAGTAGTATGGTGATGAATTTTCACAGAAGGAGCGATTCCATCTAACTGTTTATTTGGCCCTCATCACCATAGCATCTGAGCACTTGACAGTCATTAATAGATTTTATCCTTATAATAACCCTGTGAGGAGGGAGGTACTAGCCCTCTATTACACTTGGGAAATGAAGCACAGGTTAGATTAAGTGACTTCTTTGGCCAGAATCTCAGTGATGTGTCCTATCCAAACGAGACCATTCTTCTGCTCCTTTAAAGGCATTGTGCCCAAAGCAGTACAAATTCTCTGAAGTGCTGGGACATGGCTCCTGTCACAAATTGAATGAGGCAGCCTTTGTTCATCTTATATGGCATTACGTCTGTTTGCTGCACAAGAGAAGTAGAGAACACAAATCCCTCACTTTCTCCCTCCTGTTGGGAAGCTAGTACAGCTGTAAATAACTAAATGGGGATAGTCCCTGTGCTCCGTGGGTGCAAGGGTCGGTATTGTACTCGGGATATTAATGGGAAAATGCTCATTGCAACCTCTTCTCTTCTTCCCATGTGTGCACTCAGGAGAGCCATGTGCAATCTAGCCCATATGTCATTTTCAAAATGGCTGTAAAGAAATCCATTAGCTGAAATTCAGAGTTTCTCAAACAACTTTGACACTCTATTATAAATAGATTCTTCTTTATTAAGATGATTTGTTTCATAATATTCAACACTAGAATTTGGTGTAAGATTCCCATGTAAAATCCTAGATATTTGTATGTGTGTGTATATCAGTAATGACTTTATCAGCCCCTGACACTCATACTTTTCATGAGACACCACAGCTGGGACATCTGGCACTAAGACTATATTTTCAGCATCATCTCATAATCAAGCAGAGTAACATTTTAGCATTCACCCACCTCAGTAAATGGTTTAGCCAATCTCTGTCTTATAACCTAGGGTGTCTTATGATTCAGACCCCAACAGCTTACCAGCAACCTACATAGCTTTGCCCAGCTTGGATACTCCTTGAAGACTAACCTTAGGATCCTTCCAGCCCTGCATTTACCCAAAATTGGCTTCCTGCAGGCTCCAGTTGCTCTCACTGGACCCCACAGAAAAAGTATTGGGTTTGCTTCCTCTGCACTCAGAGACAATATAATGTTCCAAACTGTGGCTTTAGTAGAAGCACACAACTGAATTTACCTAGCACTGATGACTTATAACAAAAGCAAAGCAAATTTATTAACGGAGTATGGACTAAGAGTGTGACACAGTGCACCCTGTGTACACCCTTATGGTATAATTGTGTATCTTTCATGTTCACCCTTATAGTGTAACTGTGTTATTTAATGCAGCGTGAGTCATGTAAGGTGTTTTTTGAATGCTCAGGGCATACTGAACATTGTTGTTATGATAGTGTATTTCCTGCAGTGTCATATGTGTAGTTAAAAAGGTCTGCTACGTAATATTCCCAAATATGTGCCTCACATTGTTTGGAGCAGATCCAGGCAAACACTGACTGCAAATGTAATTCACGACTCCCTCAGGCATGCATAGAGAAACAAGTCTTTGATAAGGGGATGCTTATCAACTTAGGACATGGAGATAACCATGCATCGATACTTGTGTTAACTGACCCTGAAGGAGGAAGAGAGTGAAACCCCAGACTCGGGCACAGGAACATGTTAAAAGGCGAGAGATTTTGGTCTCTTGAGCTCTCTTGCATTCCAATTACAAGACACCAAGCAACTGAAAGACTTTCCACAAGGGGAAGGCCTGGCTGAATGAGTCAGCCAGCCTGTGGTGAGGATCATTTAATTTTGGCAAGCTATTGGAAGTATTACACTTAGTTTAGAATGCAATTGGCTTTTATTTCTTCCTGATCAAATCTAACTTACATTATTCTGGTTTATAATAACTTAAAATATTTCTGCACTTAATAAACATATTTGTTTTATCTAAGACAGTGCATGTGGTTTGGGTATGTGTAGAGACTTCATTTAGAGTGATAGAGCTGGGTGCACATCAATGTCTTTGATAAATATACTAACCAATGAACTTGCAGAGTCCAGTGGGCAGGACTGAACTCTGTACGATGACAGTTCCTTGGGTTGCATCTAGACTGGGGATGGTGACTAGGGGGTCACACCATTGCATAATCCCATGAGTGGATGGCCAGATGCACTCATTCGCTACGTCAGGGACTGCTTGCTTGCAGGGTGCTATGCGTGGGATGGCCTACAAGTGGAGATTCACACAGTGTGGCAAGTGCAAGACAGCCCCAGGAATGGGGTATTGGGGTGACAGCGATATACCAGTGCAGATTGTGGAGGGGAACATCACAAAAGGATATTAAGTAAAAGAGAGAAAGGTAGAGTTGGTTACAGGCAAATAAAAGTGCAAACATGCATCTGAAAGTCTAAAACTTAATCTAGTCATTGTTTAGGATGACTTTCTCTCATCCATAGTAATCTTTTCAGCTTTTAGTGGCCAGCAATTAGTACCTTTAATAGAGATCAGATCATTTGGTTTCTTTGTCTCCTTAAAGTGAAAGGTAACTTAGGAGTTTGATTCCCTTCCCCTCCCCTCCTTATAGTTCAGTGAGCCATTGAAATGTATTCTTCTGAAGGGTACCTCAGATAAAGTTCATTAGTTCAGCCAAACAAACAAGGAATCCTGTGGCACTTTTAAAGACTAACAAATTTATCGCATGAGCTTTTGTTGGAGAAGTGGGATTTTCTCCCACGAAAGCTCATGCGGTAAATAAATTTATTAGTTTTTAAAAGTGCCGCAGGACTCCTTGGGTATGTCTACACTTGCACCTTAAGTCGACTTAATGACACTTAAGTCGACCTACAGAACGCTGCATCCACACTAGGTGCTTCCTTAAGTCAACTTAATGACTCCACCTCTGAAGGTCGACTTAAAGTCTAAGTTGACCTTATTAAGTTGACTTGCTCCAGCGTGGATGCCCTAAGTCGACCTATTTGGCCTCCAAGTCAGGGGATGGACTGGAGTGAAGGAGAGCCACGGTTGGGGGATCAGCCACGGCCAGGGGATCAGGCAGGGGAGAAGGGAGAACCACGGCTGGGGGATCGAACAGCGGAGAAGGGAGAGCTGCGACTGGGGATCGGGCAGGGGAGAAGGGAGAGCTGCAACTGGGGGATCGGGCAGCGGAGAAGGGAGAGCTGCGACTGGGGGATCGGGCAGCAGAGAAGGGAGAGCTGAGGCTGGGGGGATCGGGCAGGGGAAAAGGGAAAAACGCGACTGGGATCGGGCAAGGGAGAAGGGAGAGCTGTGGCTGGGGAGGTTGGGCAGGGGACACAGACAGTCAAGTTAAGTTTCCAGTGTGGCCACTTAAGTTGACTTAACAAGGTCAACTTAAAGTCGACCTTGTTAAGGCAACTTAACAGAGTCGACTTGACTTAACCAGTGTAGACAGAGCCCTTGTTTGTTTCACTGACCTAGACTAACACACCTACCCCATTGGAATTCATTAGTTCAAGCTCAGTAAAGGAGCCATGAAGACTGGAAGATGAGACTCCACACTGGTCCTTCCCCCACTGGTGGTTGCTACTATGCTAATTATCTCTCCTGCTGCTACCTCCATGACAAATGCACAGCCCATTGACTTTGGGCCACACCTGGTTTCAGATGTCAGTCTCTTTCCATTGTCTGGAGAAAACCTGTTTATCAAGTCCCCCTGACCTGCTTGGTTTAAACACCTTCTAGTCATAGACTCTAAAGTATAATATCAATGGGTATCCATAAATTCACAAATAGTATTGTTGCATATATTCTGCAATGATATTGACCAGAGTGGTGTTAGTTTTTAAATGATACCTCAAAAGGCATATTTTTTAGAAAAATCATTGAAGTTGTTTGTGAATACAAGGGTGTCTAGGTCACAGGGCAGATACCGTGGCAGCTCAGCAGAAAATTCCTTGATGCGTCCGTCAATTATCTAACAATGCCTACGATTAAGCTATGACACTGAACTGGCTATGGGATTAATTATGTTATTAACAGAGGGCTGTGGTTTTGCTTTATGACTTAGCTTGCTGTTGGAAGAAAGTGACATTCCTTTGTGATGGATGGATTGATTGATGAATAGTCAGCCAACCAGTTCTCTATCCTATAAATCAGTTTTATATGTAATAGGAGTAAAATGACAGCAGCTTCTATGATCCAAAAGTAAAAAAACACAAAAAAAACCCCAAAAACCAAACAAAGAAAAAGAAATCCTGCAAAATCAGTGCACATCCATATTTATTGGAGTTAGGCCTGCCTTACCTAACTGTGCTTATCTAGTTTACAATTGTAATGCATTTAGAGTTGCTTACTTTATTTATTAGGGTAAGCGTGCAGACAATGGTGTATACTGAGGCTGTCCAAAAGCAGCTACAATTTACTCTTCCCATGATTTGTACATTTTCACTATTAATACAAAATGAAAGGTATCATGCCGATTGGGAGACACATTGTATATTGAGTGAGAGTATTAAAACTTCCCTACGATTGACCAAGAGAATCTCAGTGACTTAGTTCTCCTTTGTACTCAGTGGTTAAAGTATAATTTGACGGGCCCTGGAACCTTCCTTATCTCTGGGCCCCCTTCCCATATTGCCTGGGCCCCCTTCATGCATGTGTGGGCCCCAGCCCAGGTAGGCATTTGCAACCACTTCTCAGTACCACATGCATTGGTTATCACTCCATAAAAATATTTATAATTTTATATGGCATTTATGTCTATAGCGATTATTGTCACAAACTAGCAAACACTGCATAACACAATAAGTGTTGTGATTAACAACCGTGGGGCGTAGGACCTGCCAGCAGCCAGGGCAGGGTGAAACATGCATTCCACCGGACTTTTCTATTTTTAGGGGCCCCGGAACTCTGGCCCCTCAAATTTGGGGGCCCCGGAACTGCGTTCCGATGCGTTCTCCCTTACTTTAACCCCTGTTTGTACTGCAGAATTTCTTCCCAAAACAAATGCCATGCTGTGTGTTTTCTCATAGGAAGTAGAGCTGTGTCGTGTTAGCAGTCAAGAAAAGCTGGGGCTGACTGTCTGCTACAGAACAGATGACGAGGAAGACACAGGAATCTATGTCAGTGAGGTAAAGTTGTGGTGGGGGGTGACTCAATGAAAAAATAGAAACAAGTGTTTTGAGATGGGACAGCAGTAATACTGGCTGTAAGCCATGTCTTGTCACTTTGAATTAAGAAAATAAATTACGTTGCCCAAGTAATAATTATTACCAGCTTGTTTGTTTGTTGCTATAAATACAGCATCTTAGTTAGGAAAAGTGCAAAGTCAGAGCATTGTCTGAAGCTTGAATGAAATCCCACAAGTACGTGAAAAGTCAGCAAAGGTCTGATTCCCACATTTCTGTGTTGTCCCACCATTTCTGCAGTCAAGTTAGCAGTAAGAATGGCTAATTCGTTTTTACAATGCTCACTATGCTCAAAGAAGAGAGGAAGTAAGAACAGCAGAACAAGCAATATGAGACTTGAGTCTGTTGGGAAATCTAATCTGTCACAGATTCTTAGACTCTAAGGTCAGAAGGGACCAATGATTATCTAGTCTGGCCTCTTGTACAATGCAGGACACAAAACCCACTCACTCCTATAATAAACCTCTAACCTCTGTCCTAGCACTCTTCTTTGTTTGACCACCTACAACACATATGGCCTGATCCTGACACACTAGGATGTTGAACAATCTCAACTCCCATCTGCTTCATCGGGAAATGAGGGCATTTAACACCCTCTGAAAGTTGCTTAGCACCTTGCAGTATCAGGCCTACTGAGATTTTCTGGTGCATTAATTTCAAGTGAACCTTCAATCGTTTTAAAGAGAGCAGTTTTTCTAGATGAATCCAAGCTTGGTGGTGGTTGTCCTGGTTGAATTTGATGCACAATTTGTCACCTTCAGATGACATACAACAGAAATCTGAAGACCAGAAATGGAGTGAGTTTAGCAGAAATATGCATTGGCATAAAGTGAATAACACAAAAATGGGAATGGAAAAAATGGAAAAAAGATTGTTCTCTAACTGCCAACATCACTGTCAAAGTATGTGAAAACCACAGACTTGGAGCTGCTCTCTCTGCTGGCTGGCCCCCTCCTCCTGTGAGCACAGCGGGACAGAAGCGGCAGAGCCGCGGTTGACAGCTGCTCTCTCTCCCTCCCTGCCTTCCTCCCCTGGATGCAGCGGGACCAAAACTGCACTGCGGGAGGGGGCCAGAGGGAGCAGCCACCAGGCACGGTGCTGTACCTTCCATCCTGCTGCCTTCACAGGAGGAGGGCAGAGAGAGAGAGCAGCCCCCAAGTGCGGCTCTGCCGCTTCCAGCTGGTGGCTGTGCTCACAGGAGCGGAGGGGCGAGGGGGCCAGCAGAGAGGGAGGAGCAGCTGCTGGGTGCGGAGCTGCTCCTTTGGCCCCAGTGGCTTCTTTGGCCTGTGCTCCCTCCCTCACCTAAGGAGGCAGGGGACAAGACGCACGGAGCCGGCCCCAGTGGATCCTCAGGGGGCGTGGTGTGCGTGCTGGCTTACACCCTCCCACGCTCATCCCTGTCACGTGGCCCAGAAGTGCCGAGGACGTCAAAAGTTCCATCTAGGCTTGCTGGCTGCTCCTCCATGCTGGACCTTCTCCTCTGGTTGGCCCAGTGGTGAAGTGGGGGGCTGAAGCAGTGTCCTCTCAGCCAAAGGCTGCTCTTCCCTGCTAGAAGTGGTGCCCTATGTGCCAAAGCTCTGCCAGTGTCCTTTTCCAGCCCTACTCCTCTCTTCTGTAGGCTCAGCATTGCTCCCAAGTGCCTTGGAGACAGCCTTAGGGTCAATGTAAATTGACAAAAATGTCAGCTTTTAAGAAACCAAAGTTAGATGTCCATTCGTTTCAACCTTTCTGGACTGATACATTTGGTTTGGGATCCACATACCTGTGTGAGCAGGTATTTTCACACATGAAGTCTATCCTCTGCCCCTCTCGGAGCTGGCTAACAACCGATCATTCAGAAGCATGTGTGCAGCTTAAAGTATCCAAATATGTACCGGACATTGGAAAACTCAGCAAGGAAAAGCAAGGGCCAGGATCACACTAAAAAAATTGCATTTTAATTTGTTTTTAATAAGAATGTTAGTAAAGTTATTTACTTTAGTGCTTACATACATACAATGATAGTTGTAATCTTGTAGAGGCCTGCTTAAAGATTAAAATTTATTAGCAGCACCCAAGATTGTAAATTAGCATGAATTGATGAAGACTCGGCACGCTGCTTCTGAAAAGTTGCCTACCCCTGGATTAGTATAAAACTTGCTAAGAATAACTCTTCACGTAGGTATGTAAGCACTACTGTCAATATCTGTATGGCCTAATGAGAGGGAGGGAGAGTAAAGGGATCTTTTAATACCACCCACCTTTATATCTTAAGGGTATTTTCCCCAATAGAGGGTATTGCTCTGTTTGGAATCTCTCAGCCCTTTATTTTAAAGTGAGTTGAATTATATTCAGGTCAGAAGAGCTCTGTGTAAGCTCAGAAGCTTGTCTCTCTCTCTCATCAATAGAAGTTAGTCCAAGAAAAGATATTCCCTCGCCTACCTTATCTCTCTAACATCCTGGGACCAACACAGCTACGACAATGCTGCGTTCATTTAATTATATTGTCTTTCATACTTGATTAAACACTTCAGAATCATTTTTGTCTGACAACGCACCATAAGAAAATAATATCTAACATCTGTACAGGATGTAACCTGGAAACCAAGTTCTATGCTCAAAATGTTTAGTTTGAAAAATAGCTCTTGCCATGACAAGGTACAACAAATGGTTTAAGATAACCACCAAGTAAAAGGTAAGCCCTATGAAGAGCAGATCATTGCTCAAGGATGAAGTATTGTCACACTGATAAACTCTGTTAATGGAGCCCTAAACATCTATTTAGGATAAAGTAACTTGAAGTTGGGCATACACTTTCCATGTGCTAGAACAAAAGCTTATGCCCAAATAAATATGCTAGCATTTAAGGTGCCACAGGACTTCTCATTTGTTTTGCCGAAACAGACTCTGTAACTTGAAGATAACCAACTCAGACCAGAACTGATATATAGGATCCATGAATTAGCAATATACTGTAAATCTTTCTTCATTTTACTTATAATTCTTTGGGAATGGAAAAATCCAGAGGAAATGCTGATAGAATCATTTAGAAGTAAATGTTTTCAGAAGAGATTATATCTTCTTCTTAAGCAAATAATTGACCTGGTTTGTGAAGATATCAACAGTTCATTAACATGGCTTCAAAATCATCTCAGGCCAAACTGAATTTCCAGAGCCTAAGAATACTGTCATTAATACTCTGCTCCATGACAGATGAAGGTTAGTGTTTCACAATCGTGTGGAAAAATATTGTTTTGAAAATCATACGCTACCTTCATCCTTTTCTGTTTTAAGACTTTTTAAAACAAGGTTCTGTGATTATTCGCAGAACTGGTATGCTCATCTGACTGAAGAAAGCTTTAAACTGCCCTTTTACAATGTAAACAATGGCATTTTTATAAATTCTACAGATCGTGCTGTTTGAATTTGAGGTGTTTTTGTTCAGTTTTTGAATACCCTTCTTTGCAGGTTGATCCACACAGCATCGCCGCCAGAGATGGACGAATCCGAGAAGGAGACCGCATTTTGCAAGTATGTGGCTATAAACTCTTTTTTTTCCGGAGCTCCTTCTTGAAAAAAAGTACAGTGCAATCCTCTCTTGTGGATTCTTGATGAGAAATAATAAGTCTCTTTGTTGTTCTGATACATGGAAAAATCTATGGCTGTTTCTTTCTTAACACAATCGCTGGGAGCCAAAGTGTGGGAATTGAAAAAAATAAGTGACAAACTTGCTCTGCCTGATGGCCTCCCATTCTGTGTCTTTTCTCTCATATTTATGAGAAATCTCAATTTTCTGTTGTTCAACTCAGTGTCATTTTCTGAATAGGACTGTTGCAAACATAAATATGTGTGAAAGAGTTTTGCTGATTATTCTCTTAACACATATTTGAGTAATACTTAGAGTAACATTAAGCATGGATAAGAAGCTTTTCGGATTGTGATTCTAAAGGCAATTCCTTAATGTTCTGTAGGAGGAGGTTACCTGATGTTGTCTACTCTTTTCTCTCTCTGCTACTTATAACTGAATGTTTCTGATTTCTCTGATGATGCACCAATTGCTCTTTTTATTTTTGCTTTCTGATGATCAAGGGTGTCTCTACGTGGTGCCACAATCCAAATTGCTGGTGTCTGAATTAGAGAGTACTCTAACTTGCCATGCTTTCACTGTCCCAATAAACCTTACTGATACAAATTAAAGGTACCTCGCTCATGTGAACATAGTTCATCAACTGGGTACCTTTTAGTTTTCACCAAGAGAATCTACAAGAGACAGTGAAAGCTCAACATATTAGAGCTCTTTGCAGTTCAAACCTGTGTAATCTGGACTGCTCTGTGGCTCTGTGTAGATGAGCCCTCAGATTGTTCTACCCCTCCAGATTTGAGTTACATTTCTCAACTAAAGCTGAGTGCCTGACACCTGGCCTCACTTGTAGTTGCTTTCAACAGCAACAGTAGTAATAAAAATAGATTTTTGTTTTGTGACATAGAAAGGAGCTTATACTAATAACAGCCTATTAGCAATCTGTATCCAGTGTTATCCTGAGAAAAGGAGGAAGTTATGTCTACACAGCATTTTAGACTGAGCTCCCCAGCCTGGGTCAACAGACTCAGGCTTGCACTTGTACTCTAAAATCAGCTGTCTGGATAGCACTTTGAAGTCACATCTCATGCTCTGAAGCCTTGGGAATAGTTAGTGTTAGCTTTCTACATCTTTATCTGGTAAGGCTGTCTCACAAAATAATGATATTTGCAAAAACAATTGTTGTTCCGAAGCAACTAATTCTTCAGTAGCAGGCAAATTGGGTTGAAATAATAGTAAAGAACTGAATTATCAGACACATAGGTGAACACAATTTACTGGAGAAGAGTCAACATGTACAGGCTTATCACACCTCACCAATATATCTGACTTCTCTGGAGGAGTCAACAAACATGCGGACAAGGATGATACACTAAATATAGACTACTTAGACTTTCAAGGTACATCTACACAGCAAAGAAAAACCTGTGACTAGCCCATGCCAGCCAACTCAGACTCACAGGTGGCTGCAGGGCTGTTTCATTGCTGTGTAGACAGCTGGGTTCTGGGACCCTCCCATCTTGCAGGGTCCTAGAGTTCATGCTCCAGCCTGGACATAGAAGTTCATGCAGCAGTGAAACAGACCTGCAGCCTGAACTCCATGAGCCTGCAGCTGCGGATGTCTAATTGCTGTGTTGGCATAGCTTCAGAAAGCCTTTGACAAGGTCCCTCACCAAAGTCTCTTAATTAAAGTAAGCTGTCATGGGAAAAGAGAAAAGGCACTCTCACAGATCGGTGGTGGTGAAAAGACAGAGAACAAAAAGTAGGAGTAAATGGTCAGTTTTCAGAATAGAGAGAGGTAAATAATGGTGTTCCCTAGGAAATTGTGCTGAGATCAGTCCTGTTCAACATATTCATAAATGACCTGGGAAAAGGGGTAAACAGTCAGGTGTCAAAATTCAGAGGTGAGACAGAATGACTCCGAAAATAAGTCTTAAAGCAGACTGCAGAGTTACAAAGGGATCTCACAACATTGTGTGACTGGGAAACAAAATGGGAGATGAAATTCCATATCGATAAATGCAAAATAATGCACACTGGAAAACATAATCCCAACTATACATGCAAAATAATGGGACCTGAATTAGCTGTTATCACTCAAGAAAGAGATCTTGGAATCATTGTGGCTAGTGTTCTGAAAACATGCACTCAGTGTGTAGCAGCAGTCAAAAAAGCAAACTATCTCAGAAACCATTAGGAAATGGATAGATAATAAAACAGGAAATATCATAATGCTTCTATATAAATCTATGATGTACTGACATCTTGAATACTGCATGCAGCTCTGATCACCCTATTTCAAAAAAGAACTGAAGAAAAGTACAGAAATGGGCAACAAAAATTATTACAGGTATGGAACAGCTTTCATATGAGGAGAGATTAAAAAGACTGGGACTTCTCAGTTTGAAAAAAGAGACGACTAAGTGGGCTATGACAGAGACTTATGAAATCATGAAGGTGTAGAGAAAGTGAATGAGGAAGTGTTATTTCCTTCCTCACATAACACAAGAACTAGAGGTCACCAAATGAAATTAATAGGCAGTTGGTTTAAAACAAGCAGGAGGAAGTATGTCTTTACTCTGCACAGTCAACCTGTGGAACTCATTGCCAGGGAATGTTGCAAAGACCAAAAATATGATTGGGTGTAAAAAAGAGTTAGGTAGATTCATGGAGGATTGGTCCATAAATGGCTACTAGCCAACACTGTCAGATTTAGGCTTTGTAAAAATATGCTTTATTACAATTCCTCAGACCAACATGTTCTCATTTTTATTATTTTTAAGATCCAGTTGAAACCAATATCGTCTCAGGAGGGTTTGCAGCTCAGTACTGCTAATACATGAAAACCCGAAAGTGAAATAGATCAGTAACTAAGTATGATTAATGATCTTGATGATGGGATAGATTGTGTGCTTAGTAAGTTCGCGGATGACGCCAAGCTGAGCGGAATGGTAGACACGCTGGAGGGCAGGGGCAGGATTCAGGGAAACTTAGACAAATTGGAACACTGAGCCAAAAGAAATCCTATGAGGTTCAACAAGGACAAGTGCAAAGTCCTGCACTTAGGACAGAAAAATCCCATGTACTGCTACAGGCTGGGGACTGATTGGCTAAGTAGCAGCGCTGTAGAAAAGGACCTGGGGGTTATGGTGGACGGGAAGCTGGATATGAGCCAACAGTGTGCTCTTGTTGCCAAAAAGGCCAATGGCATATTGGGCTGCCATCAGTAGCAGTGTTGCCAGCAGATCGAGGGATGTGATAATTCCCCTCTATTCAGCACTGGTGAGGCCGCATCTGGAATACTGTGTGCAGTTCTGGGCTCCCCACTACAGAAAGAATGTGGACAAATTAGAAATAGTCCAGCAGAGGACAACGAAAATGATCAGGGGACTGAGGCACATGACTTATGAGGAGCGACTGAAGGAACTAGGCTTATTTAGTCTACAGAAAAGAAGGCTGAGGGGGGATTTGATAGGAACCTTCAGCTACTTGAAGGGTTGCTCCAAAGAGGAGGGAGCTAGGCTGTTCTCAGTAGTAACAGAGGACAGAACAAGGAGCAATGGTTTCAAGTTACAGCTGCAGAGGTCGAGGTTGGATATTAGGAAAAACTTGCTCACTTCCAATCAGCAATTTAGGCACGAGTCTTTTGAATGCTACAGAATCAATCTAATTCCATCCCTTCACTCTTTCCATTTCCTCAGGAAATATCTTTACTGAAAATCATAGCTATGTTTCATACCCAATCATCAGCTTTGGAAATCAAACTAATCTCCAGAGCACAATAGGATCTATAAGCTGAATGTCTAAAGTGGCCTTTATTTCAAAAAGAAAATAATAATTTACATGTTGATGTCAGGGCTCATATAGGAGCTGTTATTTTATTCTTTGCGTTGTCCAGAATGTAACCATTTTTCACTTTGCCCACAATGTTTGTGTCCAACTGCAAAAGGACAATGGTCCTTTAGTTTGGTGGGGTTATGGAGAGATATGATTAAGAATTGAAAAGCAAAGAAACTTGCTTCTATATCTGTCTACAGACAATCCTCCAAGGACATTGAACAACATATGATGGTGATTTTCCTTTTTTTATATTAACTGTACATTTGATAAAAATTCTTGCTGGTTTTTCCAACGGGTTGAGAACTTCAGGTACTCCCATCTTTATGGCATTTTAATGTATTTTAAATAGATGATAGATTCATGCCATGCCACTTTCTTTTCTTTTTAACATTTCTGGGTGAATTATAGTGCCAGTTACAATGTCAGCAGACAGCTAATAGATATTAGTTTGAGACCATGAAACTCAATTCACTTGTGAGTGAAGATTCCAGAGATGAGAGAATTATGAAGGTAATTCTATTGCATTTTTGTAGATAAATAGTGTTACTTGAAAGTTGATATACAGACAAGTTTTATCATTAAGTTTAACGTCAGCCGAGTTATGTGGGGTTTTCTTTCAAATCTGAAGACACACTGACCCTCCCTCTACACCTATGGATGAGACGACTCCGGGAAATGGAAGATGACAATGTCATTACACAGGAATTGCATTCAGGTCTGGAGAAGGTAGTTTTGGGATGCTTGATTTTGTATTTCTCACAGTAATATAGCAGCTTGTCTCATGTTTTTCAGGATAATTCAGATGCTAACATACTAAATATAGCCACTTCTGTGTCATACATGGTCTACTTAAGTAGCTGAGAATAGTCCATTTAGCTCACAAAGCACACACTGTAAAATAAAGGAAAAAAGATACACCAGGCATGTCCTGATAGGTCTTGGTTAATCCTTGTTTGATTTCATCTCCAGACATCAAACTTTGCACAAATTGGTGCAATAAAATGAGGCTCATTGGATTCACTTTTATCTTCACTATGAGATAGTGCAGCTTTCAGCTACTACAGGTTCATCAAACGTAATGATCTGTCTCAGTTCAAGAGGTAGCATTGCATGCTCAGACCTTTGGGCCAGATCCTCAGCTGGTATAAACTGGCACTGGTCAGAGAGCTATGCCAGTTTAGACTAGCTCAGGGACCTGTTCCATGGTCTCTGGCTGTAGCTGTAGATATAAGATGAGAGCAGCTATGTTCCAAGAAGTGGGTGTCATTTCTCTTGTAGTGCATACTTTGCTCCCTCCACATCTCCATGGAAGTATCCCAAAGATTTTGGTGATAACCAATAATTCAGTACATATTTGTGTTTTTATTTAATCTAAACTAAGACTTTTTTTCCAGGCAATGTGTTCAGGATGTACACATGCACACTTTCTTGTTACTCTTCCACTTGGAAGTTCCTGCTACTAGTTTTGAAACTGAACCCTTGTAAAAGGAGGTGGATTAATCAGACTGGATATGGGAAATACATTTTATTCCCCAAAATTAGTGAAATTCTTTGCCCTCTAGCCTGTCCCCTATACCTTTCAGAAGGATTAAATATTTTTTTGACAATGCGGTGTGTCACAGTGAGGAAAAATCCACCTCTTGTGTTGTGAAACAAAGTAAACAGAGCTGGATTAATGCAGGGGTGTTAGAGGCTGCAGCCCAGAACTAAGGGGGGCCCTGCAAAAATCCAGCCCTGGCTGACTGGTTCCTGCTCCCAGGGAGACACCACTTGGAGGAATGTGAGAGAGACCTTCTACCCCCCTGCTCCAAGTAGCGTTGCCGGCTGGGCACACGCCCCAGCTGCAGGGGAAGGGTTTGGCTTCAGGCTGGCTGAGCTGACTGCGATTTCTCCCTCTGCTTCCACCTAGGGAAGCTGCCACCAGTGCCTCTGTTTACAGGGTGGTGGAAGCATCCTGCGCAAGGCTGAAGCTGGGACCATGACTCCTGGTACCCAGAGCTGCAAGGGAGTTGGAGAGGGGCGGGAGGGAGGACTGGGCCAGAGGGGCGAACAGGGATTGAGGAGCTGGAGGAGGTGACAGGTGAGGAAGGGGAGAATGGGGGGGAGTCAGGAGTGATGAGGCAATGCAGGGGAATTGGGGCTGGGGGAAGGAGGCTGGAGTAGAGGGGTAGTGAGTGGGGGGACACTGTGAGGGAAGGGAGGGTGGTGGGAGAATGTGAAAGCAGGAGCCCCACTGCCCAGGCTATCGCAGCTCACTGGAAGCCAGAGCATCTTCTGGCCTCCACTACTCCAACCTCGGTGCAAGAAGGGAGCCACGGAGAGCTTGGCACGGCAACTCCACCACCCCCACAGCAGGGGGAGAGTGGGACATGGGTCCACACGTTCTCCCCAACCCCACGGGCTGCTGCTGCCGTCACTGATGGATAGAGTGGGGGAGAGCGGGACATGGGCCCACAGATTCTCACCCTCCCCCCCATGGTGTGCTTCTGTTGATGGGGCGAGGGCGCAATGTAAGTATGCCCCCTCTCCGGTGTCAGAAACCCCACTGTCCTGCCCCTAGGCTGGCTGGTAGCCAGTCAGGAACCCCACAAAATCTTATAGCCCTGGGTCCTCAAGGATGTTAATCCGGCCCTGAACGTAAGAGTGGTATTTTTAGCGAAAAAAAATGCTTTGTATTTGAAACTTGGTTTTCTTTTAAGCAGCATTTTTAGTAGTGTTGAATGGGCCTGTAAAACATGCCCATTAAGGTATAGTTATTAGTGTGGTTGTTTTTAACACAAAGGCAGAATTGCAGCAAGAAGTTGGGGGGGAAAGCAGGTTTTAACTGATGATTCATTTTTTATTTTGATTATCCCAGTGGGAGGTGACATGTTTTGTGTGGTTCTGGACACTGAGTCGCACACACAGATATAAAATGATTAAATGAAACAGCAATCAGCACTGGCCTGTAAGTATTGCCTGGTGAGAGATAATACCATAGCCCTCTAATTGGCTCTCTACCAGCATACAGTATGACTGATTTCAGCTCTAGTATTACCAGTCTTGCTTCCACCAGCACTATTATCTCAGAGTGACACTTCCATTACTCTGAACGGAGAAAGATGAACGTCACCTGTCACGGGCTGGTTAATTGTGTTGCTAGATGTATGTTGCTAGGGCGCAGGTTGGACATTTATGAACATAACTGCTTCCTCTGATGTCCGCCATCCTTCAACGATCGATACAGCTCTTACAGTAAGCGCATAATTGAGTGAAGGCATTTACCACTGAGGGGCTGAAGATGAGCCCATTGTGTGAGTTTCATTGTCCATACATTTACCACAAATGAGCTGATATTTGCCCTTTATTGTATGTTGCTTTGTGGAAATAGAAACTAATGTGCCACTTTCATTTGTTTCCTAGATAAATGGTCAAGATATCCAGAATCGGGAGGAGGCAGTTGCATTGCTCTCCAGTGATGAATGCAAGAAAATTGTGTTGTTGGTTGCAAGACCAGAGATGCAGGTTAGAATAAATAGATACACTGAGCTAGGAGCAAGTTACTGAGCACTGAAAACCAGAATTGCAGAGGTTCATGCAAAAACCCAAACAAACAAACAGGGTAAAACATAACTGAAGATCTTTGCCAATCTGTAGCCTCCGGAGAAAATAACATTATGTTACTAGGAGTTTGTTTATCATTGGGTTAGGTAAAAGATTCTTTGTAAGTAAATATAGTATGCATACATATTGATTATCTAGTACTAATTATCTAGTACTAAGGGGATGCTTAATTACATGTGAAGTGGAACTTTAAAAATACATGTTTTTTGCTTGATGATTCTTACTGATTTCTGAGACTAAATTTACACACTTCCATGATTAGCACCTGTTTATGGCAGGATCAAAGTGGGCTCTTGGGTTGCGTCTATACTGGTAAATTAAGTCGATTTAAGCTTGCTTAAGTCGACTTAATTTACCCTGCGTCTACACTACACTTTCCTTAAGTTGACTTAAGCAGCTTGCTGAAGTCGACTTAAGGAAAATAAAGTCGCCTTAATTAAAATTAAGTCGACTTTATTAAACCTCCTTTCCACTAAACCTAAGGCTTAAGTTGACTCCCTAGAGTCGACTTAAGCCAGTGTAGCCATGGGATAGCCCTAAGTCGACTTAGGGCTACCTCAGGGCTACACCAATGCCCTCCCTGCCCCTATGCCCTGCCAGGGTCCCTGTCCCCCTTTGCCCCACTGTACCTAGGTACAATGGGGCAAAGGCTGAGCCCCCTGGCATTGGGCAAGGGGTGCCCCCCCTGCCCCCGTGGACCTGCCCTAGGTCCCCCTAAGCCCCATAAAGTCGACCTAGGCGTCCAGTGTGGACTCTCTAGGTCAACTTCTTAAGTTCCCCTTTAAGTCCACTTTATTTTTAAGTGGAGACACACTAAGTCAACTTACTTAAAGTCGACTTAAGTTACCCAGTGTAGACATAGCCTTGGTGAGGGGCTTTGTTTAAAAAAAACAATTTTGTCAATAAACTCTCCAATTAGATCTTGATAATGGACATTTGAGTATGAGGCCATTCAGCAAACCCAGTTCTAGATCTGTTTGTTTTCAAGGGAGGGTGATCACATGAGGTACATAAAGTACAAATTATTTAATTGGAAATGTATATTTTAAAAGTTGTGGGGCAAAAAAAACAAAATCTGGCTTTTAAATAAAAATGAAATGTTTTATATCTTTATAGAGCAAGATGTCAGGCTAATAATCATCAAGGTAAAGGAAATGTAACAGTGGGGGGAAAGGATGTGCTTCCTTTGATATTCTTTTTATATTCCACCACAGAGTAGAAAGGACATTACATTGTCACTCTTCTCTCCATCTGTCAGCAGTCCAACCGAGGTTGTTTATGTTGCCATTTATCTCATATTATTGATCTGACTTTTTCAGACTTGGTGACTATGTACTCGCTATACATTAAATTGACTAGCCATAATTTAGTGTCACCCAGAATCCTTACTTGAATCCGGTAGTTATACAAGATCCCATTTCAGAATATATTTCCTTTATGTTCTTACCCATTCTGAATGGCTCCAAGAAAACTAGCTATATGCTAAAAAAAAAAAAATTAAAAAAAATCAAAAATCAGCTTAAAGAAGCAACCGAAGAACAGAAACACTTCTCTTCAAATCATTGCATCAGGCACCCCTCACTCCCTTTTCTCTTTGTTTGTTAGTTCTTTTATGCAGGTCTACCTGAAAGAGTAATAAGAGAAATGTGATGGCAATACAGAGTGAGGGTGCCGTGAGGTTCAGACACTGGGACACAACACTCGGGTGGAGGTTGTTAAAGGAAAGAGCCCTATTGTCTCATGTCCCTATTAGTGTCAATGCAGTTTTTTAAACACTGGGGGCTCTTGGAGGTAATGAACACAACAGCTCCAGGATTATGTGGTCTGCCTTTCATACATTTGAAAGGAAATAATGTTCTGTGCCATGCAGTCTCCTTCATTGTGAGAGAAAATCAGTCATACTGTTTCAAGAAAGGATAAAAGGCCTGAGGCTCCCTGTTTTTAGGGTTCCCCCCCCATAATCTTTTTCTTCTTTTTGGAGAGGTGAACTATGGGAGCTTGGTATGCCAAAGAGAATCATTATGATAAAAAGAACTAGTCAGGCATTGCCATTTGGGTTTACCCTATTTTAGCATGCATCCCCATTAACATAATGCAGTGTACTAATGTATTCTTTTGCAGCTGGAGGAAGGGTGGCTGGATGATGAAAGGAATGAATTCTTAGAGGAGTTAAACTTGGAAATATTGGAAGAACAGCATAATGAAGCAATGCAGTTCACAGCCAATGAGCTGGAGCAGGTAGGACTGGCACTAAATGTATCACTGGAAATTTTGCTAGGTGTATTTTTTTCTCTTTTTATTAACAGAATGAAAAGATAAGTCGAAAATTGAATCAAAGGCTTTGATAGCATTTTGTTATGAGGATGCTATGAACTGCAATGTGTTCTAGATAAGGAAATATTTTAGAAATACGTGTCTTGGACATAGGTAGAGGGTAAAATTTTAGAAGGATGTGAGAGAAGTGAAGCACCAATTCTGCATTCTCTCTGAGTTCTCAGAACAATATTACTAGCCCCCTTTTTAATACAGGGTCTCATGTGTTGTCACTTTTATTTATAAGCTATCTCAGAGCCATAGTCAGGTCAGGGCCCCATTGTGATAAAAACAATACACACATATGGTGTATATAGTGCTATGGAAGCTACTTTGTTATACAGTTCACTACTATATAGTACTACATTTAGTAGAAGATCACAGTCAGGGAGTACCTACCTGGGGAACAAATGTTTGATAATGGACTGTTCAATCTAGCAGGCAAAGGTATAACACGTTCCAGTGGCTGAAAGTTAAAGCTAGACAAATTCAGATGAAATAATTTTTAACAGTGAGGTTAATTAAACTTTGGAACAAATTACCAAGGATCACGATGGATTCATCATGACTGGGAATTTTCAAATCAGCATCGGCTGGTTTTCCAAAAGATGTGCTCTAGTTCACACTGGAATTATTGTCAGGAAGTTCTGAGGCCCATGTTACGCAGGAGGTCAGATTAGATATTTAAAGATCCGACCTATTTTAAGAGTCCCCTCTAGTTTATCACTGAAGTTGTATCCTTCATTTTTTTTCTGAACATTTCCTGGGCTAGAAAAATCCAGTATTTAGGTGTTTCCAATTTCCACCCAGATTTTTACCTGCTCAGGCTAGCACTCAGTTCCCCTCTCACCCACTCCTGCTAAACAGCACATAACTGCTAGGCTGTGATTCTCATTGTCTGCAGTTCTTCCTGCATTAATGTGGCCTACAGAGGCCTTTGGCGAAGCAAACAGACACCATACATTCTAAAAACACCCAGAATCTTGAATTCTGAGATGATGGACAAAAGCATCTAAGTGATTTAGGAACCTAAGTCCTATTTTCAAAAGTGATTTAGGCACTTAGAACCTAAATCCCAATGGGACTACATAAATATGTCTTGTCATGTCCTGCATTAAGTATCTATATTATTTTCAGTCTTCACAATGAAGCAAATGCTGGTATTTGCATTTTGCCAAATGTCAGTATTTTCAGTTTCTTTTGTGCAGAAAACCTTTTGCCTTAATAACCTTTGTGTTCAATTTAACTAGCAGGTGTAGAGAGAATGTTTCTTCATTTGAACTAGTCTATTCAGAGTTGAGAAATAAATTGGGAGTTGAAAAAACAGGCAAGCTCATCTTCATTTTCCAATCAGTGAATAAATACCAAGTAGAGGAGAATGAGATTTACTAACCCAAAAACTTAGAGGCCTGGGCCACATTTTCAAAAGATTTAGCCACCTCATGAAGAAGATAGGTGACTAGTGGGATTTTTAAAATCACCTAAGCAGATTAGGCACTTGATTCCCATTGATTTCAACTTTTGTTGATTTCCATAGGAGTTTAGGTGTCTTTTGAAAATCCCATTAGGCACCTATGTGCATCTTTAAGCATCTAAAGACCAATGAAAATCTGGTCCTTAATTACATTGTATTTAGGCTTCTAAGGCCTATGTCACTTTGAAAAAGGGAGGTTAGATTCTTAAATCACTTAGCCACTTTAGAAAATTTTACTAAAAGCTTTAAGAAGTCTTTTGTTACAGTGATGCATCAGCTGACTAAAGAAAGACTTTAAATGAAAAAAAACGCATGATGATGTAGTAAAAATAATATATTGGCATGAGTTTGGAAGGGTAACTTTGCTTACATATCAAAGAAGGGTCAATAAAGCCTTAACAGAACACTGCAGCCTCCCAGCATGTAATCTGTGTGAAATCCTCACATTTTACAATAAAAACTGTTTTAGAAGTGTTTCAGAGTTATTTCAAATATTGTTAGTATTGTTTCTCTTGTCCCTTCTTCCTGTAAAGCCAGGATTCCTTAGTTACTAAAATTATAACTGTAAAGACCTCAGAGAAAGAAAAAAAACCTGTAAATTTTAGAAATCTCTACATTTACACTGAAACACTTCTCTGTCCATAATTAATAATATTGCACTTTTAAGTTCCAATACTCTGAGGCCTTCCAAGAGATCCGGACCATGAAGAATCATGAAATAGTAGACTCAGTTATCCAGGACTGAATATCTCCTGTCCTACCCCCTTCAAACCATTACATTCCAGAGTGGGGGTGGATTCCATATTTAGTATGGATGGTAAGCAATAGGGCAAGAAAGAAGGAAATATTTTTCTGACAAAGATGTACTAGCTGGCAGACCGCAGATAAGACTTTCAGATGATGATGCCTGTATTTCACCACATCATATATGGGGTGAGCATGTGTATGTGAAAGAGAGAAATACAGAGTACCAGTATGCAGGAGAACTGTCTCCTTAAGTCTTAACTGCTAGTGAGAAAGAAGCGCTAACATTACTGTAGATAGAGCTGTCTTCCCCTCAGAGACTTTTGACTGCTTTGTATTGCTGATGTGTTTTTCTGATTTTAAAATACTCCACCACACTTTGCATTATTTACTTATTCATTTGTCTTTTTATTGGGCCACCACCTGCCACCATTGTCTACTTACAACTAAACAAAAGAGACTAGTTGAGGGGTTCATGACCCTGAAGCAGAAATGATGCTGTGTGTGTGTAGGATACATTTAATTTTTTGTTCGTCTTCCACTATATCTGTCAAGGTAAAAGAAAAACAGCAATTCTTATCAGAGTGGCCTCTGGCATTCTGTTTCCTGTCATTGGTGCAGTGTACCCTTTTCTCCCTTTAATATTACAAACCATTATGTTTAATTATGTAATTACACCTCCTAAAGGAGAAAACACATTTGGCTGGCGCTGGGTGCACTTAGGCGTACAATGAGTATGCTATATAAATTGCACTTTGGATGAGAGTGGTGTAAGAGAAATAGGGAGAAATGCCTTTAGCGTACCCAGTTAGAAAAAGAAAAAAGCATGCACCCTTCAGTGTGGCAGCTTCTACTGCTCTTTGCATTAAAGCACACAATAAATAGGTACAAGGAGCAGGGAGTGAATTCACAACCAACCGCAAAAATGGTTGACATTATGCCCATGGCAGACAATCAGTGTTGTTCTGCTCTTAATGGTGAAAGCCTAGAGGTTATCATTGTGGAAAGTAGACTTTAACTAGGAAACAAAAAACCTTTCAAGGGATAGGCTAAGGAGAAATCGGTTGAAGTTACCTAAACAAGTCCTAGAGTTCAGCTATCAGTCTTCCAGTGAGATCCTGCTGAGAGCAGGTGATGGGAAAGGTAGATGGGCAATGCAAGAATAGGTTAACTACTGTGTGGTCTTCAGCTCTGACAGTGTAGTGTGCAT
This sequence comes from Pelusios castaneus, assembly GCA_007922175.1. NCBI lineage: Eukaryota > Metazoa > Chordata > Testudines > Pelomedusidae > Pelusios > Pelusios castaneus. The sequence goes on from ML685797.1 coordinate 10,436,698, forward strand.
AGAGATTGCTGGGATCTCAATCCATATGTCCTCCTGAAAATAGTCCTCCAAATGCCACCCTACCTTGCACTGGTGGTCTGCCTCATGTAATTTTTTATGTTATGAAGGCATTGCTGCTTGCCCCAGGTTTGAGAGAACTCAGCCTCACTAGCTGTGACCATAATCCAGAGCCAAAAGCAGTTCTCCACCTGGTTCTCATTATCTTTCAGCACCGCACAGCATTGGCTTTGCTAGGGAGGGAGATATTTATTTCCTGACTTTGGGCAATGTGTCAGTGACACAGTTATGCTATTCTTCATCCTCTTGTTTTGTCCCTCCTTGAGGAACGGAGTATGATCTCTGGAGAGTACAGCATGATGCTCAGAAATGTGTTAAAGCTGTAAGCATGTAGGAATTACAGCCAGTCGGAAATTTTCCTCAGCAACAGTTTTCTGACAGAAAAAGCTGTTTTTTGCAAAATTTTGTGGAAAATTTTTTATTTTTTCATCAAGAAAACTGAAATGACAGTCTAGCTGCCCGCTGGGTAGACTTATCAATTTCAGTTTCCACCTGCAGGGAGAATGTGAAGTGCAAGAGCCTTTTTTAGAGGAGCAGTCAGCAAGCTGAAAAGTTCCATTTCAGTTCTCCCCAAACTGAGCTTTTCTCCAAATCCTTTTCTGTGAAAAAAAAAACCACATTTTTCTCTTTTCATTATGAATCAGAACACGATTTTTTTTTCAAAATTGTCATTTTTTTCCTGAAAAGCAATTTCCATTTTCCCACCAGCTTTAGCAGAAATATGTTTTATTCATCCTTTTCCTTCATTCTTATAGGTTAAATTAGCTGTTTAAGAAGGGCAGGACTGAAAAATATTTAAATTCAACGTAGTCTGTATTTTATACTAATTTTGGTTCACTTATTTTCTTAGCCAAAAAAGCATGAGGAGGAGGATGGGACAACAGACACCGCAACCTCGTCGTCCAATAATCATGAGAAGGACAGTGGAGTGGGGCCTACAGATGAGAGTCTGCGTAATGATGAGAGCTCAGAACAGGAGAATGCACCCGATGAGCAGGGCAAAACAACCCTGCAGAGCACATGGGAGCTGGGGCAGAGCCAGGATACATTAGGAAGCATTGAACTCCAGTGCAATGAAAGCTTTGTGTCTGGGGAATACATTGAATCTGATTTCACTGGAAACCAAGATGAGGAGTGTGAAAGGTTTCGGCAGCTATTGGAGCTCAAGTGCAAGATTAGAAACCATGGAGAGTATGACCTTTATTACTCAAGCAGTACAATAGAGTGTAACAGGAGGGAACAAGATGGGGTGGAACATGAGCTACAATTACTCAATGAGGAACTGAGAAACATTGAGCTTGAGTGTCAGAACATAATGCAGGCTCATAGGCTTCAAAAGGTGAAGGATCAGTATGGAGACATTTGGGCATTACATGATGGCGGCTTCAGGAATTATAACACCAGTGTGGATGCACAAAGAGGTAAACTGGATGACATCATAGAGCACCCAGAAAAATCTGACAAAGACAGCTCCAGTGCTTATAATACGGCAGAAAGCTGCAGGAGCACTCCCCTGACTGTAGAGCAATCCCCTGATAGTTCGCTCCAGAGAATGATTAGCATCACCAACCAAAAAAACTTGAGAAGCACAATTGTAGCTAACCAGGTGTGTTCCGGCCGGAGTAGTAGGGCGGCAACCCCATCCAAAACTACAGTGCAAAACAGCACTGTTGAAGAGAAGGAAACAGTTTCAGAAAGTAGCAAATTCACAGAGCAGGAGAAGCAAAGCTCTGAGCACATTCCTTACCTGTCTCCATATCATAGCTCTTCAGAGAGGTATGGCCATATACCTGCTCATGCAAAGCATTATCAAAGCTACATGCAGCTGATCCAACAGAAATCTGCAGTGGAGTATGCCCAAAGTCAGCTCAGTCTAGTGAGCTTGTGCAAAGAGGCACAGAAGTGTACAGAGCCCAAAATGGAATGGAAAGTGAAAATAAGGAGTGACGGAACACGGTATATCACTAAGAGACCAGTGCGAGACAGAATCCTGAAGGAACGTGCCTTAAAGATTAAAGAGGAGCGCAGTGGAATGACGACAGATGACGATACCATGAGTGAAATGAAGATGGGTCGTTACTGGAGCAAAGAGGAGAGGAAGCAGCATTTGGTGCGAGCCAAGGAGCAGAGGCGGCGGCGAGAGTTCATGATGCGGAGCAGATTAGAGTGTCTTAAGGAAAGTCCCCAGAGTGGCAGCGAGGGCAAAAAGGAAATTAACATTCTTGAACTTAGTCACAAAAAGATGATGAAAAAAAGGAACAAGAAAATCTTGGACAGCTGGATGACAATCCAGGAACTGATGACACATGGTGCTAAGTCTCCAGATGGGACCAGAGTGCACAATGCCTTTTTATCAGTTACTACTGTATGAACATGACTGTTTCAAAGAGTATACTACCAGTTTAGGTAGAGTACGATTGCCTCGTTCAAGGTGGCATTTTATATATTTTGTGACTGTTTATAGTTTGACCTTTTTTGTAAGCAAAATTACTTGATAATTTGTCAGTTGTTTTCATATAATGGTACCTTCTTTAGCTGGCAATCTTTCTTTACCCTGCAATATATTCATAATATTCATTTCTATAAAAAAAGAAAAATAAAACAAAAAAAGGAGGATCCAATTAATTTCTTATCCTAATGTATGTTTTGTAAGTTAAGATCTGGATTTATTTCTCTAGTTTTCTTTTTTCTACTTTAATAACAATACAATACCAAAACAAAAAACTTTATACTGTATCCTTACTTACTTGCATAACAAGCAGTGAATTTTTTACATCTTATATTGCATCTGTTAATAAGTCATGTGCCACATCTTGTTGTACAGATAAGAATGACCTTCTTTTCCAGCAATTCATTGTACAGTACATTTAACCTGTAAATTGCAATTGTATTTGTCCAAGTAAAGTGTAGGTGGGCAATTCTCCTGTGGTATGTAGTGGCATTGGTCATGTAGCAAGCTAATATGTGATAATTGTGAAGATCAAAGAGGAATAAATTATTGCTTATCTTTAAGAAAAAATATCAAGAGTTCTTTGATTTTAATTGTTCCTTTTCAGTATAGAATGAATATTCCCACATTTGTGATTTTTGGAGGATATATGAAGATTTCAGGGACATAGAGCACAATTCATTATATTTCCTATAGGTTAGACCATCTTTCCTTTTAATTTTATTCCATTATAAATTATGTTAAATGGACCTGAGCCTGCATTTCTTATTCATACAGAGGTTCATATAGCAATTTTACTTGAGTAACAACACAAAGGAGCAAGACCATTTTTTTATTGTCTTCCGTAACCCCATTAATTCCCTATTAATATTAGGTACTTTTCAAGCACTGTCTGTGTTTGGTGCTTTACAAACAAATACATCATGGCCTCTTCCCAAAAGAGCTTACAAGCTATACTCAACAGAAACCAAACATGGAAGACACAAATAGATTGTGGTGCTATCTTGAGCCAGAGCTGACATATGAATCTGGCAGGAACCATTATTTTAAATGTTTTCACAGAGAAGTGGTGATTTGAAGAAAAACAGAGAATGGTCTGTTGCTTTGTGCTGTGCTTTCAGAGGGCCAGCAAATAAAAAACCCAGGATTTCAGTTGTAAACGAGGCTTCCTAATACAATTGCATATCGAAGAGAAAATAATGAAAGATGTTTATTAAAATAAGGACTGAAAGGTGAACTGTAAAGGGTGTTTTAAATTGGTTTATGTCCTTTGTTGTTTCTTTATGGTTTAGGAAAAGGATTTTTGAAAGTTGGAGGTTTTTTACATTTGATTTCTCCTGCTTGCTTTTTATCTTAGAAATATTAGGAATTTTAACTCCCTGGTTTTGCTGGGGGACTCCTAAAGGACACAGAGGTTTATATTTTGAATCACAGCACCTTAATTAAAGGAATATCATTGTTCAATCATTAACAAAATGTCTGTTATTCAAAATGTTAATTACTCACAGAAATTAAAGGCGTAAAAACAAACACAAAACAGTTTCAAACAGTAAATAAAATTCTTTTTCTCTTAGTTACTCAACTTTCACTCTTTTAGCTAGTAAGTCATAATTTCACTAGTTCTCTAAATTACCATAGTCTTCCATCCTACACAGGACTTGAATTAAAATCTTTCAGATCTTCTTTATGCATCAAAAACAAGAACCAATAAACCCTTGTTTAAGTTTGTTTTCCCCTTGTAGATCACCTTTAAAATATATACAAACTGTTCTGATTTTTCTGCTATACTTGGTGGACCTACAGACAATGGGGGAAAAATTTCCAAAGCACGTCAGTACTCACGTCAATAAAATAGAAGACTAAAATCCTATTTTCAAGAGCTCCTAAATCACTTGGGAGTGGCCCAAATGGAACTTACATTTCAAAGTGATTTAAGTGTGATTGCAAATGGGATTTAAACACCTAAATCACTTATGGACAGACTTTAAAAGGTGTGTGTGCACGATAGGCTCTTCTGAAATTCCCATTGGGCACCTGTCTACATTTTTAGGCACCTAAATACCTACAAAAATCTGACACTTAGGCATTTTTGAAAATTTTACCCATTGTTAAATTTACTCCAGTAATAAAAAAATCAGTAATTACCATAGCAATTTCTGTATCAGACTAAGAAAGTCTTGATTTTGGAATAGAAGACATTGAATAACACACATACATTAATATGTACTTGAGAAATATGTCTTTTTTTGTATATTAAGAATATGCAGTTGAAAAACATTTTTCTTGTTATGTTCCTTTCTAGAAGAAAATTAGTTTTTACTAACAGAAAAGTGTTTTTTTTCTTAAGATCTATGACAACATGAAATGTATTTTCTTTTCTCTTTTAGCATGTCTTAGTGCTAAAAATGTTTCCATCATCATTAAAAATTATGACATTTGTTGCTTGCAAAGAAACATACATTGAAATAAACAGCATGAAGAATTTCAGTCTCTGATCTTACTGATGGAGAATTGCTAATATAAGGGTGGGGGGAAGGGGAATTTAGAGCCATGTTTTTTATGGAGTCAGAATGATTGCAGTGTATAGTGCAGTGATTCTCTGCTATTCAGTTCCTCCTAACCAGAACCAATAGTCACAATGGATCTCTTCAAAGCCTTGTCTCTGGCCAAATGAAATGAAATCATTAAAAAAGAAAAGAAAATCTAGTTAATCTACATAAATATCCTTCATGGGTAGCTGTTTTCAGTTAGGTAAATAAGGACCAGAAAATTCTTACTAGCTCATCTGTCTGTAGAGGAAGCCAGATGTTATTAAGTAATTGTTCTTCCTATTCAGCTCCCTCCCTCTCTCCCCCCGCTCCATATATACTTTCATTCCTAAATTCTTACTTCGCTAGTACTGAATCATATGCTGTCAAATACTTTTCATCCGTGCTTAATTTATAATGAAAGAAGTGTTGGGGCTCAATCCATTTTTTTACTTTCATAACTGATGTGGCAAACCCATGGATGAATTGCCAAGCCTAGAGGTGATGGGGCTCAGCCCAGAGACAAATTAAGCACTACCTTTCATATATTTTTCTTGCAGGTGGAAAATTACTCAAGTGTCTAAAATGACCTCATTCTGCACCCAACAGATGATTCTGATCTAGTAGAAAGTTATAAAACCACAATCCAGCAAAGAAATGTCATTTTTAGTCATTAAAGTAACATTTTTAGGAACTGCCAGCTTTGCCAAATGGGGAACCTGGACTGAAATCTTAGTTTTTTGATCTCCAGACCACAAGGGGGCTAAGAGTCTTATGGACCCAACCACTGAGACCTGTTGAAAAGGAATAGTTCGTGTCACTCCACAGTGATACCCATAGCTGGTTAAGGAGCATGGCTGGCGATGAGTCAGCTGGAAATTTCTAGGAATTTTGGGATCGCCTCAGAAATGCGCACGATTCCTAATGGAAAACCAGTATTTTAAGAGTTAAATTCAAGGGGAGGGGTGAAAGAGACCATGTAGTCTCTTTTTGAAGGCCAGCAGAGGATACTTCCCTGCAGGCACTTTTCCTATAAGAAGCTGGATAATGTGCGAAGGAGAGATGATGTGATAGCTTTGGGAGGGCTGCTTTCTTCGTTTGGTGAGGGAGCACAACACAATAGTATTGTATATGGGCAAGTTCCAGTGCCTTCTGTGGGAACTGTGGCACAGAGCACCAGATCCTTAGTGAGCACTCTGTAGTGAGAGATGTCAGCTACTTTGGAAACAGGACTTGACACCAGTTTTCAGTAAGAATGTTAAATAGGAAAAGTGATATTTGCAAGCAGAGCTGCAAGTTTAATGAAAGGCATTGTTGCCCACTTCTGCACAGGAACGCTATTTTTTGCTGTGGTAGTGGTGATGTCTGCCTCTTGAATTGGCACAAGGCAGAAATTCATCCTTTTCTGCAGGGAAATGTTCATACTCTCAGCAAGAAAAGCGTATTTTTACGCTTCTACTCATCTCACATTGCTCAATCTCTGGGTTTATAGAACAGTCCCTTCTCTGTGTTACATGGCTCTTGTGTTAAATATTCCACATCAAAGGTAAGGAGCTACTCTGAGTTTTGTTTTATGTGGACCCTTTAAGCTGCTAATTATGAAAATGTAGCTGCTAAGTACTGTGTTAATATACATTTTATGGACCTACTTCTGTTCCAGCTCATTAAACACTCTTGAGGAGCCAGGAGAAAATTAAAGCAGTGTGAAGCTGAATCTGGTTGGCTAAAAACAAAACAGAGCACTTGCCTTAAAATCACCTTGTTAATTGGAAAAGGAGAGCCAGGTTCATTAATGTCTGTCTGAAGAGAAGGTGGATCATTGAGTGATCATAAGTGATTTTATAAAAAGCCTCTTATCTGTAGTATTTTGTAAAGGCAAAATCACTTTTTTCATTTTCCGGTCTGAGTGGATGTCACTACATGTTTGAGGCCAAATAATTCTTCCTGCTTTTAGGCAGGTGGGAGGGGGCTAAAATGAGTGGGAAAACTTCCCCAAGTGGCCCAAGCACGTATTGAACATAGGGGATTTGTGCCTACGCAGTATAATATTCTGCTCCGTCTGACGTTGTAGAAGTCAGTCTGTGAGAACTCCGTGCACTGAGACAGGTTTGTGGGTAGACAAGACATGAACTAAAGAATAGCTGTACCAGGTATCGTGAAGCTGCACTACATACATTAATGCTGTAGACTGAGAGATGGATTTTGCTATCTTAGTCACTGTGAGTACTGCCTATTCCACAAGCAGTTCCATTGAAATTGCTGATACTGCTCAGTAACAGGAAGGGCAGCAAAAAGGGTGGATGTCTAGGAGTGGTCTGGCATTTAAGTTCCCCAGTGCCTGCCCAGGTTGCTGGGACAGTGTCTGCAGTTTTTGATTCCGCAAATAGGTAAATAGCGTCAAACTGCGACCAACCAGCTGGCCTGTGCAATGCATGCCTAGTTTCGCACAATTCTTCGCACCCAATGGCAGTATTCAGCCTTTCCCTCTCTGTGGTCTCACCTTGGGCTTGCTTTGTCAGAAAATCCACAAGTGGCAAACATTTACCACTAGCCTTTGACCCCCTCAGATCCTTATGCAGAGGCCATGATGTGGCCTTTGCTGACAAGTCAAATATACAGAAATATCATCGCATACTATTACCTCTTTCCTTGCCCTGGGGACTTTACAGTAAATGCATCCGTTTCAAAATCTGCAAAGAACAAGCTGGCCCCTTTCTAAATTATAGAGATGTTTTTAAAAAAATGATCATTCAAGGTTTTTACACTTGTGCAAATGAGTGGGACTGACTGGTTGGGTGTCTTGGGAGCTGCAACTGTACGGTAATTTGTTTCAGGTGCTCAGATGACTGCAGTGTAAATACCTAGCCAGATAAGTGGCTGGTGAAGTATAGAACACCTGGGTCTGGGAACTACCGAGGTGG
>ML685797.1:10444662-10476339 GCA_007922175.1 Pelusios castaneus
TCTGGGAACTACCGAGGTGGATAGCTGGCTGGTGAAATATAGAACACTTGGGTCTGGGAATAAATTGTGGTAGTGACATGGTTTTCCATTCTGCATGCTACTCTCCATGATGAGACATGTGCAGTATTTCTTCAATAATTCTCAAGTTTGTTGCCTTTCTGCATCTTTCTCCTGGAGAAAAGATGTGATTGTTGCCCTCTGAAGGCTAAAATGTATACAATTGGTGTGTTCCTGGGACTGAAAAGACTGAGGACTCAGCTTGGACCAGCCTATTCTGGAGTTGAGACAATGAGAACTGACAGCCAAAAGATCCTTTGAAACATTTACACTAGAACGGACAAAAACTATTATTTGATACAAATGATTAAAACTGTTCTTAGCTGCTATAGACAAATTGGCAATTTAAAAGCTACTTGTGCCCAGTAACCATTTTTACAATGACATTTCATAAGAATTCCTCTTATGCCTTCAAATGAACTGCAGATATTTATAAATACAGACTTTACCAAAGGCTGCAATAGCTTCTAGGAAGGGACATTCCCACATACCAGCTTCATAGGAATTCCTCCGTATAGTGGGGATGAGTTACAGATATAATGTTAACCTTAAAAGTGAACTGCAAAGCAAGGCTGAAAATTGAGTTAAAACCAGACTATGTGCTGTTTGTCCCCACTAACCAGGTTATTGGGGACACTGGGTGCATTTTAACTAACATTTTTAAATTCTTTTCCTGACACCACTTCATGAAATCGTGCTAGTTCACTGAAGCTATGAAAACATCCCAAGAAAGAAACATTCACTAACATCCCAAATGCCAGAAGTCTCAGTACAATTGAACGTATCTGGGATTGTGCCCATGAAAGCTCATGCGATAAATTTATTAGTCTTTAAAAGTGCCAAAGGACTCCGTGTTGTTTTGCTAAAATAGATTAATACGGCTACACCCTCTAGAACGTATCTGGGCTGACACCAAATGGTGCATTCTAGGATCTCTTCCATGACCCTGGAAGTACCAACAAAATTTCACAGAAGAGATAATGAAATTTCTGAAATGTTTAGTTAAAACTAACTTATGTGCTGAATCTCCCTGCAGCCTAGCTAGTGGGTTTATTCACTGACTAAACTTGAGCTTAACGCCATATTCATTTCACTGGGTTTTGTCATTCAATTATAAGTTTGAATTTCCCATCCCTGATGCACCTTAAGTGTTTGAATTTCTTTTAAGTATTCAGAAAAGCTGGAGAAACATTAAATAGTTGGGCAAATTTCTCTAAAACGGGAAGAGTTTGGGGCATGGAGCATCTTATTTACATTAATAAAACCCCTTGTCTGATTGATAGACACAAATATGTTTCCCCCTCTCAGTGAATTTATACCAGTTGCATATATTTCCTGCACTTTGGGTGAAATTCATTCCATTTAAGCAGTACATTGGCTTTGTATGGTATCGCCATAAAGTGGGACATTAAATCCTTTGAGAGAAGGCCAGACCATTTAAAATCTATATTCCATTTGTGTACTGTATAAACTGACACACACAAATATTAACGTGAGTGCTATAGTAATGAAGAAGAATTTGTTACAGACATTAGTGGGTTATTACAACATTTATACTGAAGAACACTTTACCTTCTGTTTAACTTTAATTAGCCTCATTGACCATAATTTGATTCAACCCCAGAATATATTCTTTGCACTGTGTTGGCTGGCTAGATTTCTTTTCTGAATAATTCATTGCATTCCTTTCCTGATATTTATATATATATATATCAAAGTTGTACCGAAAAGTCTACTATAGCTAATGCAAAATCAGCATGCTGAAAAGGTTACATTTATGTCCTAGTTCAATCACTTCAGGAAGGCAGTATGTTTCCTATCAAATGTCACGACCTGGGTGTTTTGTCTTAATTCAGGAGGAAATAACCAGCCTGCAACTGCAGTTGTGTATACAACAGTATTTGCTCTTCAAATACATTTCTAAAAATGTGTAACTTATTTCGTCGGTACTAGAAGGAAAGCAGAGAAAATGGCTGACTCTGCTGACAAAATTCAAGAGCAGAGAGAATTTTAAGTATGAAGTGAATGTATAAAATTCTCATCTTGATAATGGATAAGCAACCAAAAAAAAAAAAAGGGAGAGAGAGAGAGAGAGAGAATTAACATTGTATGATGAAAGATGAAAAGGTTGAAGTCACTGGTTTGACTGCTGGACCTTCTAGCGGAGATTTCGGTTAAAAGAATGAAATAGAAAGTTGAGCTAGGGGAATATCACATGAAATTTAGCAAAGATCAAAATATTACTTTTTTTGCACTTCAAAGGCATCCCTCTTATTTTCATAGGTTATTTAACCCCACTGGCAATCTCTGCAATGCATAAATATTTTTGATGGCATGCAAAGTGTCTTCTTAATGGTGTATAGATGCTATATAGTGAGCAGGTTGAAATGTATAAATATTCATGTCAGCAAAGATGCTGTCAACCCCCCGACAAGACATATCAGAAATTAAAATATAAAAAAGATATTCACCTTTTTTCCCCTCCATTTTCTTCTCACATTTAGTACTTAGCTGCATGCTTAGGGTAAAGAAATGCCCCCTGAAAGATCGTGTTTTGATTCAGGTGTAGGAAATTAAGAAGAAATCCCCTCAAACTCGACAGTTTAATTTACTTCTCTTAAGCTCTTTAATACCAAACTTATCAGTTCTCTCTGTTAGGCATTAACTTGTTAAATGAGTCTTAATTATACATAAGCAGATGGAGATTTGAATTAAAATTACCTTACACTTGAGTGGCTTTAGTTCATTATAACATATCTTCCTCTTAATCATTTAGGCAGTCTCATCATCTTTCATATAGAAAGTTATTAAAGTATTCCAATTTCCATATTTCTTCTGATACGGCCACTATTAAATGGCACATAGTGCATATTACTCGGCGACTTATACCATGCAGTAGTTAGTGAATTCTTAGAGTGGTTGCTCATGGCCATTCCATGCTAGATGTGTGTGCACGCCACATGCACTGCCTGACCTGATGCTATGTCATACACTCCCCTGCATTTTATTTCCTCCCACTCTGTAACTTTCCTATCTTCAAAGCGTCTGACGAAGTGGGATTTTCTCCCACGAAAGCTCATGCGATTAATAAATCTGTTAGTCTTTAAAAGTGCCACAAGACTCTGTTGTCTTTCTACAATAGACTAACACGGCTACCCCTTTGGAATTTTCCCTCAGTGGTATCCGTAGGGCCGGCTCTAGCGTCCTCTACAGTGGCACCTGTATGCACTGATATAAGGGCCCAACCAGGCCTCACCATCTATCTCAGTTCCTTCTCACTGCCAGTGACAACGCTGGATCATCCTGGCCCCAGAAAGGTTTTACCAGTGGTTTTCATCTGTGGTTTAGTGTAAATAATTGTTGGTTAAATTTAAATAGTTAGAATTAGTCTTTTAAGCTACTTGTATTTAGTTCATGAAGACGTAGCCCCAGGGACAGGGCTGGGTCCCGGCCCCTAGGCTTCAAACCATGCGCTACATGTAAAAAGTCCATGAACAACCCTCACCAAAACTTCTAAAGTGCCTGGGTGAGACCCACTTTTGGGACAAGTGCAGGATCTGCAGGAACTTTAGACCCCACACAAAGAAGGTTAAGACCACTCCTGATGGAGATACCTCAGACCAGACTCTGAGCTGGGCTGCTCAGATTAAGCACCTGGTACATTGGTGTCCATCCAAAGCATCCCCCTGGCACTGAGTTCATCTTGGCATTGATTTCCATCCCTAGTGCTGAAGAAGTGGTACAAGAACTTGCAGCCTGGGAGAGGGCTTAAGAAGGATAACTGGGGGCTCTGAGGGGTTGTTGCCTTTTTAAGTCTTTAAATCATGATTTGAGGACTTTAATAATTTAGTCATAGGTTGGAGGTTTATTTACAGAATGGGCTGGTGAAGTTTTGTGGCCTGCATTGTGAGGAGATCAGACTAGATGAGCATATTGGTCCCTTCTGACCTTAGAGTCTATGAAGTTGGGGGGTGAGCTGAGCCTTGGATCAGGCCGTTCATCTTCCCTGGAACGCAGGTTGACTGCAGCCTCATGCAGAAGAGCTCCCAGTCCACCAAGTCGGAGAACCTGATACCATTTACGCTTGAGGCCTTTCAAGCAGCCAAGAACCTACTCTTACTCCTGGTGCTGCCTGCTCCTTTAAAGGATAAACTCTCATACTAAGACCCCGTGCTGGGACAGTTGGCCAAGAGTGGGTCCAAGGGCAACCATGGGGGCTCCATACAGATCCCCAACACCATGATGCCACTCACCAACCCTCCCACCAATCACTGACACCACAACGGTGGTTGCCAGATGACAACAGCTGGACTCCTGATACCACTCCCCAGATCCTCAGGATCGAGCCCTGGAGGATCAATGTAGGACATCAGAGCCATGATGTCAGTCTCTGGAGTGTTACTACTTGTTGCCAGATCATCATCCACAACCTAGGAATGCTCAGCACTGAACAGCAGAATCCTGGTTCTATGCCCCAGCACCAGAGTACCCCATCCACTAGTGCTCTAAGAAGCTAGAAACAAGGCTGGCACTGCCATAGTCTCCAAAAGAGGATCCCTCAGACTCAGAAGGAGAAGAGGTCACCTTGTCCAGGGACCAAGAGCACCACAGCACAATGTCAGGTTCCTCTCCCTCCTGGCACCAGACTCATGGCCACTGACACAATGGCCCAGACCATGGTAATTCTGGAGCCCATGGGGATAATCTACTGTCCCAGCATCACAGCAACAGCAATTGGTCTTATGAACATCCAAGGGACACTCGCACCAGTCTCATACTCACCCCCCAAACTTGAACAGACCAACTGGGGTTGGGGGGGGGGGGGTTCAGTGGTTCCCCTTGATCAGACTATCCCAGATATGGAGGAACACTTACCCAGTCCTCCTTGGCCTGCCTGATCATCATCATCATCATCACCCAGTGGGGCAGTAGCAAGTACTTCTGCCACAGTCCCCCAAGATGACTTTAAGGCACACCAAGAGCTGAAGGAGCTGTTTGGCAGACTCTTTGATATTCTAGCAGAAGCAGCCCCTTCTAGAGTGGCCCTTCCTGTCCACAAGTCAAGCTGGTCAAGGGTCTATGGCAAACCCCTCCACCTAAAAGGGAGAAGAAAAAATATCATGTGCTCACCAAGGATTCGAATATCTCTACTCTCACCCATCCTCAGGATCATTGGTGGTGTCAGCTTCCAATGAGTGAGACAGCCAAGGGTAGTCAAGCTTAACCCTTAAAAACAAAGAGGCAAAAGAGCTAGATTTTTTTTTGAAAATTATTCAACAGCTCTTCTCCACTGTGCCTAGAAGAGCCCACCTGAAAACGCCAAGGTCCAAGAAGGCGCCAAAAAAAGGAGAGTAGATTTTCCCAGAGAAGTGGCTAGATTTTCCCAAAGAGGTGAGGCTCAAGAACACATTAGTAGCTCACCTCATCAGGAGTATACTCTTCTCACCAAGAGTGGAAGTAGTCAAAGTTATCTTCCAGAAGTGGGGAAATCCCCAAGTGGACCTGTTCACAACCAAGCTGAACAGAAAAATGTCACCGCTTCTGTCCCCTCTGGGGACTTGATAGTGCCATTTGATAGGGTACTTGTCACTTTACTCCTTCAGGGATTGGAAGGTCTGATGTATGCCGTCCTGCTGATTCCTCTCATCTACAAAGTACTTATAGAGGGACAAGGTCATAATGATTGCCCTACCCCTTCCTCACCAATATTGGTTCAGCATACTGTTGTGTCTGGCAGTGACAGTCCCTTGGTAACACCCCCCCCCCCCAGTTCATCCAGACTTGATTGCACAGGATCATAGTTGCCTGTTACATCCAGACCTCACCTCTTCGGATCTGACAGCAAGGATGCTGCACAGCAGAATCCTGAAGAGCAAGTTTGCTCTGCCCAGGTCCAGAAAATGCTATTAGAAAGTAGAAATCCCTCTATGAGCGCATCTTACCTGGCAAAGTGGAAAGGCTTCTGCTGCTGGGCAATGGAATGTAACGTCCCTTGTCCCAAGTATGGCTATGTTCTTCTCTGGACTATTGTACCTAACACATGAAGGCATGGCACTATCATAGATCAAGGGACACCTGGCAGCCATCTTAGCTTTTCACGCACATAGACTCATAGGGCTGGAGGGACCTCATGAGGTCATCTAGTCCAACTCCCTGCTAAAAGTAGGACCACTCCCACTAAATCATCCCAGCCAGCGTTTTGTCTAACCGAACCTTAAATATCTCCAAAGACGGAGATTCCACCACCTCCCTAGGTAACCCATTCCATTGCTTCACCGCCCTCCTAGTGAGAAAGTGTTTCCTAATATCCAACCTCGACCTCCCCAGCCATAATTTGAAACCATTGCTCCTTGTTCTGTCCTCTGTTACTACTGAGAACAGCCTAGTTCCCTCCTCTTTGGAGCACCCCTTCAAATAGTTGAAGGTTGCTATCAAATCCCACCTCAGTCTTCTCTTCTGCAGACTAAATAAGCCTAGTTCCTTCAGTCTCTCCTTGTAAGTCATGTGCCCCAGCATTTTCGTTGCCCTCCACTGGACTCTTTCTAATTTGTGCACATCCTTTCTGTAGTGGGGAGCCCAAAACTGGACACAGTGTTCCAGATGCAGCCTCACCAGTGCCGAATAGAGGGGAATTATCACATGCCTCGCTCTGCTGGCAACACTTCTACTGATGCAGCCCAATATGCCATTGGCCATATCTAGGGCAGATCAGTCTTCACCCATGAGATGACAGCCAGGTTCCTGAAAGGCTTCAAAAAGCTCTTGTTAGAGGTTGGAGACCTGGTTTCTCCATAAGACCTGAGCTTAGATCTGTCCAGACTCACTGGGCTCCCTTTTGAGCCCATGGCAATCTGCTCCCTTCTCCACTTGTCATGGCCTTGCTGATGGCAATTACATCAGCAAGATGTGTCGTTGAAATCAAGGCCCTAAAGTCAGAGCCTCTGTATCATGTATTTTACAAGGCTAAGGTTCGGCTTTTCCCTCACCCTGCATTTCTCACAAAGATGGTATCACAGTTTCATATCAACCAACACACCTTCTGCCAGTCCTCTTTCTGAAGCCATATGACTCTAGTGAGGAGAAATGTCTGCATATCCTAGAGCAGTGGTTCCCAACCGGTGGTTCGTGAGAGTACTGCAGGTAGTCTATGGGAGGGTGGGGGACAATGGAATGTACTGTGATGGGTGCAATATGTTTGTGACTGAACGTAATAAATGATCAGAAATAGCTTCATTTTAATACCCCTTGATATATAGATACATTTGACTTCTGTCAGCCACAGACTATGGTAAAACATGGCTTGCTTATATGGTGGTCCACCAAAGCCTTTGATGACAATGTAGTGGTCCACATAATGGTTGGGAACTGTTGCTCTAGCTGTCAAGTGAGCACTGGTCTTCTACATCAAGAGACCTGAGCACTTCCAGAAGTCCACACAGCTCTTCATAGTGGTGGTTGAGTGAATGATGGGTCTACCAGTCTCATCACAGAGAATTTTCCTCTTGGATCACCTGCTGCATCCGTACATGCGATGAGCAGGTAAAGATGACCTCTCTTGCCATGCCATTCAACAAGAGCACAAGCATCAGTGGTGACTTTCCTAGCCCAAATCCCATTACAGGAAATTTGCAAGCCTGTGACTTCGGCTTTAGTTCCCATCACACTACGCCATCACACAACAGGCCCAGGACAATGTGAGATTTGGCAGCACAATATTACAATGGCATGACTGGGACCTCCTAGCCCACCTCCAACGATAGTGATTGTGAGTCACCTAGTATGGAAGGGACTGAAAGAAGAAAAGACAGTTATTAACTTGCTATAACTGTTTTTCTTCAAGATGTGTTGCTCATGTCTATTCCATGAGCCACCTCCTTCCTTCTGTTGGAGTTCTGACAAGAAAGCCCTGAGAGGAACAAGTGCTGGCCGTGCCTTTACACTGGTGCATACGTGCACCACTGCGGGGGCGGGGGTGGGTGTGTGCGCTAAAGTGACTCGTATGGGTGACAATGAGGGAAAAAAAATCTTCAGCACCAGTTAATGTAGTGCACACATACCTAGCATGGGCTGACCATGAGTGACACATCTCAACGAACAATAGTTATGGGAAGGTTAGTAACTAGCTTATAATGTTGGTGACAATGTTTGAACTTTTGTGTCATCTATATAGTTTTATTTTAAAGGCTTTGTGTTTAGCATTTTACCTCATTTAATTTTAACTGTGATTTATAATGCCATACCACTTTCACAGTGATAAGACAAGGAATCAGATATGTTCTTTAGTTCATACTTTTTTTCACCATAAATAAGGAACTGGACCAACAGCTATTCATTTGAAGGTTGATATAATGATAAAGGCTGGAGACGAAGGTTTCACAGGATGCACACCCTACCTGCCCGGGATATGATCTGTGTAACTTTTCTGTTCACCTTTCCAATGTAATTGTATGGTTTGATGCCAGATATGCCATGCAAGAGGTTTCCTTTTGAATGCTCATGACATACTCTACATTAGCATGTTTCCTGCAGCATCATGTATGTATGAAGATGTGAAACAAGCGTCTGATGAAGTGGGATTTTCTCCCACGAATGCTCATGTGATAAATAAATTTGTTAGTCTGTAAAAGTGCCACAGGCCTCCTTGTTTGTTTGGCTGACCTAGACTAATATGGCTACCCCTTTGAACCATGTCCCCATGGATTTCACATGGCATGGGGAGACAATCAGAGCTGTCTTCCAGCAGCATGTAAACAGTCAGGGCTGCAAATCCACGTTCAGAGAAAATACAAATGGCAATGGACTAGCCAAATAACTGTAGCACCTTGGCTGGCGAGGGGAAGAGAGATTCTGCCCTTTCTGAACAAAGGGAATCACCTGGCGTCAAGGAGAAAGAGAAAGAGTCACACTCTGAATTGTTAGGGGCTTTTTGCTAGAGAAACTCCATCTTGAAACATCTCTACTTACAAGCAGTATCTGAGCCTGCCCAGGGAAAGGCAGAAACTGGCTGTAAAATCATCATCAGCCAGCCATGTGAGTAACATTGAAATGGACTACATCAGTAAATGTCAAGTTAGAATGCATCTTATATTTTCATTTGCTAGTGGTCAACTTCTGACTGTTTGATTAATTGATTGTGCGTTGATTTGCTATATACTCTCTTAAAATCATTTTTAATCAATAAACTGGTGTTTATTTTATCTAAAGGTGTATGGATTTTGGAGAGTGTGATGGAGCAAAAGCTGGTTGCATTCCAGTTTATTTGTTAACCTGGTGAATGGGTGTAGATGACTACGCCTACAATGATCTGAGAAGGGTCCTGATCTCTGTAGGATGGAAGTTCCCAGTGTGACATCTGGGGGCCAGAGGTGCTCACTGGGGCATCGCCCTGAGTGGCTAGTGAACTCATTTCCACTGCCTAGCACTGATTACAAACAAGAGGCTGGTGTGAACTGACCCAGGAGTGGGAGTCCACCTAGCAAAGTGGGATGTCAGGGTCCAGGAGTGGGTGATCAGGGAGGCACAGCCACCAACCAGATTCTGGGAGGGCAATGTCACAGAAGCTAAGAGATTTCTAATGAACTTCCAGGAATCACAATTACTCCTCATCTTCAATGTCCCATTATAAGAAACATTCTCATCTCTGGAGTCCCCACCTCCAAAAAAACTGGCCCATAGGACTAGCCTGTTTTTTTTTCTAAAATTAAATTTTGCACTTTTAATTTTTGCTGACTTACTATATATTAGACTTCCCCAAAGAGAAATTGAATGCCCCAGACACTAAAACTGAGCAATACTTTATTCAGAAACTACTGAATATGTATGAAGGCACAGAGTCATGTGGAAAGCTGCAACAAGCCATTTAATCATCCCTAGCTATTCTCCTCCAGGGTAAAAATAAGGAAGAGTTGGACAAAAACATGGCATTTTGGTTCCAGTAAGCAATTTATAACCAGTCACAAAGGAAACACCAATGAGACTTCTCAAAGCCAAGCACAGATAGTCTCCCCTGGTAGAGGCAGGACGATTATTCTCAGGATCTGTTTAGTTAATATTTTACCCAAGCGCTCTTCAGAGTAAAATGGCGTTCTTTTACAGGAAGGTTCTTTTACAGGCAGGTAACTGCATTAGCAAGATGAGAAACTATGACAGCTGAAGGAAAAGGCTGAGTTTGCACTAGCAAGCTTCATAACCTTAATTTACTGCCAGTTCAGTTCTACTGCTGAGGCTGTAGTGGAAACAAGGCTCAGGAATTTTTGCCACGGTGTTAGAGAGGAAGGATGGTTCAATAGTGAGAATGCAGGCCTAGGCCATAGAAGACCAAGCTTTAGTTCCTACATTACCACCGATGTTGGCCCAAGTCCTTAATGCTATTTAGGTGTCTTTTTGCCTCTTTAGGCACCTAGGTCTACTATTTAGATACTATAGACATTTTCAAAATTGCCACTCAGTTGCTTCTTAATGACTTAGGTCCTGAGACGTCACTTAATATGTCTACATGGGAAATGGAGGGGCAATTTCCAGCTTGGGTAGATATACCCAGTTAGCTCTGAGTGAACGGGCACACTAAAAATAGCACTGTACCTGTGGCTGCACAAGTGGTGGGAAGGATTGGTTGTCCGGCAAACCTACCCAGGAGCATGGATGGGATTGTATACCCGGGGGAAGGGGGGCAGCCACTCAGATGCTATTTTTAGTGTTTTAGCTTTACCAAGGGACACACCTAGCCTCCCAAGCACCTTTTCTTGCATCTCCCTGTCCATGCCCTCAGCATTGCTCTCCTGGGTACCTTTGAAGGCTCCCCTCTCAGCAAGCTAGCTTTTGAGGATCCCTTCCTTGGGCACCAAACGTACCTCCTCCATTGCATGGAGAGCCTCGGACTGAAATGGAGTACTTCTGAGAAGCTGTGCTTTAGACTGTCTGTGCCTCAGTTCCCATCTGTAAAGTGGGTCACTAGTGCTTCCCTATCTTGCAGCGGTGTTGAGTTGATTAAATATATTAAAGACAGTGAGGAGCTCAAATATTGGGGAATTGGGGGGGGGCAGATTAATATTTTAGCTAGATTCTTTTACCATGAGTTATAGCTACAAAATTTGCTAGGGTATGTGAGTCCTTCCCAGTTCTGTGAGTTGTATTTTACTGGGGGTTCCTGACTGCAGGTCACTGTTACATTATGTTTATGAAATTGAGCCTACCCAGTTAATATTAGCTAGGTCAGTAGTTCTAATGTATATGATTACACATAGAGATGCCAGCCATACAGTTTCAGAGGTCAGTCAAGCCTTCTCCCTAGAGGAGACCTATGGTACCTGACTCCACTAGAGCAATGGAATGCAGTATACAAAGCAGCAAGCATAGTACTTTAGCTTCTAGAAAAAAAAATACAGGCAGTCCCTAAACCAGCATGTGAACGTTGTGTTGATTTCTAATTGCAGCATATTAGCAGTTTGACGCTGCACATTGCTAATGCTTGTTTTTTTCAAAAATGTAACATAGACATATAATCATATTAACACCTTGAAAGCAAACACTGAGATGGCAGAAATTGTTAATGCAATCTTTTGTAAGTAGTTTGTTTAAACAGTGCACTGGCGTAGGAGAAAATGCAGCATTTCAGTGTTTTCAAATAGTGCCACGCTTGCAATCCACTGCTGAATATATTTTAAGGTACCAGATGTTCATTTACTGTATGTTCCCATGAGCGCATAAAATTTTGCCTGCATGCCTGTAATATTTGTATGGGATCACTCCACAGCTCCACACAGCAGTTCTGAGCACTTTTAAGTTCCCTCATCAGTAAAATTTGCTGGCTCTCTGACATGTCATAAATAGGAATGGTGTTTTTTGTTGACATATATTCCTATAAGTCTTTTTTCTCTGCACTGTTTTTCCATGAGTAGGACCACTAATTCTTCTTACATTGTCAGGCTGAAAATGGCAGCTACTGTACATAAATGCTGTAAAGCTGCGTGGACTCGTCAAGCTCTGAACATCAGCCTTTACACCAACTAATTAAGTTTTCTGCTTGCCTCCATTGAAAGCTTCAGTCAGGTATAATTAAAACTGAGCAGCCGATGACAGCGATGGCATTTGTCAGAATCATCCTGTGGTTCAAATACCAGTTCTGACAGAAATGTCAAAATGATAGCACTCCCATCTTCCCAACGCATGCCAGGAAAAGAAGGAACAACTTTTATTATAAATGTCTAGCTGATAACCTTTATGAATCCCAGAACACCAAATGCTACACATGAAATTTCATCATCCTAGGAGAGAATTCAGCTCTTGGATACTCACTTTCCATGAAATAAAACCCACACCTCCTCTCATTTCACCTGGCCTTTCAGGTCATACAAAACTGAGTGGGATGTACTGGCAACTCTAGCAGAGCTGAGCACTGAAAATTGAGAAGATTCCACAATGAGGGGTTTTTTTGGGTTTTTTGTTTTTTTAAAAAACAAGTTAAAATCAAACCACTGTATTTATAATCTATATCTAGATCAGACATGGTGTTACCTTGTATGAACAAGTTCCTTCTCCAAGAAACCAGGAGTCTAAATTTGACTGTTCGTGTTAAAGATCATGGGAAAGCAGAGGGAGGAAGGAAGACAGCAGAGAACAAAGGTATAGGGAAACATTGCTTTGGGAGAAGTATTTACAGAAAGAGCAATTATATTTGTTGCATTTCATACAGAACTTTATCTAGCTTATCATCTCAATCTCCTTAGTGCATTTACAATGTTCCTCTCACCATCATCCATGTGTCTGCATTGTTGAGGGTTTCTAATCTTTTTTTCCTTGTTTCAATAGACTCAGACATGAGAAGAGAGCAGAGTGTAATAGATAAAGTGACACACTGAAATAGCAGTGAGGTGGAAGAAGCAATGTCACCTAATGTCACCTTGAGGTCCTTATATTCTGCTCTGGCCTGTGTTCATTACATGTTCTCTACCTTTGTCTGCACTAACAAAAGCTAGTTTGAATTAGTTAATTCGAATTAACTAATTTCAGCTAATTTTAGTTAGTTTGAATTAACTTAATTTGAACTAGCATGGCCCCACTAGAATGCTAGTTTGAACTAGCCATGGCCATGCAGGGCACTTGCTTCGTTCGAATTAGTCAGTTGCATGAAGGTCAATCTGCTGATTAGTTCTAACTATGCAGTTAGTTCGAACTAATATGGCCACATTGACTTAATTCAAACTAACTATTTCGAATTAAGGGTTAGTTTGAACTAAGCAATTGAATTCATCAGTTCAAATTAAGGAAGCCCTTAATTCAAACTAATGAAAGCCTAGTGTGGCCAAGGCTTAAGTTAGTTCGAATTAAGCTTCCTTAATTCGAACTAACTTGCAAGTGTAGACGTAGCCAATGTGTTTGCCAGAGTGCAACCATCATTGTGACACCTAAAAATGGGAGAGGACCCAATGGTCTATGTTCTTTTTGACTAAGAATCCCACATCAGGTAGGACTCCTGAACTCTGCTTAGGGTGTGTAATCACTGCAGAGTTAGCCCGGGCTCTTTCCTAGGTTATGCTTCTAGCTGCCTTCCCATCCACAAACAAACATCACTTACCTGAGTTAGGTGGTGCTTTCAACTCAGGCTAGCTGACGTGATTGGAAATCTACATTAGAGCCTGTGTTCCCTTTTCAGTTGGGCTGGTAATTCCTCTCCCTGCTTCCCTGCACTTTCCAGTGTGGACACAGACTAAAACACTTGAGTGCTCATAGTTTGCCAGTATCTTCCCTCCATGTCCCTAGAATAACAGGCAAGTCCTCCCCCAATTCCCTGGGAAAGAATCCTACAATAGCTCATCTTATTAGCAGTACAAAAACCCTTGGGTTATGTCCCCAGGTGTTCTAGAACCACAGATACCACTGTCCCACGTACACAGCCCACCATAGACATGATCAGCTTTTTTAAGCAAAATGATTTGATTTTTAGATTGCGGTAGAGGAGTTAAGGACAGCACCAGAGGAGTCCCCAGTGGCAGAGGGAGCAGGAAAAGATGAGGATCCTGGAGCAGACCATAGCCAGATGGAATGAGGAGTCCTGGCACGATAGTCCAAGGAGGTGTTCAGGGGTGGTCCCAGTGAACAGGCTGGAGAGGAAGCAGCAGTGGGAGCTGGAACTGCAGGCAGGTAAGAGGCCAGCTTCATCTTTGTTATTGTTAAGTGGGAAATTGCAGAATAAGTGGGAGGGTTTCTCGGCTTCTAACTGATGCAATTATAACTATGGCAAATATTATGTGCTGCAGGATGATCTTAGCTTCAGTAGAGAGCAGAAGCTATGCCATTTCCCTGCCTCTACTTCCAGCACTGCCCAACACAACTGAGGCAAGATGCAGACGAAGAACAGAGGGTGGGAATTTAAAGAGGCAATAAGTGATTTATTCTAGCTACATTTGTATTAATTACTGAGGGGTGGGGTTATAGGCATAGCAAGTATGAGTGCCTTATACTCCATCACACTGGTCTACTGTGCTCCAGTATTACAATACCAGTGCTACAGCACTGTCCCCAGGCCAGGTCTACACTGACAGAGGCAATTTCGCTACCATTAGATCGATCTTTCTGGATCGACTTAGCAGTCAGTTTAAGACCTGCTAAGTTGATCTGGAGAACAACTTACTAAAACCACCCTCTTAAGTAGCATAATGCTGCGTTGACAGAAACGCATGTCCCGTTGGCGCAGCGCAGTGTGCTGAGGGGGAGTTAGGAAGTCCACGGGAGTTATGCAAGCTACTCTCTGTAGCTTGCCTAACTCTCATTGAGTGCTGCAGAATTTCACAGCCAGTGTAGACCCGGCCCCACACTGCCTGCCTGATCAGTCTCAGTGACTGTACCAAGTGAAAAGGTCTGCGTGACAGTGGTGTTTGGCCTCCTGGTTCTCTCCATTTGCAGCACGCTGTCCGAGCCAGAGAATTTTTCATAGAGGAGAAAATCAGGACATTCTGCAGGATTCCTGGTCATGGCAAACTTCCCTCACCTGCTCCTGCAGCTCAGGAATCCTCTTCCAGTCACTGATTTGCTGATCAGTCAACAGATGATTAAATTCCCCTTCTGCAGAGACACTACTTACCTGCTGGAGCTCCCAGGCAGTGCCGTCCGTGGCTCCAGCTCAGTTTGGGGCACTCCTGAATATATTTGGAGCACAGGCCCCATGGGTCCATGCCCCTGATCTTACCAATGCTGCCAGCCAATCCTTTAGTAACTAAACTAAAGGGTTTTCATAAAAGGAAAGAAGCAAACTAGCCAAGAACTGTTATGTGGCCAAAGCAATGAGATACGTACAACTTACTAGACAGGCCCTATCAGAGTCTCAGCAGGCTTGTGGAGTAGTGGGCAGCCTTGGTCAGTATCCAGCACTTGGATGGGCTCAGTCCTTTGTTTCATCTTCGGTTGCAGATGAGCTGATCCAGGGGTAGGAAGTAGGAATAATGCCAAGATGGAGTTGGTGACGTTGCCTTTTGTAGTTGCTGGTTTGGCCTGTGGTTTGTTTCAAACACAAGCGCACAACACATGGACAGGGAACGACTCTTGCAGTCCCCCTGAGCCCAAGCACGTCTCTACATGTCCTGGTGACTCGTTGGGGCCATCCTGGCACCTCTCCCTGGGCTCATTGTAACGGTATATCCCGCAGTGAGTGAGTCATCAAGGCTGACACCACGCTGCCTGGAGGGTAGACGCCAGTAGCACCTCACAAGTGTTTGGCTACAGCTCTATTACACCTGGCCATCGCTGATGGTATCAAGATGTTACATGCGCATTAAAAAAAAAGCTCCTCATATTTGGCAAATTACAACTTGATCTAAGGTACCTGGCATGGCATAGCTCGTCCGAATCATTGCAATTTGGGCCTATTGATATTAAACCATATTATTACTGGTCACCCCTATGCTAGACAACCAAGGCTGGATTAATGTGCCTGTGGGCCCGAGGCTATCAGATTTTGGGGGACCCATCATGGCAGTGGTGGTAGTCTTAGCCAGCCTCTCTGTTGAAGTGGGCTGTGGGGTGGGTGTGGGTGCAGACAGCTGCCAAACTGGGTGCTAGGGTCTGCCACCTAACCTAGGGCCAGAATGCCCACAGCACAAGCTGGGGTAGGCAACCACTCTAGCAGTGGTCTGGGGGTAGCGGGGGCGTGGGGGAGGAAGAGTGGTTGATGCTCTTGCCTGCACACACCACTGAGGCAGGGTTAGGTCAGCGCAGCCAGACACTGTGGGTGCCCCAGGCCAGCCACTCACCAGCCTGGGGATGGGGCAGGGCAGACGCTCGATGCTAGGGCAGGCCAGCACTGTGGCATGCCACAAGACACCAGCACAGGTCCAGGCCAGAGCTGGGGCTGGGACTCAGCTCCAGGCCCACCCTGGGCAGACTGGAGGTGCAATGGACCAGCTCCTGTGTAAACTCAGGCTTGATGTTTAGCCCAGTATATCGCATGGCACAGTGCAGCACACTGAACTTCATTAAAGTAAAGAGCCGGCTCTCTTACTGGGCGGCTTTCCTTGCAACAAATAACCAAAGTGGCATTTATGTTTTCCTTATACTGCTTTTTTTTAAAAAAAACAACCTTTGAGCTTCATTAGAAAGCGGGCACCCTCAATTGGGCTGTCTAAAGCTGGAATGACTCTGTGTCTCAGTGTAAAAGACATAGAACGTGTGACATGACCATGCTGAAAGGAACATATTACATCAGATTATGACAGGTTGGGTTACAAAATTTGAGCAGAAAGGGCACACTTCTAATGAGCTCATCTAGCAGGCTGCGGGTGAATCGCTGAAGACATTAAATTCTTCCTAGAAATAAAAACATGGTGCCTCATCAAGTCCCAGCTGTGCTTCTGAATTCCATTTACATTAAGTAAGGGGTCTGGCTTTATTAAATAATTGTTGTATTATTTTCTTTTCAGAATGGATGCTTGTTTAAACTATAACTGGCCTTTCGGAAAGGTTCTTCCAGAGTTCTCATTCTCTTTCACTCACATTTTATGTTCTATCAACCAGAAGGACCTGTGGCATGATCATGTAGCCATGAAACTGATTTGACAACTTCCACCATTATGCAATTAAAATGGGAAAAGAGTGTCCCTGTTTCACTCAGTGGCATGAAGCATGAAGTGAAGTACTGCATATTCAGCTCTGCAATCTATAAGCAGCAATGCCGATACGTCCTTGTCTGTCATCTTTCAAAAAAGACCAGAAGCCACGCATGGTGGGCACCCTTTTCCATTCAGAGTCCATAGAATGTAATTACAGCTTAAGAGGAAGGATGTGTTTGTGTTAGTGTCATATTGCAGTATGCTGTCAAAGTGACAGGTTATTTTCTATTCGTGGTATGCTAGACATTCTGTTTTATTCACCGTCTTGCTTGAGAAACAAAATAGGATCTCCTTGTGTTAGACCTAGCACACATTGTATTACTACCTAATGGTGGGAACCTTCTTCAGATCTTTGGCCAGCTCCAGTGTGCCTTTGAAGCAGCAAGAAGGCTTGATGATCTTTGTCTTATGAGCTACATTTTCCTCTGCACTAGTGACCAGCGCTCAGCAGCCTTAGGTTCCAGCTGCTCAAAGGTGCCTTTAGGCGCATATTCCCACCTAACTCAATGGGCGTTAGACAGCATGGCCTGGTCTACACTGCTATGCTGGGTTGACAGGAGATGCGCACTCTACATACTGTGGAAGGGGTATCTCCTATCAACTTACTTAGCCTCCCTTACTGCAGTGTCTTCACTGAGCTGCGCTGACAGGAAATGCTCTCCATTTGACGCAGCATTACTCTTTTTGGGGGGAAGGTTGAGTTAGATTTTGGGATTAACTGAGTGGGTCTTTACTGGCCACTCAATCAATCCCACTGCATCGATCCATGGAGATTGATGTAGGCATTTCAGTGTAGACAAGGCCCCTGATTCTTTGGATGCTCTTCTGGCATGTCAAGCCTTTATTTTTAAGGGAACATCTTTCTCTTGTGGAAACAGAGCTGGCTTTGCACAAGGCGGAGGTGGGGAGGAGGGAAACAGACATATACACCATGCTTCATGGCATTATGAACAATGCTAGAGCATCACCAAAAAGTCAACCAGCTCTCTTCACATAGATAGTCTCTTTACTATGTATTCCACAGACGTACTATTGAGACCTAGATAAAAAACTGCTTTTTAATAGTTTTTTCCTTTTTTAAAAAAACAAGAACAAAAAAACCAAAAATGTGCTGTCTTTCAATTAACATAGTAATGAACTATTGTCACCTGTTACCCTGCTAATCCTGAGCTAGTGTGAAATTACTTTATAATAAACACTATGGAGTTCTGACTTTCAATTAATTTTTCACATGCTGTGCTAAATCAGATTAACTGAACTCCACCCTTTTGACCACAGACATAATTCCTTCCTTTTAATGAAAGAGAGGATTAATTTATATGAAGCATATCTATACACATTTGCAAATAAATGTAAAGATAGACTTTGTGCCCTACTCTCATTGATTGCTGTGTCAGGTTGAACACAGCCTTTTGGAGATTATTAATTTTTGTGTTCATTGAGGTGGTGAAGGATATTGATATGGAGTTTTTTTTTTAAAAAATATAAAATAAATGCCTACAACTAAGAATGTGCAAAAGAAAAAAAATACACTCACCAGAATACTAGGTTATAGGTGCCTTCCATTGAGGATTATCTTTTACAACATTATTATAAACTGAGAAAAAGGTAAACACTGCAAAATGAAATCTAGTCACTAATTTAGTAAATTGACTGTCATCCCCCTTGAATATACACTTTTTCAGCCTGACTGAATATTGTAGAGACAGCTGATTTTTTTCATGACTGTTAACTTGGTGAAGATGGTAGATAATTGAAGCAAAATAGTCTCAAATCTCAAAACACAGCCTAATTACATGAATAGGATAACTTCTCTTAAAATATGTGTCTTCAGCTCTGAAAAGCCTTATGAGCCACTCTGTCCCTTATTAACTACTATGATGTAGTTGAAGATTAATATGTAATGTTCAATTTATGGGATCAAAAGTAAAATAATAGATGCTAGTGGTGGCCTTCGCTGTGTTTCATGGTGGCTTACTTTCTAAATCTGAAACTGCAGAAATACTGCAGACTTGGGTTTTCTCTTTGCCAAAAAATTAATAGAAATGAAAGAGTAGCATTTTGCACTATCTGGTATGTGCTTACAAAGGCAGATTTCAATCCTGTAAATGCTTAACTTTGCTCATGTGAGCAGCCTCATTGACTCATTGATTTCAGTGGAACTAGTCATGAGCGTGAAGATAAGACATGCATGAAGCAGGGCCTAACTACTCTTTTAATAACAAAGGGTCCAAAGCATCTGTACCAATTCATTGATCAAGTCTCATAGTTATACAGTAGTCATCAGGGCTGCACCCAAGTTGCTTTATAGAAGGTGTGAGTGCAACTAAGGGCTAATTATATACATACAATTTACAGTGAAAATCTGTGACTTTTCCTTCCCAGGGTGTGGTCCAATGTGCTGTTGTGACCTCCCAATCCTGAACCCTGATTCACCCCGCTATGCCAGGTGACTGCTCACTCCTGGGGCAGTCCACACAAGCATCCTGCATGAAATCGCTCCCAGGCAGTGGGTGTGTGCTCCACACCCACTCAAGGAATGTTTCCCCAGCGAGCACCCCCCCCAGACACCACACCATGAACTTCCATCCTACAGGGAACAGGGCCCTTCTCCCAATCATGGTTAGTTTCATGGACTCCGGTTCACCCATTTATCAATGAAATGAAAATACCCAACTCTGCTCATTCACACCTTCTAAAGTTCACACAGCTTTAGATAAAACAAATACATGTTTATTGATCAGAATATGATTTCAAGTACGTATATAGCAAATCAATGCACACTCATTTAATAAAGGCGTCAGGAGTTACCACAGTCAAATAAAAGATATAAGATGCATGTTAACTATCATCACAGGTCAAGATTACTCATAAGCTCTGGCTAAATGATGGTTTAATCAACCAGTCTCTGCCTATCCCTAGGCAGGACCCAATCCTTCTTATAGATGTATGATGGAGAATCTTTGTTCAAAAGACTCTAACAGTTCCAAGTATGTGTACTTCGTGCTTTTTTAGTTTAAAAAAAAAAGTGCCAGTATGCTGGCAGGAGCGGTGCAGGTGGGGGGGGGGTGTCAGGACCTTCCATCACAGTCTCCGCTGCCCCCTGGGGCCGCTCCAAACCCCCCGTTTCACCACTGCTGGTCCCCAGCAGCCTTTCCAGGGCCCACATTTCCCCTCCCACCGGCTTCCCCGCTCCCTCAGCCCCTTCCCCACTCCTCTTGGTCCCCGGCCCCTTTCCTGCCCCCTGGCCTTTTCCTCGCCCACCCACCAGCTCCCTGACCCCCCAGCCCTTCCCCCTCCTCTCACCCCCGCAACCCCTTCCCCACCCACCTGCCAGCTCCCCTCCCCTTAGCCGTTCCACCCCACCAGTCCCCTTCCCCACTCGCCCACCAGCTCCCCGCTCCTGTCATCCCCGGGTCCCTCCCCCCCCCCAATCCCTGACCCTTCTGGCCCCCTCTCCCCTTATCTGCCCCGTGCTGCAGGAGTGGCCAGAGTTGCTCCCTGGCCAGACTGCTCCCACCCTGAGCCACACATCTGAGCATGCTCAGGGCAGGAGATTTGAAAAGGCTCCAGCCTGGCCGCAGCTCCCAGGCGTCCGTGTGCTGGATTCCAGACCGTGACTGCAGGTTGGACAAGCCTGGGTGCGTGCTGCTCCTGGCCCTTGCCGGCCCTGCTGCCCAGCTGGGGGCCGGGCAGTGGAGCCAGCCAGGGAAAAATAGATCCCAGTATGACTTACTGGTGTATACTGGGTCAAAAAGAGCCCGGTGTGTACTTGTTTTCCAATTAACCCCCCCCTCACCCCCCCATCCCCATCCCCTTGTTCCTCCTTCCAGCCAGGTGATCGCCTCTGTTCAGAAAAGGTGGGAGTCCTCCCCCTCCTCTGTGCTACTGTGTGTCTCTTTGCCCCACCTGAGCCAGGGAGCTCAATTTGCATTGCCTTTGTCATGCACCTCTGCAGCCTTCAGCCTGAGAGATAGCTCCAAGTCATGTAAATACCTGGAAACATGCCTCCTATCCGTACACATACATGATGCTGCAAGAAATAAGATAGGATGGTATTATGCAGAATGTGTTATGCGCATTCATAAAGGAAACTTGTTGCATGGCATATTTGGCATCAAAGCACACAATTACATTGGAAAAGTGAACAGAAAATTTACACAGATCATACCGTGGGGATGGAGTGGGGTGGGGAATCACATGACAATATCATATATACAATTCATGTCTGTAAGCAGCAATTGTGTAATGTTGCTAGAGCTAAATGTTGTGTGATGTCCCATACATGTGCCAAGAGAGTTGCATTTCAGTGGGTGTCAATAATTTCTATCAGCACCCTCCTAAGGGGATGGTGCAGTGGTGTACTCATCTCCGGTCCTCATGTAGCTGTGAGAGGCACTGTACTTCCTTGATGCAAAATAGTTCCTAGAGCGCCACTTACCAGCAACTACAGATCACAGAGCAGAAACACTAAAGCAGGAACACAGCCCTGCAGCAGACCACGCTGCCAACTTTGCCCTCATATCTACACTGATGACACCATCACAGGGCCTAATCATGCCACCTACTCCATCAAGGGTTCGTTCACCTGCTCATCCACCAATGTGATTTATGCCATCATGTGCCGGAAATGCCCCTCTGCCTTATATATTGGACAGACAGGACAGTCTCTGCGCCAAAGAATCAATGGACACAAATCTGACATCAGAAACTGCAATACTGAAAAACCTGTAGGGGAACACTTCAACCTCCCTGCTCACTCCCTTAACGACTTGTTAATAGCTGTGTTGACACAGATGAATAACAAATCACAGCTTCAAAGACAGTCTGCAGAGCTCGAACTTATATGCAAATTTGACTCAGTTGCCTTGGGGTTGAACAGGGACTATGGATTTTTCTCGCATTACATCAAGTGAATTGACCTCCCCCTCCTCTATGTGCTGTTCCCCAGTGTTTTGAATCCTAACACCTACTTTGATTTGCTGTTACAGCCTGACCTGATGCTATGTCATACACTCCCCTGCATTTAATTTCCTCCCACTCTGTAACTTTCCTATCTTCAAAGCGTCTGACGAAGTGGGATTTTCTCCCACGAAAGCTCTGCGATTAATAAATCTGTTAGTCTTTAAAAGTGCCGCAAGACTCTGTTGTCTTACTACCATGGATGTTATTCTTACAGTGTAGGCGCCCTGGGTTAAAACTCAGTGTATGTTCAGCACACTCAAAGGATGGCATTTCTCCTCAAGGACTCAGTTAAATACTGAGTTGAAATGAAAAAAATCAGTGAAAATTGACAAATTAGTCTTAGAGATGTAGCTGTGTCAAAGTCAAGGTAAAAAAGAAAAACTGTCTTAGAGGTAGAAAAATGGAAATCCATAATGCTGAGCTCAGGATTGTCAGTGGCAGTCCTGAATCAATGTCAATACTGTGACTTTCCATTCTGGCAGGCACCATCCCAGCCAACATCTGGCTACATGCTGCTATGGTCTAGGAATGCAACAAGATCCTGCCTACTTTGGACCTGCCAATACAACAAGTCCTCAATTCACTGTCACTCTCCCAACTCAAATCCAGGAAGCTTTGCTGAATACACGTCAGTGTTACAGGCTGACAGAAAGGAATCCAGCACTCACTTGCTCAAATTGTGGGCCACTTGTGATGTCTGAAACAAGAAGCTGATTGGAAATCCAGTGAAAGAAGTCCTGTTTTTGGAAAATACATGGAAGGTGTGGATATCTCCTCTACAGATGGACAATCAAAGAATCACTAAATTATGACTGTGGTGAGATACAAACCAGGTGACACATCATGGACAACTGCTCCACTTCCTCTTGCAGTCCTGGAACAAAGGACATTCATTTAGCTACTGCAGAACCACTGGAATGGCTTTTGAATCTCAAAATATGATTATAATCCCAGCCTGTTGCTTTTCAAATGCCATATAAAATAAGAAGATTACATACCTCTGATTAAAGGTCATAGCTCTGTGTTTTACTCTGTGGCTTCTTAACCATAGGTATTATTGGGCTTTCAGCCTAAAGTTTGACAATTTGTTTTCAGAACAAGTGCAGGATAGCTGTATAGCCTAAGCACAAAATAAATAAAATAAAAGGAGGTACAATTCTGCTCTTTTTTATTATTTTTAAATGTTCCTAATAAATTCCACACTAACAAACATTTTCACTCAAGCACTATTGAAAAAAATGCAGCATATGTAAAATGGTATATGTAAAATGTAAGCAAAATACTATTTAACTATGAGCTACCAGAAAGGGGAAACATCATGTGGAATACTTCTGTCTTTGTTGTCTGCAAAGGATAAATGCATTTAACTTCAATAATCCTGTCTGTCATAGACAGTACACATCAGTCATGTTCATTCTATGTTCTCTTCAGGTATTAAGGAATATATTGCAGTCTCCAGGTTAGTAAGATTATTCAGCATGCACTGCTGATAGGGGTCTCCAAGAAAGTAAATAAGGATAGATAGTAGATAACCTGGCTCCTGTTCCTTCTTGCACTGTTTTACCTCCAGATGTCTTGTTGGTCACAGGATGCAGAAAACTTGTTGGTGATGCAGAAAACTGTTCTGTTGCTAATGAAGACAGTAGTGGAGAAAGGAGAACACTCTTTATGTCAAAGGGGACAATAAAGATCCTCATCTGCTGTAGGCCTGGGAAGCTGGTGACGATCTCTTTGGCTATGTCTACACTTAGAAAGCTAAGCTGACTGTAGTAAGTCACCTTTATTAAGTCGACCTTACCAAGTCAACTCCACCACCCGCCCATGCCTGCCCCCCCCCATGCACCCGTCTCCCCCCTCCCCACACCAATAAAAAGCATGACACATGTATAAAGTGCTCAGGGTGTTTATTCAGCGGGGGAAATGGGGGCTGGGAGCTGCGGGGGTTGGACGGTTTGGGGGGAGTGAAGAGGGCCGGAGGGAGGGAGGGTGTTGGGGCACTTGGCGAGGAGTGAAGAGGGTCGGGTGGAGTGAAGGCGGTTGGGGGGAGTCAGCGGGATTGGAGGTCGGGGCCGGTGCTAGTGGCCTCTGGAAGGCGGGTCCTGGGAGGCTTCTGGGGTGCACGGTGGGACCCCAAGAGAACAGGTGCTCCTCCAGGCACTCCAGGGACTGGATCTGCCACTCCATGATGCCCCTCCGCA
Source organism: Pelusios castaneus (assembly GCA_007922175.1). Taxonomy (NCBI): domain Eukaryota; kingdom Metazoa; phylum Chordata; order Testudines; family Pelomedusidae; genus Pelusios; species Pelusios castaneus. Next base: position 10,468,982 of record ML685797.1, read on the forward strand.
GCCCTTGCTCGACCCTCCGGTGGCCATCCTCCTGCTCCTGCACCAGTCTTGTTCCCCGAGCCCTCCTCCTGGTCATCGTCGAGGGAGGGAGGCTCAGTAGAGTCGATGGTGTGGGCTGGCAGGCTGCCGCTCTCCTGGCCTAGACAGTCATCCAACTGCTGGTAATACCGGCAACTGGTGGGGGCTGCTCCTGTCCAGAGCGTCTCCCAAGCAGCGGGGTGGTCAGGGTGAGTCCTGCCCTGTGGTTGGCCAGGGCAGGCTCTTTCTGTGCCAGAAACTATGGGATGGAGGTTAGGGAGGAAGGTCTGGAGGCAATGGAGGTCAACTTAGGGCTACTCTGTGTCTACACTGGCTTAGGGTGACTTAATGAGGTCGACCTAAAAGGAGGTGTTATTACGTCGCCTTAACTTTTCCTTAAGTTGGCTTAAGGAACTGCTTAAGTTGCCTTCAGGAAAGCCCAGTGTGGACGCGGAGTAGTTTGGGTAGACTTAGGCCTCCTTAGGTTGACTTAATTTGCAAGTGTAGACGCATCCTTTCTGCCTCTGTCTCCTATGCACTTCTTTGATCACTTTGCGTCTGGAGGGGAGAGGGCTAATACAAGAATGCAATACGTCTGTAGAGTGGAAGGAAGAGGAAGCATGACAGTAGGGCTATGTACACACTACCATTTTTAATGCGCAATAATCCTCTTCCGCATTAATTCTCCCGTGGCTGTTGTTGCGCGAGATCGCGTACACACCATGCTTGCTCGAACGGAACAAAGCCCCCCCCCCTTCTGATCGCAGTCCTCCAGTAAAGCAAAGGGGATTGTGGGTACCTATCCCAGAGTCCCCAGTATCATCTCCCGTGGTGCATTCCGCTACCGACGCTACCCAGCAGTTGCCAATAGCAACGAGCGCGAATTTCAAATTGAAGCAACCTTCTTTTCGGCACTGCCTTTTCTGAATCGCCATGGATTCAGCCGTGATCTTGAATGCTGCCTTCAGCATTGTGAACACAGCCCAGATTCTGTTGCGGTTTGCCTTTGGCTATGATTCAGAGCATGACACGGATGACTCGGTCTCGGATAATGACAGCATTGAAAACAAAACGGACATTCTGATCTGTTTCGCGGACCAGCAACACAGCCTGAACCGCCGTGTTTGGTCCCGGCAGACGAGCACAGACTGGTGGGAACGAATCGTCCTTCAGCTGTGGGACGATGATCAGTGGCAACAGAACTTGAGAATGCGGAAAGCCACATTTATGGAGCTATGCCAGGAGCTTGCCCCTGCCCTTCGATGCAAGGACACGAGGATGAGACCCGCCTTGACAGTGGAGAAGCGTGTGGCTATCGCACTTTGGAAACTGGCGACTCCAGACTGCTACCGCTCGGTCGCAAACCAGTTTGGGGTTGGACGCTCGACCGTTGGAGTGGCACTGTCACAAGTATGCAGAGCCATCAACCGTATTCTGCTCAGGAGGATGGTGACCCCGGGAAACGTGAGAGAGATCATCGCAGGATTTAATGAGTTGGGCTTCCCGAACTGTGGGGGTGCAATAGATGGGACTCACATCCCTATTCTTGCTCCCGACCACCTTGCCTCTGAATACATAAATAGGAAAGGATACTTTTCGATGGTTCTACAGGCACTGGTGGACCACCGTGGTCGCTTTATGGACATTAATGCTGGCTGGTCTGGAAAGGTGCACGATGCACGCATCTTTAGAAACTCTGGACTATTCAGAAGGCTACATGCGGGCACCTTTTTTCCAGACGAGAAAATAATTGTGGACAGTGTAGAGATGCCAGTGGTGATACTTGGGGACCCCGCCTACCCACTGATCCCATGGCTCATGAAGCCGTACACCGGGAAGTTGGATCCTGACAAGGAGCGTTTCAATTACCGGTTAAGTAGATGTAGAATGGTTGTGGAGTGTGCCTTTGGCCGTTTAAAAGCGCGCTGGAGAGCGCTGTATGGCAGGCTAGATCTTCATGAGGACAAGATCCCAATAGTTATTTCTGCTTGCTGTGTTCTTCACAATATATGTGAAAGCCGGGGGGAGAGATTCAGGAACTCTTGGACCATTGAGGCACAACGTCTTGAAAATGCCTACCAGCAACCAGACACGAGGGGTATCCGGGGGGCGCAGCTAAGGGCAGTTCGCATAAGGGATGCGTTAAAAACCCATTTTAGTACTGTTGGTTAAGATTGTACCTTTGAATTTAATTAGTAACCATTTTCTATATTTTTCAACTATTAAAAAATTAGCTCTAAAACTTTTGTTTTTTTCCCATCTAATCATTCATTAAATCAAAAGCCGTTAATGTTAAATTACTGAAACAAATAAAGAAAGTCTGATTAAGTTTAACAAGGTTTCAACTTTATTCAATTAACAGTTATCCAAACTCAGGTTTGAGGGGAGTAGGGACTAAAGGTGGGTATAGGTGCGGGACTCAACTACATACGTTGGGGGAGGGGTTCTGTTAACATTACACCATGGATGTCCATGGTGGTCTAAAAACTGTCTGGGGGGGGGGGGAATGTGGCGTGGATGCACTGAAAGGCATATGAGGCTGATGATGGGGGGTGCGAGCCTGGAGCAGACCGACCATGCTCTTGAGGAGGTTGGTCTGCTCTTGCATGATGCCTATTAGGGCATCCTTCTGCTGCTCTCTCCTCGCACTGCTCTGTCTCCTGTCCTGCATACACTGCCTCCTCCATTGCCTTGTCTCCCTCGCAGAAGCCTCATGGAACTGCATGAGCTCATGAAAAACGTCTTCCTTGCTCCTGCGAGGCCTCCGCCTTATCCTCCTCAGACGCTCAGCTGCAGCTGTAGACTGTCCACCGAAGGTCATTCCTGTTCAGATATGAAAAATGTAGAATGCCGCTATTGTTCTCGCCACAGTCAGGAGCAAATAATGTTGTTCTCCCCACACATTCCTTCAATACACAAGTGGGGACCTATGGGGGGGCGGTAACAAATTTCCCAAAGCTTGGGACGGGTTGCTGGGGTAGTACAAGGGAGAGTTGACTATTGCCACTGCTAGTTCTGATCCCGTGCCCGAGATGGCTGAAATAGAGGCAGATCTCACACTGCTTAGAGTGCCTCTGCAAGCGAGAATGCATCTCCTTCATGTTGCCGACTTCAAGCCGGGACCTTACGCTGCAGGATTGTGCGCAGCAATGGTACCCGCAGCAGTGCTTGCGAGGATGAAAGGAAGAGTGTCCCTGAATGGTGGAGGGCAAAGGAACGCTCTACCATGTAATTTCAAGAGAAGACTCTGGAAATATTTGGATAACGCGTTCAGTGACTTGAAAGGGAACGACTACTTGGAAATCGAGGCATACATTGATGACCTTTTTATGTAATGCTAGTAACACCTTTACACATCTGTAAGGTACAGAACTGAAGATACAGAAAACGAAAACCCCTTGCATAAAAACCATGTATACGCTGAGCTGTAGCATCTAGAATACAGAACACTGCGAACGGGACTTACCAGAGCTGCCTTCTGATGATTCCTGGGTAGGCGTGGAGAAGGAATCAGTGGAGCTTGTTTCTGGCTGGGTGGAAAATAACTCCTGGCTCCCCGGGTCGGTGGCTCCGCTCTCTCCGTCCTCGTAGTCTTCATCCTCTGATTCCTCGTCCACAAGTGCCTCGTCGCCTTCTGCTGCCTTCTCTGTTTGGGGTGCAGTCTCCAAAGTGTCTACCGTGCAGTTCGGGGTGGTTGTGGGATCGCCGCCCAGGATCGCCTCCAGCTCCTTATAATACCTGCACGTTGCTGGTGCAGAGCCAGAGCGCCGGTTAGCCTCTCTGGCTCTGTGAAATGTTATCCTAAGCTCCTTCACCTTTGCCCGGCACTGCAGGGTGTCTCGCTCGTACCCCTTTTCGGTCATGGCTTTTGAAATTTGACCGAAAATGTCAAAATTCCTCCGGCTGCCCCGTAACTGTGACTGCACGGCGGACTCTCCCCAGATGCCTATCAAGTCCATCACCTCTGCTGCTGTCCAGGCTGGAGCTCGTTTGCTGCGGCGCGACGACATTGCAAGCGAAGCACACAGAGGCAGCAGCACTGAACAGCGAGGCAGAAGGGAGAGTGGTGAATTCAAAAATTCGCGGGACAGAAGAGGATGTCGGGAAAAATGACGTCACGGCGATAGAGTACAGGCGGAAGTGCAGAAGGGAGGGAATTTGAATTGTGGGCCATTTCCGGAATTTTCACATTGCGCGAGAAGCGTACACACACGGGCCATCGCGCAACAACTATTCCGCGTTAGCAGCAACCACGCTCGTTTAGGTGGTTTACATTTTGCGCAAAAAGAAGGGACTTAACGCGGAATAACTGTAAGTTGTGTGTGTACGCTCTGTTTGTTATCGCGCAATAAAGGGCTTTATCGCGCAATAACTTTGTAGTGTGTACAAGGCCTAGGTCTCCCTTTCTCCCGGGTGCTACATAGGGAAGAAAGGAGGCTTTCTTTTGAAGATTAAGTAGCTACCCTTCCTCCAGGCAACCACTGGAAGGAGGGAGAGAGAATAGGTGTGTGAATCCTTGGGATGAACTGAAAAAGATGAAGAGATACTGGTCTTAAATAATCTATCTGCAGCTTTGAAAAGCAAAAGGCAGCCATAGCGATTTCATGAGCACATGAGTTTTTCTAATAACAGCTGAAGACAAGCATATGAAGCTCACGAGTCAGGCCAGTGCTGCTCAAAGCAACAGGGCAATTTGGTGCACTGCTTTACTGCAATTCATGGGAAATACCAAGAGAAGTATCTTCAAAATAACCTTCAAATAAGCTGCCTTTGAGAGCTCACGAGACAATGCTTGCAAAATCATTTAAAATCTTTTAGAGTTGCTTACGTACCTTTAAAACATCAGAAGGCTTCACTGATGCTACCAAACGCAATAAGAGAAGCTGAGATTCTGTCCAGGTATTCTTAAAATAAGCAATAAATTCTGTCTTTAATGACATGGAACTGGATGCCAATACAGTGGCTAGAAGAGTGGAATCATGATCAGCTGGTGCTTGCAAACACATGGAGATTGCCAGTGCTTTTTTTTGTAAAAAAGTGCCGTTACTCATATCTTGATAGTAAATTTGAAAAATACTTCTCCCACCCTTCTTCTTCCTGCGCCACCCCTCTTCTTCCAGCAGCACACTCCTTTCCCTTGCTGACCCTGTTCCTCAGCTGGGCAGCAGAGCTGGCAAAAAAGTGCCGGTGCTCCATACCCCTGTGTACTGTCACAATAAAAGCACTGAAGATTGATTTGATCTGATGTCTATTTTTTTCTCTCCAATCTAACAGATCATCATGTCTCACTGACATGGTTCAACTTGTGAGCTTTGTGTTCAGGGCATTTGAACACAGGAGCACAAAGGCAGATATTTTGACGACATCCCCAACAACAACATTAAAGAGAAGAAGAAGGGCAGGCCATGAAGAAGAAAGTAATGATGATAAAATTGGTTTCTGCAACAACAGATGGAGGCACCAGCTATGACTAGATCCAAGGCTTCACTGCACATAATGATCAGTGTGCACTCTGTGGAAGAGTAAATGACTTGAAACATGTTACAGAAGCACTGGCAAAACCTGTTAGCTCTGTTTGCATCAAAGGCCATCAGCATCATCTCTTTCAAAGGCTGTTTGATTAGCCTGTTGCAGCCCGTAACGATCTGATTTTGCACAATGGGGATCAATGAGGTTGTTGAGCAAAAGTATAGTTTAGCTAAGGTTTTCTATTTTTTTTCTGAGATTGGAATATTGTTGAAACCTAAACATGGAAACCATACTACAATCCATCTCACAAGGAGAGATTGACTTCTTATTGCTGACCAACCTTTCTAGCAGTAAATTAGCATAAAATATGCAAGGAAAGTTAAAGAGCATTACACACATGATAAATGTGGTGAGTTCATTCAGAGTGAAGTTGGGTGTGTTGATATCTCCAAGAAAAAAAAACTTTACAGCACTTGCCAGTCATGAAACCACCTTGAGAAGTATGAAGGGTAAAATGAGCATAATGAAGATTGACAGCTGTTTCATACACATCTATATACTGGTCACTTAAAAAATGGAACACTTAAAGAAACTGATATGCTCAGAGAATTTTCCTTCCAACCCTTTTTTGATACTAATATCAGTGAACTGGCTGCAGTACGTTAGACACATAAACCTCCATCCACTTGAAAGCCAGGCTGCTGTAGTTTGGACTTTGCTAGACAACCCAAGTACACGTTACATGGGAAAGCTGGGTTCTGATCTATGGCAAACATTAATTCCAGTCTGTATTCTCAAACATGAAAACCATCAATTCTACTTTCCAATACTAGCTAAGTGGCAGACACTTGGACAATTGCATCAGGGTGTTTGTTTTCCAACTATACCCTGAATTTTGTCAATCAGGCTCCCAGTCCCAGCCCCTCTGTCCAACCAGTACCAATCTCCACCTTCCCACTTTCACTCACAAATTCTCTTTCCCCACTTCCTGGTTCCATTCTTGCCAGACTCCTTGTCTCAGTCTTCTTCTTTTCTTCCTCTCTGATTCAGTTTTTGCCTGCTCTGGATTTGAATCAGATTATTTCCTTCTTCAAACTGTCTGGGTGCCAGGAGAGGGTCACTGACAGAACAGGAGAGACAGGCTCCCTGCTGTCCCTTCTGATCCTACCCAGTCAGGAGCAGTCATTACAAGGAAAATCCTTCTCAGTCACTGTTGCCCTGGGGATGGAGCACACTCAGTTGCTCTGTAGTGATAGCACATGTGCAGTCTGGTCAGCATTAGGAGCTATGAGAGGTTTGAGCATGCTCAGTTAAGATGGAATCTTCAAAAATTTTAGTTGCTAAAATCTAAATCTCTATCAAGCATGTGCAAATTCTGATACTTCAAAAGAGTTATACATTGGACTAATTTCCTGCAGATATTCATAGAGATAGGAAAAGGCCCAACCCTGACACAATGGCTACCCTGGCCAAATTTCAGGTCCTTCCTCAAAAACGTGGGGGCTCTAGAGATGTTCAAAGAAAAGGTCACCGGATTTATTTTTAACATAGGGAAATCAAAATAATTTCTCCTAACCACATCATTGGAAATGGCAGGACTGCTTAAACTTAAATTTCATAAAACAATTCATTCTGAAGCAAACAGGTTACTGAACCAACGAGAGGGGATGCCATCTTAGATTACCGTATTTTTCGGACCATAAAACGCACCTGACCATAAGACACACCCAGTTTTTAGAGCAGCAAAACAAGAAAAAAATATTCTGAACCAAATACTGATAAACTAAATAGAACAGAAAAGGAAGGGAAGAAAAAGGAAGGCAAAGAAGAGAAAAGGAAGGGAAGAGAAAGGAAGGCGAAGAAGAGAAAGA
>ML685797.1:10476739-10489210 GCA_007922175.1 Pelusios castaneus
CACCCTCATTTCCCCCCCACTTTTGGGGGAAAAAAGTGCGTCTTATGATCCGAAAAATACGGTAAGTACTGGTGAGTAGTGAGGACCTCATAGATGAACTGTAGTTGTAGGGGACAACTTAGGTTCAAGTGACCATGAGCTAATTCAGTTCAAACTAATTGGAAGGATAAACAAAAATAAATCAGCGACCAGGATCTTTGACTTTAAAAAGGCTAACTTTAGAAAATTAAGGGAATTAGTTGGGGAAGTGGACTGGATAGAAGAACTCAGGAATGTAAATGTAGAAGAGGCTTGGAATCACTTCAAATCAAAGTTGCATGAACTATCTGAAGCCTACATTCTGAGGAAAAGGAAAAAATTCATAGGCAAGAGCTGTGGACCAAGCTGGATGTGTAAGCATCTCAGAAAGGCGATTAGGAGGCAGCACAGAGCCTACAAGGAGTGGAAAAGGGGAGAGATCAGCAAGGAAAGCTACCTTTTGGAGGTCAGAACATGCAGAGAGAGAGTGAGAAAGGCAAAAAGTCAAGCTGAGCTGGACCTTGCGAAGGGAATTAAAACCAATAGTAAAAGGTTTTTTAGCCATATAAATAGGAAAAAAACAAAGAAAGAAGAAGGGGGACCACTAAAAACTGAGGATGGGGTGGAGGTCAAGGATAATCTAGGCATGGCTCAATGTCTAAATAAGTACTTTGCATCTGTTTTCAATGAGAGTGAAGTAGAGTTGGGGGTAGAGGTAGGGAAGCTAATGGGAATGAGATCATGAATGTGGAAATTACCATACCTGAGGTAGAAGCCAAACTTGAGCTGCTGGATGTGACTAAATTGGGGGGCCCGGACAATCTACATCTGAGGATGCTAAAGGAACTGGCTTATGAAATTGCCAGCCCTTTAACGAGGATTTTTAATGAATCTGTAAACTCGGGGGTTGTACCTTATGACTGGAGAATCGCTAATGTAGTTCCTATTTTCAAGAAAGGGAATAAAAATGATCTGGGTAACTACCAGCCTGTTAGTTTGACCTCGGTAGTATGCAAGGTCTTGGAGAAAATTTTGAAGGAGAAAGCACTTAAGGTTATAGAGGATAACGGTAACTGTGATAAAATACAACATGGCTTTACAAAAGGGAGATCGTGCCAGACCAACTTGATCTCCTTTTTTGAAAGGATAACAGATTTTTTAGATAAAGGGAATGCGGAGGACCTAATTTACTTAGATTTCAGCAAGGCATTTGATACCGTTCCACATAGGAAGTTATTAGTTAAGTTACAGAAGATGGGGATTAATATGAATATAGTAAGGTGGATAAGGAACTGGTTAAAAGGGAGACTACAGCAGGTCATACTGAAAGGTGAACTGTCAAGCTGGAGGGAGGTTACCAGTGGAGTCCCTCAGGGATCTGTCTTGGGACCGATCTTGTTCAACCTTTTTGTTACTGACCTTGGCACAAAAAGCGGGAATGCGCTAATAAAGTTTGCAGATGACACCAAGTTGGGAGGTATTGCCGATTTGGAGAAGGCTCGAGATACCATACAGAAAGATCTGGATGACCTTGTAAACTGGAGTATCAGGAATAGGATGAAATTTAATAATGGGCAGTGCAAGATCATGAATTTAGGAACAAACAACAAGTATTTTTCCTATAAGTTGGGGACGCATCAGTTGGAACGGACTGAGGAGGAGAAGGATCTGGGCGTAATGGTTGACCATAGAATGACTATGAGCCACCAATGTGATGTGGCCGTGAAAAAAGCTAATGCGGTTCTAGGATGTATCAGGAGAGGTATTTCAAGTAGAGACAGGGAGGTGTTAGTGCCGCTGTACAAGGCACTGGTGAGACCCCATCTGGAATATTGTGTGCAGTTCTGGTCCCCGATGTTTAAAAAGGATGCATTCAAATTCAAACAGGTGCAGAGAAGGGCTACCAGGATGGTCTGTGGAGTGGAAAACCTGCCTAATGAATGGAGACTCAAGAAGCTTGGCTTGTTTAGCTTAACCAAAAGAAGGCTGAGGGGGGATATGATTGCTCTCTATAAATATATCAGAGGGATTAACATCAGGGAGGGAGAGGAATTATTTGAGTACAGCACCAATGTGGACACCAGAACAAATGGTTATAAACTGTCCATCAAGAAATTTAGGCTTGAAATTAGACGCAGGTTTCTAACCATTAGAGCTGTAAAGTTCTGGAGTAACCTTCCAAGGGGAATTGTGGGGGCAAAAACCATAACTGCTTTCAAATCTGAGCTTGATAAATTTATGGAGAGGATGGTATGATTAGCCTATTTTGGAAATTGACTGATATTTGGCTACGTGTGGTGGATTTACAAGTGGCCTAAGAGGGGAAAGTACATGGGGTGGGTTCTGAGTTATTACAGAGAATTGTTTCTTGGATAACTGGCTGTTGAGACTTGCCCACGTGCTCAGGGTTTAACTGATCGCCATATATGGGGTCGGGAAGGAATTTTCCCCCAGGGCTGATTGGCCTGGACTCTGGGGTTTTTTCGCCTTCCTCTGTAGTGCAGGGCATGGTTCACCTACCGGTGAATTCTCTGTATCTTAAAGTCCTTAAATCATGATTTAAGGAGGTAAATAACTCAGTCATAGGTTGGGGGCCTATTGCTGGAGTGGGTGGGTGAGGTCTTGAGGCCTGCCTTTTGCAGGAGGTCAGACTAGATGATCGTACTGGTCCCTTCTGATCTTAAAGTCTATGAGTCTATGAGTAAACACCCCAGCACGGAAAATTAGAGCCAAAACAGTTCTTTCATTTGGGAAGTGTTAGGCCACTTTACTAATAGGTGATATTGCCAGCCCTGCCTATAATATGACGGCAATATAATACAATTACATAAAAGCTTTTCCCCAATTCATTATACTGGCATATGTCTTAGTTCTATGATGGCCCAAACTAGATTGTTATGTTAATTAGGTTGTAGATCCCTGTTGTAGATCCATGAAGTGCTCCCAGAGGACATTACATTAATATAATTTAGTTATTCCTGTGATTGCCATCTTGTCAGACTCTGTGCTTTCGGTTATCCCAATGGATTACATCTGGTGTTGATGCAGCTTTTCAAATCCCCACTAGCCTCTTCTCTCAGGGAAAGTAATTTTTTTCAAAATAAATAGGAAACAAAGTTTGTTTTTATCTTCAGCAGCAGCAGCAGCAGCAGCAGCATAATAAAGGGTGGACAAATAGACTTTTATACCTGTGCTTGCAAATTTTCTTGCTAGTTTTGCCTGACTGTCAAAGGGCATTTTCCAAGCTGCCATTGGATGTTATAGAAAGCATTAAATTGACTGGCTGGGTGAAAAACAAGATCTAAGTGAGAATGGACTTTCCACCAATCTGTTTATTTAGTAGGCCCATGCAAAAAACAGGGTGTGGGAATTTGATGTGATCAAGCCATCAGTGTTGCTTAGGGAAGAATGAGAATGCAGAAGGCAGGTGCAACTGAGAGCAACTGGCCTGCAGATCAGGTGTTTGTGAAGGCAGCAGGAGGGAAAATGGTAATTTAGGTTAAGCCATCTTTTTTTCTCCTAAATTCTTGTGTTAATATTTTCCCATCTCCTTGCTATTCTAAAGGATTTAGTTCATAGGGCAAGCAGCTTCAACTGTCTGAAGAGGATTTAACCAGTCAGCATTGAATTGGGTTGCTCACCAATGAATTGTGCACTTCCTATTATTTTTGTTACCCCAAATCCTGACCCCCACCCCACCCTGCTTATTGTCTCATGTACTGGTCACTGTTATGTCTTTCAGCCTGGAAGCTCTTTGGAGCAGGAGTGATCATTTGTGCAGCACCTTGGAATAATAGGGCCCCACTCTTTTGGTGGTCTACAGCATAAATGTTAGATAAGATTAAGATCTGAGAGGGAGAAGAAAAGACACAAATTGAAGGGAAAGAAATACCTTCCTTCCTCCTCAAATTTAAGGTGGCATTTATTTACACAATAAAAACCAGGACAGTTTCAGGGGAGCATTTCCTTTCAGTGTCAGGAAATATTTTGCATTCTGGCTGCTTTGCTTGATTAGGGAGGAAGCACAATTGAGGTAGGAATGCAGGCAATCTGGGTTCATGTCATGGTTTGGTACCAGAGTTCTTATGTGACCTTGAGCAAGTCATTCAAGTCCTGATTCTCAAAGGCATATAGGTGTCTAGCTCTATGGGAAGCTGTGAAATCAACGGGAGTCTACATGCTTTTGGAGAGCTGGGCCCAAGTGACTTGTCCAAAGTCATACAGGAAATCTGAAATCAGTGGGAATTTGGTGTCTAATTACTTTAGAGGTTCTGGGGTTTAATTCAGGGATGATACCAATACTCCCTTTCTACCACTTTTGTTTGTCTTTGTAAAACCCTTCAGACTGTCTCTTATTGTGTGTAGGTAAAGTGGGGCCCCATTTCTCTTGGGCACTACTGTAATGCAAAAATTATAACAATATTGTAGGCTTTACCTGGAACAGATCAAAAGGAGGCTCTGTCTGCTCACAGAGACCCTTCCTCATCAGGGTCCCTATGCCCTAAGGAGTCCAGAAAAGCGCTGACTGGACTGTGTCATCGACCCCTGACTCATAATTCTGTATGCTTTCTGGGGGTGACCCTTTACATTTTTCAGCCCAATAACTGTGGCCCTAAAGTCACCATGTTGCACCCGGCTTTATCTTTTTCTCTTTCAGCTAGTAAAACCTGTTAAGATTTTCCAATTTCCCTTTTTTATTATGGAGGAGATGACACATTCGAACAAGTTGGAGACTACAGTGGGGAGGCAGAATTAAAGCAAATTCTAAACCATTTTTTAGAATAGCTTAGAATTTTAGCTTTTAAGATATATTTGTACAACATTGAGCTATGAAGTATAAGTGGAGAATATTTCACCCCTATGGTGCTGTTATGTTTTGCTCTGTAAGCCATATTTCAGTTTTTTTAAAAGAAAAGCTATGTTTGATCATCATCTAGAAACTCTCATAGCGAGTAGAAAAGAGCTTGCTTTAGTTCCAGCATGTTCTGTTGAAAAATCACATAACTACAAAAGAATTATTTGGTACAAAAGACTGCAACAAGGAAAGTAACCCTTTTTAATATGTTGGAAACATTCATATCTGCTAAGGTGCCATTTACTGTTCTGTATACAACAATTCTCCATTCCTAAATGAAGCACACTTAACCCAAGTCAGAGCAATGTCTCACAAGTTGCATTTCCCTAGTCCTTAAATTACCTTGGTCTTGAGCTAGAAAAAGTAATTAGAGGAACCAATTTCTGTGTAAGTTAATTATCTGTGATGAAATAACTACTACTATGTATTTAATCCAAAGCAACTGAAGTCAATGGAAAATATCTTCTTGACTTCATTCGGTTTTGATCAGGTCCTGTGAATTCACTGTATTTGTTTTGAAATCACTTAACAAATATTGAGCTATCGGATGAAGTCTCAAGTCTAATATTTTGGGATGTGTTGTCTAGGAAGCCTCTAATTTTAAACAAATTTGAAGTAATATTACAAACACTACGAAGGTCTGATATTCCCTATGCACAGGTTTCTGGCCCTTTAACAAACCAATCTCTGTTTACGAACAAGTGCTGGGGAAAATGCCTGAAGCCTGTTCGGCATGCTTAATAAATATTTTGTGGGACATTTGGGTAAAAACATTAATAATTGAGCTGCTTGTATCTGTGACCAAGGAGAATTGGATAAAATCAGTTTTTGCAAACTCAGTGTCTTGCTGTTTTTTACTATACAGTACAGCACACCACTGAAATAACAAGTTCCAGAATATGTATGCTGATTAGTTTCATTTCTAAAGAAATTATTCAATTATGCAAAGGCTGGTATTTGATGTCTTGAAACATTACAAGTAAAATTAAAAAGTGAGTCTTTGTTTTGTTCCTTGTTAAAGCACTGAAACATTTCTAGCACCTTTATAAAGCACTGTTTGATATTGGCCATTAGACTCCATTTTTAGAAAATGCAACATTCTTCCATAAATGTGAAAAACAGTACTCCTTTTACTAAAGAATATGCAGTTTTAATTGTGGTCCATAAAACCACTTTTCCCCAGTTTCTAGCTTCCTTAATCTTACATCACAGTATTAAACCAGCCCTTCTACAGAGACAAAAGTTGTTTAGCTTCTCAGCAGAAGCTCCTTACCTGTGGAACTCTTAGCCACTGGACATCAGAAGGAGATTATGTCTCGCTGTTTTTAAGGCAAGGCAAAACTCATCTTTCTGCCTTAACTCAATAACATTGTGTATAAGGGAGATGTCACTTAGTTTTTCTAAGTGGCATCACCCCTGTAGATAATGTTGATTTAAGGCAGAGAGAAGAGAGATTTTGCCCACTATCTTCATAGTTTAATACTCAGCTATATATCCGAATGATGCTTGAGATGGATTTCCTTTCCTTTTTTAGTCCCTAGGTTTCCATATACTGTGAAACTTAATAATCTATAGCAACAGGAGTATGGAACATCTTACACACTGCTTACTTGCACATTCTCCAGTAAAACAGGGAGCTTCCATTTTCTCATGAAGAAAGAATCCTGTATTCCTTAACTGAGTCCCTGGACTTTTGTTCTAGAGACGAATGTTGAGATGACCCTGTAACATTCACATGTTCTTTTATTATAGCTGTGTTCACAAGCATTATAACAACTTCAGAGGATTGCATTGACTCATTTTAGATGATGATTACATAACTATTCATTTAAACTTAATGAGTTTATTCCAGCAGGTATAGAATGAACTCTGAATCATACATGTCAATAAATTTGAGCACTAAACTGATTCCGGGTAGCAACGGTAATGATGAAGTGAGAGGAAGGAAATCTGTCTCTAATTAATGCATATGCCCTTTGTATTTTCTAATGGCTCAAACATTAATTTGAAAATGGCTTTCTCTGCAATAATTTACAGACAAGCACTTCATAATAGGGAAACAATTCAAATTTATGTGCACTTGAACGGTGATGATCTGATTAACTTTATTAAATTCTTGTTGATTCTACAGCCCAGATGAAGTGTACCATTTTTCATAGGTTTCATACCTTGCAGTTTTAAGTTTTTACATTATCAGGCTTCAGGCTTCAATTGCTATTGAAGGTCTTTTTCTCTGGGATGTCCTCCTGTATAGACTGGACAGAACCAAGATCCAGGGGATTGATTACATTTGTCTCTTTCCATTAATTCCAAAGATATGTTCTTTTCCACCTTGAAGGAGCACTTGATTAAATTTAGCACAAGAATTCACATAGTCCTTCACTGCTATGTAATTGAAACTATGTGAAATATTAGAGAGGCACAATTCAAGGTAAAGCTGAGTCAGTCGGGGTAGCCATGCTGGACTGAAGTTCAAGAAACTTACCTTGAACCCTGTCAAGCTCCTAGTCCTTCGAAGCAAAAAGTGAGCTTTTGAAGCAAAAGGAAATCTAGAAGCTGCAAATTATCCATGATAACAGAGTAAAAAGCCTGCCAAACCTATAGTGTCAAGGGCTTTAAAGAATGGTTTTAAATTCTACCAGTTTATATAAAACATATTTACTAACTGGAGGTGTCTCAGGGACAAAATTCTCCCGTGCCAGTTTATATCCATGGGTACCAAACAATTACTAAAATCTGTAGAAGTTAGAAACATGAATTAATTCTGGTATATGAAAGTAAGAAGACAGAGTTGAATCAAGTCTTAGTGTAAAAAGTATGAAATGCAACTGAAAAGCTTGTACCATTATACAAGGCACTGGTGAGAAGTCATCTGAAAAATTGGGTGCAATACTAGTCTCCCATGTTTAAGAGAAATGGTGCAGAGAAGGGCAACTGGGATGATCTGGGGAACAGAGGATCTACTTTACAAGAGGAAACTTAAGGAGCTTGGCTTGTTTAGGCTAATCTAATGAAGGCTGAGGGAAGATGATTACTCTCTATAAATACATCAGAGAGTAAAACAACATGGAGGGATAGGAGTTATTTAAGTTACAGGCCGATGATGGTATGACGGTTTGAATTAGCAGGCCCATTTATGATATTAGTTAACATCATTATTTCATAATTACAATAATTCATATGAGATAGGTCATGTCAGGTACTGTTAGTATCACAGGCTGCGTCTACACTGGTAAATTAAGTCGACTTAAGCTTGGCTTAAGTCGACTTAATGTGCCCTGAGTCTACACTACACTTTGCTTAAGTCGACTTAAGCAGCTTGCTTAAGTCGACTTAAGGAAAATAAAGTCGACAATGAAAATTAAGTCGACTTTATTAAACCACCTTTCTAATCGACCTAAGGCTTAATTCGACTTTCTAAAATCGAATTAAGCCAGTGTAGCCCTGGGGTAGCTCTAAGTCGACTTAGGGCTACCCCAGGACTACACCAATGCCCTCCCTGCCGGGGGGGGGAGGGGCACAGGGGGAGCCTGGCATGCCCCCCAAAGGGCAGGGCATGTGGGCACAGTGTGACACTGTCTGGATTTAGGGAAGCATGTATGATATTATTTTCTATGGATATCTCATAAATGCTATAATCCATAGGAACTATGTCATGTTTGGTATCAATAGAAAGGTAGCAATTTGGCTGGGAATGATTATATAGTTTATGTCTAGGAATTCTATTTTGATTAGAAGTTAAGAATTTGATGTTATATCCATACTTTAACTTGTGTCAATCTGGACAAATGTCTTAGAGGGGAGGGTGTGAACAACCATTGTCTCCTTAATGTTTAGGAATTTGCCAGGTGATATGATCCCAGGGAGTAAACTGATGAGCCATTAAGGATACAATGGTTGTATTCTTTATGTCCTCAATGGCTCATCAGGATACTCCCTGGGACCATTCTACCTGGAAAATTCCGACAGTGTCACACACAGGGCTCTGCCCTGCCAGGGTCCCTGTCCCCCTTTGTCCCATTGTACACAGGGGGTGCTCCCCCCCTGCCACCGTGGACCTGCCCAAGTTCCCCCTAGCCCCACAAAGTCAACCTAGAGCATCCAGTGTGGACACTCTAGGTCGACTTTGTAAGTTCCCCTTTAAGTCGACTTTAATTTTAAGTGTAGGCACACTAAGTCGACTTAACAGTGCAAGTGTAGACATAGCCACACTTAGCAAATTATGACTTTTCTATTGTTTATGTGTCTTATTTATAATGTAGGTTATAAATATGTAAGGCAAATCTGTATTTCAAGTTGTGCTATGTTCTGGGCAACTATCCTACTTAATGGCCCATCAAGGAAACTCAGAGTTACAATGGGCCGTGGGAGAGAAGCCAGGGCTACCTGGTGAGTCACTGGGACATATAAGAACATGCTCTGTGGACAGGGAATCCTCTATGATGCTGAGACTTTTCCATACCATGTCCTGAGAGCTTGTGTTTGAAACAAGTCACATGGCAATCCACTGTAAAAAGCAGATGCACTACATCCATATTGTCTTTAGTCTTTAGACTTAACTTCTTGCTAACCAGTATGGAGAATCAGAAGCATTGTTTGCGGCTGATTGTGAAGTCTGTCACCCACTAGTGCTGGGAAAATGTGCTCTTCTTTTGCAGATTGTCATGACCTTGTGGCTACCCTGAGCATGGACAGTTTACAGTTGGCACAAGAACTAGTGGATATAAACTGCCTTTTACCAAACTGATATTTAAAATTAGTTGAAGATTTCTACACATTAGAGGAATGAAGTTCTTGAACAGCTTCTCAATGGGAATAGTGGGAACAAAAAACTTAATTTCTTTCAAGGTTGAGCTTGATGGAGGGGATGGCATGATGAGGTTGCCTCCAATGGCAGGTGGCCTATCTGTGACTCTTAGTAGCAAATATCTCCAACAGACAGAGATGGGACACTAAATGGGGAGGGGTCTGAGTTTCCAACAGAGAATTCTTTCCCAGACATCTGACTGGTGGGTTTTGCTGACATGCTCAGAGACTAAACTGATAGCCGTATCTGGGGGGTCAGAAAGGAATTTTTCTTCAGGTCTAATTAGCGGAGACTATGGGTATGGTTTGCCTTCCTCTGCAGCATGGGGCATGGGTCACTTACTAGTTTGAACTAGAGTGAATGGTGGATTCTCTTTAACTTGAAAATCTTTAAATCATGACTTGAAGACTTCAGTAACCCAACCAGAGGTTAGGGGTTTATTACAGGAGTGGGTGGATGAGGTTCTGTGGCCTGCAATCTGCAGGAAGTCACAACGGTCCTGGCTGGCCTTAAAGTCTATGAGAAAAAGGATTTAAAACAATAAAGACTGTCTTTATGCATGTCTGTCTTATCTAACTTGTACAGAGCCCAACTGGTTCAGAACCTCTTTGTAGGCCTCTCTCTCGTCAATCTGTTCCTCCTAACGGCCCTGATGGCCTGCTGCCTCTCTCCCTCCCTCCTCTGGGGAGAGTGACATTTTAATGGTTTAGTGTTCTTTTGATCTTTTTGCTCCAAGCCTTGGCAAAACAGATCTTGCAAGCTATCTGGCACCTGGAAATAGCATCTTCACAACTAAAACCTCAGGCATTATTTCTTAGTCTCCTTGACATGTTTAACAGGAAATTACTTAACTAAAGGCAGTGTAATTCCTTCCTGCTAGTTGCCAGACAGCCCTGCTATTAAACTAAATCAACATTTGCATACTGTATACAGTCCAGTAATCTAATATAGCTATACAGTAACTATCTCAAGAACTAGGCACAGGCAGCGATTAGAAATGAGCCCCATGTTCGTCATAGATGCACTTGTCATTCCAGGTCCACACATATTTGGTCTTCCAATTTTCTAGACCAGTGGTTCTCAGCCTTTTCTGGGTCGCAACATACCTGAGGGCATGTTATGACCCAACAGGACACACCAGCCCACTTCCCCCAGGCCAAATCTGGTCATTTCCCCTGCTCTCCGCGACACACTTATTGCCGTGTGGTGACACAGTAAAGTGTCCCAACACAGCGGTTGAGAACCGCTGGTCCAGACCACTTCTACCAGAAGTGAGATGTGTTGGGAGAGTTGGGTTGCTGCAAAGAGATGTTCTCCAGCAAGTGTTGCAGAGAATACTACAAATTACATTTTGCAATGTCATTTTTTCCATCTCCATTGCTCTCCACTTCTCTTCTGTGCAACTATAGTATTGGCGTTTGTTACTTTTCTTAGTCTGTGTACTATTACAGTACCAAGAAGCATCAGTCAAGATCAGGTCTCCATCATATTAGCACTGAACAAATACATTGTAGGAGCAAAGAGACTGCAGTTAACTTAACATGGGCAAGAGAACAGAAACTGGTCGAGTCCCTGAAAATTCTGGGACAAGTCATGGACTTTTATCAAATAGTTTAAGAGAAAAAAGAGAGAAAGTGCATCTTTTTGGTGGTGTTGGATACTTGCACTCGTTTTCTTAGCATGAAGTTTATCCCTGTTTATTGATTTTGCTTACCAGGTAGTGTGTGGCCTGACATCAGACCCACCAATTCAACCTGTCACCTACCATCAAGCTTCTAATCATTTATTCAATGGCTAGTGCAGATCTTTACCCTTGGGCTCCACCCATGAAAAATACATACACACTACTGGAGGCCTGATCCTGAAGTCTTTATTGGTCATCCCTAAAAATCAATGTGAGTTTTGTCTGAGTATGGACTTCAGGATTTGACTCTTTTAATCAGGATATGTTAAAAGGTGGCAGTTCATTTCTATAGCTTATAGAGCATTTCTAATTACAGCCAAGGTCAGCCCAACCATATAGGTGAATGAGGTGGTTGCCCAGGGCACCAGGCTTTAAGGGATACCAAATTAGATGGAAGAGAATTTTTTACATATGTTCTCTCTTATAACATGTGGGAAATGTGGCACCAAGATCATAGCTTGCCTAGGGCACCAAAATCCCTTGGGCTGGCCCTGATTTCAGCTATGCTATAACCTCCCTCTTTTGGCTCCCAAAGGATTGGGATCACCCAGCTGGATTCACCACTTTCAAACGCAAGAAAAAGCTATACATTTTCCCAGCACAACCTTCAAAAAGTAAAACTGTGCATGAGAAAGAGGCTGATATTAGGCTTTTCTTCACTGAAATTTGTGAGAATGAAATGAAACAACTGCCTAATCAATATAGATGGTGTGGTGCTTTGTACAATACAGAGACAGCTTTCTGAACCCATGTTAAAAAGCTTGGCCAACAAAATGAAGTAGACTCATAGGCTATGTCTACACTTGTGATTTTAAGTCGACTTTAACTAAGTCGACATTAAGTTGACTTTAAGTCGACTTAGTTAAGTCGACTTAGTGAATCTACACTTAAAATTAAAGTCGACTTTGGGGGGAACTTACAAATTCGACCTAGAGCGTCCACACTGGACACCTAGGTCGACTTCTACGGGCTAGGGGGACCTAGGGGAGGTCCATGGGGGCAGGGGGGCACCCCTTGCCCAGTGCCAGGGGGCTCAGCCTTTGCCCCATTGTACATTGGTACAATGGGGCAAAGGGGGACAGGGACCCTGGCAGGGTATAGGGGCAG
>ML685797.1:10489310-10509061 GCA_007922175.1 Pelusios castaneus
GGGCTACCCCACGTCTACACTGGCTTAAGTTGACTCTAGGGAGTCGACTTAAGCCTTAAGTCGAATTAAAAGTAGGTTTTATAAAGTTGACTTAATTTTCATTGTCGACTTTATTTTCCTTAAGTCGACTTAAGCAAGCTGCTTAAGTCGACTTAAGGAAACTGTAGTGTAGACGCAGGGTAAATTAAATCGACTTAAGCAAGCTCAAGTTGACAATTTACAAGTGTAGACGCAACCATAGACTTTAAGGTCAGAAGGGACCAGTACGATCATCTAGTCTGACCTCCTGCAAAATGCAGGCCTCAAGACCTCACCCACCCACTCCAGCAATAGGCCACCAACCTATGACTGAGTTATTTACCTCCTTAAATCATGATTAAGGATGTTAAGATACAGAGAATTCACCGGTAGGTGAACCATGCCCTGTGCCACAGAGGAAAACGAAAAACCCCCAGAGCCCAGGCCAATCAGCCCTGGGTGAAAATTCAAAACAATATCAAATGCATAAACCACTTCAGCAGAAACTGTCATAGTACACTGCATGTTGACAAGTTCCAGAGAGGTAGCAGGTGGTACAGATTTCTGATGCAGTGTTAAGTAACATCATGTCTACAGGACAACATTTGCAGTCCCAGCTGAAAACCCAGGAAATGTAAAGCGAATATTGATACTTTAAAAGTGATGTGGGAATATGGGTCTTCAGAACAGCACAGGGGTCCTTTCCTTCATGTGGATTTGATTGTTGGCTTGGGGTAAGTGGTTTTAATATGGAATGGCTGACTTTCCTGACAAGTAAGTCTGCTCCCAGGTTGAGATCTTGTAATACAGCTCTCAGCCCAAAGTTCACGATCTGGCCACATGATAGCATTTCTTAAAAAATATCACCTCCCCACCTCTGGAAAATAAAGAAGCCATGATAGAAGGGCTGCCATAGCCTGAACTAGAGTAGTGTAAATGCATAAATGTGGCACATCTACACACCAATTCAAAATCCATGGCTGGCTTATTCTAGCTCCCAGGGATTGGGCTAAGAGGCTTTTTAATCTCAGTGTAGATGTTTGGGCTCTGGCTGGAGCCTGGCCTCTAGGGCTATGTCTATCCTTGTAAAGTTAAGTGGACTTGTTAAGTCGATTTAACAGAGTGGCTACACTTTAAGTCAACTTAAGTCGACTTTGTTAAGTTATCTTAACAGTAGACATAGCCATCCACACTGGCTTTAAGTCAACTTAATAAGGTTGATTTAGCGCTATTTCCCGTCCACACTGGCTTTAAGTTGATTTAAGAAGTTGACTTAAGGCTTAAGTTGAACTTCAGAGGTGGTGTTATTAAGTTGACTTAAGCTGTTATTAAGTTGACTTAAGGAAGCACTTAAATTGACTTAATAAAAGCCCAGTGTGGACGCGGCTTTGTATAGGTCGACTTAAGTGTCCCTAAGTCGACCTAAGTCGCCAGTGTAGACGCACCCTAGAACCCTGCAAGTTGGAGACTCCCAGAGCTATGTCTACACAGCAATTAAACAGCACTACAGTCTGAGCCCTGCAAGCCCAAATCAGTTGGCATGGGCATGTTGTGGGTGTCCAATTTGAAGTGTAGACATACCCTGGAAGGAAATTGATAGGGCCTTCAGGGCATTTCCTTAAAACAGCATTGCATCAGTAACTAGAAAAGTGACTTTATCCTGATAGGAAAACCACAGAGCCAAAGCCAATGGGAGGTGGGAGACACGCCAGGTGGGAGACAAAGGGAAAGTATCCCCACACTCAGCAAGTTAAAAGTACCACACTGAAGAGCACTTATTTTATCAAGGCTACAAAAATAATCTTCATAATCCCAGACAACTTCTCACAGCACGCTATTTAGTTCTCTATTGAGAGTTCCATTTCTGATAGAGGAAAATATTTAGCATGTTCAATAGTCTCACTGAAGTCAATGGGACTACTAATGTATAGTTAAGCTCATGAAAATGACTGTGCAAGATTGAGGCCTATGTGGATAACTGGTTAAGGAATACACATCTCAATTCTAGGCGTTATAAAAGATAACTACATCTCTTAAAATAATTGTAAATATAAATACAACTTGAAGAATGTTGTGTAATTGCCAGTTATCATTAAAATATTTTAGTGTCCCATTAATTCTAAAGCTCTAATCAATTTTTGACTAGCTAGATGGTTAAGCATCCATTGTTAAGTGTTGCTAAGGTCTGAGAAATTACTTTTCATACCACATAAGATGTCATCTCAGTACAGTTCAGATGTCTCAGGAGCCAAGGACTGGCTGCAGGATATAAATGTACTGTATTGCATCAGCATGCAACACTTATTTAGCATGTCAGAAACAATATGTCAATATATATCAAAATAGCAATGTACCAACAATTGTCTGAGACTAAAGACATCAGATAAAAAGAAAGTGGGATTGTTTCTTAAAACAAGGAGCAGGTGACTCATTCTAACAATTTCTGCTGAGCAGCTTTAGTGGTCTTGTTTATTAGCCAACATTTCCCCAAATCAAATCAAAGTAGCCATTTTTTCTTCATGCAGGAGAGAGGAGAGATGGACGGAATGGAATCCTACAGGTCAGACTCTCAGATTGTTTGAATCAATGCAGCCCCACTGAAATTAACGGAGCTATGCAATTTACACCAGTTGATGATCTGGTTCTGTGTCACCATATTGTGAGGCAACTAGTGGAGAATTATAAAAACACGATCATTTGACAGACATCTCATCAAAAGGCAGGTGTATTACATCTGTCTTATGTTTATGTTGAATCGGCTCCAACTATAACAGTAACTATATATTTAAAGTTAGCTCTAAAAGGTTCACTCTGTTGTATACAGTCCAATAAACAACAGAATGAGATTTTGATACCACATGAAAAGAAGAAAGAGTGAAAAGAGATGAGGAATGTCACTTGATGGACACTGATAGGTATTTATTCACCATGACCTAATTCACTACTCGTTTCTGGAGCCCAGGGCAATGAATAACATATTAAGTGATACTAGTGTGAAATATGGTTTCTGCTCCAACAGCAATCTTAGGAAATAAACTGCCATTATATGTAAAAAACATACACAATTCTTTCCTTTTTCCAGAATCCATTTCACAGTTGCAGATTGTTGCAATATGGTCAGTTACATTAATTCCAGTGTTATTAACTTCTCCAAACCCTAGCACTTTTATAGTTAGTCTGCCAAGTGAGTCATATGCCTCCAATTCTATTTCCTTCTGTTTCTAAGTGGCCATCAGCCATTTATTAATATAATTGTGGAGTATATGTGCAATGCATATTTTTATGTCCATCTACCCTTTTAAAAATACTAACCAGCACTATTCATTAGCATTTGTTATAATATTGAGGACAATGGATGAAGGAGAAGCATCTCTTTGTTTTCCAAAAACAGGAGCACAGCAATAATGTGTGTGTGTATTTTGTCTACTATATTATTTTATACATATAAGCCTGTGCCTTTCACAAAGAAAACAGTAAAAATGCAAATACTTACTGATGGGGAAAACAATATGCATAAAATGCAAAACAAATCTGCACTATTAGCATTTATAATCATTTCTTTGTATACCACTAAAATATGAATCAAGGCAAGTCTGAGGTTACAGTTCTGATGCCATTTAATGGGACCAGAAATGTATATAATATATACATTAAAATGTATTTCTAGTTATTCCTTTATAAATATATGTATTTATATAGGAATTTCTTTATGATGTGATTTACTGTTTTTTCTTGGAACGGAAAACCAAAAGTGATCCTTAATGTAATCACTAGCCCTTTCTTTTCACAAAAGCTTATGCCCAAATAAATAAATCCAGTTCCCTGCACTCATGGCAGGAGCAAGTATCCCCACGAAACCATCCCTGACAGGTGTTTGTCTAACCTGCTCTTAAAAACCACCATTGTAGGAGATTCCACAACCTGCCGAGGCAACTTATTCCAGTGTTTAATCACCCTGACAGTTAGAAATTTTTTCCTAATGTCTAGGCTGAACCTTCCTTGCTGTAATTTAAGCCTGTTGCTTCTCATTTCGTCATCTGTGATTAAGGAGAATAATCTTTCTCCTTCTTCCCCATAACAACCTTTTAGGTATTTGAAAACTGTTATCATATCCCCTCTCAGTCTCCTTTTTTCTAGACTGAACAAACCCAGCTCTTTCAATCTTCCCTCATAGGTCAAATGTTCCAGACCTCTAATCATTTTTGTTGCCCTTCTCTGGACTGTCTCCAGTTTCTCTATGTCCTTTTTGAAATGAGGCACCCAAAACTGGACACAATACTCAACTTGAGGCCTAATCAGTGCAGAGTAGAGTGGAAGAATCACTTCTCATGTCTTACTCACAATACTCCTGTTAATACACCACAAAATGGCATTTGCTTTTTTTGCAACAGTATTACACTGCTGACTCATATTTAGCTTGTGGTCCACTATTACACCCAGATCTCTTTCTGCAGCACTCCTTCCTAGGCAGTCATTGCCCATTTTGTATGTGTGCAGTGGGTTGTTCAACTGTATGTGGAGTACTTGGCAATTACCTTTATTGAATTTCATTCTATTTACCTCAGTCCATTTCACCAGTTTGTCCAAATCATTTTGAATTGTGATCCTATCCTTCAAAGCATTTGCGATACCTCTCAGCTTGGTATCATCTGCAAACCATATAAGTTTGCTCTTTATGCCATCATCTAAGAGTCATTGATAAAAATGTTGAAAAAAACCGGACCCAGGACAGATCCCTGTGGCACCCTGCTCATTATGTCCTTCCAGCCTGAATGTGAACCATTGATAACTACTCTCTGGCAGCGGTTATCCAATGAGTTTTTCACCCATCTTATAGTAGCTCCATCTAGTTTATACCTCCCCAGTTTATTAAGTAGAATGTGATGTGAGACCATATCAAATGTCTTACTAAAGTCTAGATATACCACATCTACCGCTTCCCCTCTATCCACAAGGCTCATTACCACATCATAGAAAGCTAGCAGGTTGGTTTGACATGATTTGTTTTTGACATATCCATGCTGACTAGCCCTAAGCACCTTATTCTTTTCTAGATGTTTGAAAATTGATTCCTTAATTATCTGTTCCATTATTTTTCCCGGTACAGAGGTTAAACTGACTGGTCTTTAATTCCCTGGATTGCTCTTATTTCCCTTTTATATGTGTTAGCTCAGGGGGTAAATTTTCCGGCATATTCTGAACAATGCTGAGCACACAGATGGTGCTCAGTGAATAATACAAACCATAGCAATAATCGCAACTTTATGCCTCTGTGAATGCAATATCTGTGCTTTGCTCCGAATTAGCTTGAATACATCTGAATCCCTCACACCCTGCATTCCCATTTCACAGGCTCATCTAGGACTTCCAGATCCTTAATGTAATCACTAGCCCTTTCTTTTCACAAAATCTTATGCCCTCATAAATTTGTTGGTCTTTAAGGTGCCACAGGACTCCTCTGTTTTTTCTTATCTTAATTATAGAATCATAGAATAATAGGGATGGAAGGGACCTCACGAGGTCATCTAGTCCAACCCCCTGCTAAAAAGCAGGACCACTCCCACAAATTCACCCCAGCCAGGGTGTTGTCTAACCTGGCCTTAAAAATCTCCAAAGATGGAGATTCTACCACCTCCCTAGGTAGCCCATTCCAATGTTTCACCACCCTCCTAGTGAGAAAGTTTTTCCTAATATCCAACCTCGACCTTCCCAGCTGTAATTTGAAACCATTGCTCCTTGTTCTGTCCTCTGTTACCATCGAGAACAGCCTAGCTCCCTCCTCTTTGGAGCAACCCTTCAAGTAGTTGAAGGTTGCTATCAAATCTCCCCTCAGTCTTCTTTTCTGTAGACTAAATAAGCCTAGTTCCTTCAGTCTATTGTTATAAGTCATGTGCCCCAGCCCCCTTTTTTGTTGCCCTCCACTGGACTCTTTCTAATTTGTCCACATCCTTTCTGTAGTTGGGAGCCCAAAACTTGACACAGTATTTCAGATGCGGCCTGACCAGTGTCGAATAGAGGGGAATTATCACATCCCTCGATCTGCTGGCAATACTCCTATTGATGCAGCCTAATATGCCATTGGCCTTTTTGGCAACAAGGGCACACTGTTGGCTCATATTCACCTTCCCGTCCACCATAACCCCCAGGTCCTTTTTTACAGCGCTGCTACTTAGCCGATCAGTCCCCAGCCTGTAGCAGTGCATGGGATTTTCCATCCTAAGTGCAGGACTTTGCACTTGTCTTTGTTGAACCTCATGAAGTTTCTTTCGGCCCAGTGTTCCAATTTGTCCAAGTCTTCCTGGATCCTTTCCCTGCCCTCCAGAGTATCTACCATTCACCTCAGCTTAGTGTCATCCGAACTAAGCAAGCAGTCTATTCCATCATCAAGATCATTAATGAAGATGTTGAATAGAACCAGCCCCAGGACCTGGGGTACTCCACTCATTACCGGTTGCCAAGTAGACATCGAGCCATTGATTCCTACCTGCTGAGCCCGTCGATCTAGCCAGTTTTCTATCCACCTTACGGTCCACTCGTCCAACCCATACTTCCTTAACTTGCCGATGAGAATGCTGTGGGAAACCATATCAAAAGCCTTGCTAAAGTCAAGGTATACTACATCAACAGCACTTCCCACATCCACAAATCCAGTCGTCTCATCATAGAAAGAAATCAGGTTGGTCAGGCACAATTTGCCCTTGGTGAATCCATGTTGACTGTTCCTGATCACTCTATTTTCCTCCAAGTGTTTCAGGATGGATTCCTTGAGGACCTGCTCCATGATTTTCCCAGGGATTGAGGTGAGGCTGACCAGTCTGTAGTTCCCCAGATCCTGCTTTTTCCCTTTCTTGAAGATGGGTACTATATTTGCCTTTTTCCAATCCTCCGGGACCTCCCCCATTCGCCACGAGTTCGCAAAAATAGTGGCCAGCGGCTCTGCAATCACTTCAGCCAACTCCCTCAGCACCCTCGGATGCAGTTCATCCGGCCCCATGGACTTGTGCACATCCAATTTCTTTAAGTAGTCCCTAACTTGACTTTCCATCACTGAGGGCCGCTCTTCTCTCCATTCCACATTACCCCGTGTAGTAGCCTGGGAGCTGTAGACTGAAGTAAAAAAACCATTGAGTACTTCAGCCTTTTCCGTATCATCCACCACTAGGGTGCCTACCCCATTCAGTAAGGGACCTACACCACCCCTGATTTTTTTCTTGCTGCTGACATACTTATAGAACCCCTTTCTGTTATCCTTCACATCTCTTGCTAGCTGCAACTCCAATTGTCCTTTGGCCTTTCTGATTTTATCCCTGCAGTCCCGAGCAATATCTTTATACGCCTCCCTTGTCATCTGTCCAAGCTTCCACTTCTTGTAAGCTTCCCTTTTATGCTTCAGCTCACCGCAGAGTTCTCTGCTAAGCCACGCTGGTCGCCGTCCACATTTGCTGTTCTCTCTGCACATCGGAATGTTATCTTTCTGTGCCTTTAACAGGGTTTCTTTAAAATACAGCCAGCTGTCTTGGACATCTTTCCCCTTCAGATCAGCCTCCCAAGGGATCCTGCCCATTAGCTCCCTAAGGGAGCCAAAATCTGCTTTTCTGAAGTCCAATGTGTGTGTTCTGCTTCTTTCCTTCCTTCCATTGATCAGGATCGTGAACTCTACCATCTCATGGTCGCTGCTGCCCAGATTGCCATTCACTTCTACTTCCCCGATCAATTCTTCTCTGTTTGTGAGCAACAGGTTTAGAGGTGCAAGGCCCCTAGTTGGTTCCTCCAGCATTTGTACTAGGAAGTTGTCCTCAATATTCTCCAAAAACTTCCTGGATTACCTGGGCACCCTGCCTCTGTAAACAAAATACTGACTTCTTACCTCAGGGCCACAAGCTGGGAGCAGGAAACTCTCATTGGGTACTCAGAGTGCTCTGCAGTTACGGCTCTGCCTGGGATTTGGACATGAGCCTTGATCAGACCCTGGACAAAACTTGCAGGGAAGGGGCTTAAAGCCCTACATCCCTCGCCTCTTCCCCCCCATGGCACCCTTTTTAGAGTGGAGAGTAGAATAAATGTCATGTTAATGTCCTTGGTTTTGTGGTTTTGTTGTCTGATATCTTATGTACAGAGCAACTTTATCTCACACACCAAGTAGTGTTTTTGTGTACTGATTTCCAAATATTTTTAGATTAAGAAAGGCTACCCAACCCAGCAATGGCTATGTTCATAAAGAAAAAGACCTTCCTGAGAAGGCCCACCCCATTCCTGAAATGTCTCAACAGTTTGACAAAGAAAAGAATCTTCAGCACAGATAGCCTTCGTTTTCACAAAACTAAAACCCTCAACACAGTAGCTGTTGCTTTGTTAGAGATGCTGGTCTCCAAGAAACTGTTCTTACAGTTCAGGTATTTTGAAGCTGATCAGTTTCACAGAGCCTCTGGTGACTGATAAGCCAGCAGAAGCCATGATGGTTATTGTGAAACTGTTCAGCTGAACAATTTTGCAGAGTGCCACAAGCCACTACTACTGCATTGAGGATACTGGTTCTCATTCATCTGTTAATTGGTTAAGGAGCTCTTGATTTACAGGGAACCACAGCTACTACTTCAAGGATCTTGGTTCTCAAACATTATGGTTTCCCTCAGCTCACTGTCTCTTAAATGATGGTTCCCTTGGTTCACCAGCACATAAACCTACTATTATGATCCTATACATTTTACATTTTTGTTAATTAAAATAAATTTACATAACCCCAGAGATCTCACGAAACTCACTAGTTTCAAATTTTTGATGTTTTATAGTTGTTGAGATAGAGGGGCCTAAAACTTAGAATGAGAACATTTTGGGATCCATAATTAATTGATTAGAACTCAGAAACTAATTAATATATTTTCTTGAAACATCTCGAAAAATTCAAGATTTATGGGATTACGTGCTGAAAATTTGGGGCAGATACATTGTATTTTTCATATAAAACAAAGAAGTTAACCTCTCACATTAAGAGGAAAACAGAATTCAGCCTTATCTATGGTGAAACAACAGGTGCCATCATAATGTAGTTCCAACTCAGGAGATATAACGATACATAAAACTGAGTAATACAGGGAGAGAGGTAACTGTAGCTTTCTACACCATGGACACATGAGGAAATACAAAAAAGAGTTACCTTTGAGGTTTGCAAAAGTTATGTTGAAAGTAAATCAGACTAGAGTTGCAATTTTTGCAGGAACAAAAACACAAAGAACCTTTGCAAGTAATTATATATTATAATTCTAGATTATCTTTAATTAATTAAGAGAAAGGCATGGCACTCTCCTCACTCCAAGATTTGGAAGGAAGGTTGGTGATTGTGTTAAAATTTATCTTTATTTAATTCTGCCACTTGAGGATTATTTATCTTCTTTTCTCATGATGGTCTCCTCCTGACTTATAAATTGAAGCGAGTTATCAGCAATAGTCACTAATTTCCTCTAAAGATGGTTTGACTTTTTATACTGAAACATTGGAATATTTACTTTTTGATAGAACTTATATTGTTTCCAATTGTGTGTGTGTTTTTTTTCAAAATCCTCTTTGTAAGCCTCTAAAATATCCAATTTTAGGTATATCTTGTCAGAAAGAACTAAGCTATTTCAAAGGGCAAATAAATGTAAACTGTGTCTCAGGTGAAGTATATTAGTTTTTAAAAAATAAGTCCTGAAGCCTGACCTCCGTGAGCCTGAGTCAGCTGACATGAGCCAGCTATGGATTTTTTTTCTTGTTGTATAGGCGTACTCAACATCGCCTACATCTCCACATACCTTGTGAATCTAGCTCTAAGTGCTCTCGAAAGTCCGCATCTTTAGGCATTGAGACACCTTTAAAAAACAGCCCTTGGGCCTTAGAATGGGATTCACAAGGGAAACCCAGGCACCTAATTTCAAAATTTCAATTCTCAAAACCCCTACTCAGCTGAATTCCTCTTAGACATCTGGGAAAGTCCCCCTGGCACCCAAATTTCTCTCTGGCCCAATGACTACACAAGTATTGTATACAAAGAGGAAGAGCATCAATAGAAGAGCCTGAGAGACACAGCCCCGAATACCCTATTGCCCAGTGGTTGAGTCCTGGGTGAGAGAGGAAGGATAGCATAATTACCAACTTCTGCTTGAGAAAGTGGTGACCTGACTGAGGGAATCTAACCCAAAGATAAGGGTCAAAGTTATGAATCTCAACTGACAAGAGGCACCTCCCTCATGCTTCCCTTTGAGGTGTGGGATTTAGGCTATACTTTCTCCTTAACATTTCCTACTAGCAAGTATAGGCAGTTAGCTCTCTGCTCACTGTGCTGTTTTTATGGACCCCATTCTAAAGTGCCTAACTCTCCCCATGAGTTGTTTAGGGAGACTAGGGGCCTCAATTAGGATTGTAAATTCATAGCAGGGTGCATAAAAATTAGGCTGAGCAGTGTAGGTCTTATCTTCCCCTCTTGAATCCCACCCTTAGTAGCCTAAGTCCCCTTCATTCATTGGCTCTCAATGGCTATGTCTACACTAGAAAAGTTAAGTTGACTTTGTTAAGTCGACTTAATAAGGTTGACTTTAATTCAACTTAAAATCGACCTTAAGTCGACTTAACAAAGTTGACTTAACTTTTCTAGTGTAGAAATACCCCCTTGTCGACCTTTCTAAGTCAACTTAACGCTTTAAGTCAACTTAATAAAGTTGACTTAGGCGCTAATCCCCACCCACACTGGCTTTAAGTCGACTTAAGGCTTCAGTCGACCTAAAATTAGGTGTTATTAAGTCAACTTTCCTTAAGTCGACTTAAGGAGGTGCTTAAGTTGCCTTAAGAAAAGTCCAGTGTGAATGTGGTTCACTTAAGCCTCCTTAAATCGACCTAGCTTGCCACTGTAGACGCACTCAATGGGACTTACGCACCAAAGTTAATTTATGTGGTTTTGAAATTTTTATCCTGGGATCTCTTTGTGCCTCAATTCCCAACCTTAAAATGGGAACAATTACACTGTCTTACCTCAGCGATGTTGTGAGGATAAAGTTATTAATGTTTACAAGGAGCTCAAATACTATGAAGTTAGAGGCCATGTAAATACTTAGATGTATAGATTTCTGAGGTTTAGGACGATGAAAGACCATCTGAAACTATCAAACTAACATCTGTAATGCGTGATGTTGAACAAGATAATGTTCTAAATAACGTGTCTAAAAATCATGATGCTTTATATGCCAAGTTTCTTCCTATGGCAAGCATGACACTGAGCAAAGGGAACACACGTGTAACACTTTTGCACAGGGAGTTGGTGACCGCAGTCAGTTCTTGAGGTGGATGTTAAAAAAATAGGGTTACTTTTTCTATGGAATGCACTGTTATCTTCAGATTACCATTGTGTTTAACATCAGAGAAGTCCTGGAGGTACTATTGTGCTTGCCAACTGGTGGCCAAACACAAGAGCAGGTTTAAGCAATTTGTTAAGTCTCACAGCTGGTGGCTGGACTTCTTGTATGCCTTCTATACTTCACTACAGCTGAGGCTTCAGCTGGGACCTTTGTGGCAGCTTCACCCAAGTAGTCAAAATACCAAACCTGAAGGAATTGTTCCGTAGTTTTCTCAGCTGGAAACTGGTGCACACACTATTTGTTAATATTGAAGGTTGTTAAATTAATTCATTTAATTGATATTGAGTTGCCATTTTAGAGCAGTTTTGCTTCTTTTCTTTTTTCGGTTATTAGCTAGTTTTATGTACATCTTGTACTGCAGGTTCCCTGGAAAGAAGACAAAGGGATTCGCTGTGATTTAAAATATAATGAATACCAAGAGTACCTGTACCATTCAAACAGTCTTGATTTTGTATCACAGTTTCTTCCTGACCTCCTTACATATTGCTCACTAAAAATTTGGCTGAAAAGAGTATGAAAAATGCTCAATGACAATTTTCTTTTTGTTCTATTTGGAATGCTCTGTCCATTTAAAAATTATTGAATAAGGGCTTTCTAATTAATGCCCCCCCTCCTCCTTTTTTTAAAGAAAATATCTCTGATTTATGTCTTTGGTCTCTAAACTTAGCTGGTATCACTGGTTCTGTGTTGAAGAGAAAGATGCAGGTAAGCTCTAATATGAAGACACCCACAAAACATTTCTCTGATGTCTCATCCTAACACACATATACCATTTACTTGTTGATTTATTATAATGGTTATATATGTGAGTGTTCATTAACATACACACTCATGCTTCTTCACTTCTATCATATACATTGGCACTTTATTACATTCTGCCCTTATTTGCCCTGGAACACTCCTGACATCTGGACCTTTTCCTGGATTCAGCTGCCCCATCACCACAGTTCATTACTGGCTGTCACATTTGTAAAGTGCCCAACCCTGCAGTGTCTAGTGAGATACCTACATCATGACACTTTCTTCTACCCCACTAATCCACTACAAAGTGTGGTCTTACTTTTCAATGATGGGGCTCTGAATATGCCCAGAACCAGAATGTATAAAATGTTAACAGAATTCTCTTAATTAGTATCAGAAATTCTTAGGTGATTTCCATGGCTTCATCCAATTTTTGACAGGTGTAGAATGAAAGACTGCCCTAGTGGAAGAAGAGGTTTTTTTCAGTTTTTATCAAAATTCTTGGCTTTTTTTTTTTTTTTTTTTTTGAAAACATTGCCAGTGTCTCAGTAATTACATTTTGCACTTTCTTGAGCTGATTATAAGCATGAGGTGGAGTCTGCTTACTGTTTGTTATTTTATTATGCAGTATTTCTTTGTGTGATGTTCTTTGATACGCGTTACTTTGTTGGGCTCTTTTATTGTGTTTGAGGATGTTAATGCACTTCTAGCATACCACAGGTGCTATTCACATCAGAAGTGTTTAGCTTTGATCATGCTATTTCTGTTATCCTTCATGATTACTTCAATTTGCATAATGCTTGATTCCCTGGTTTGTGATCTGTCATTTGGTTTGGTTCCATCTTCTCAAGTCTCTAAGTTCCTTGTTTGCTTTTCCTTCCTGTTTTGCTCAGCTCCAGAGTTTAGAACATTTTGAAAGTGGTTAATTTTAAAGATAAAGTATGTGGTTTGGGGTGTGTGGGTGTGTTATTTTTTAAAAACCTTTGCAAATTCATTTTTTTCATTATAAATGTGACTTAGATCTAAAGAGCATTTGACAAATTGTTTGCTGTTAAATATGCAGTTTGAATGAGAAGGGCAACCACAAAGAATTCAGCTCTGTAGGGGATATCAGCAAAGATTAAGTCAATAGAACATTAGAAAAATAAACAGGTAACTAATGCAAATACTGAGTGGGACGATAGCCAATCTCAAAGATTTCATAGATAGGACATCATGATAGGGACCCTCTGCCAGTCACTTTTGAAAGCCCAAATGATGCAAAATCCAGAAACACAAATTCAAGGCACATATTAAAATATCAATGTAAAAGTTAAGACTTTTATATTTATAAGAATATCCACCACACTGTTTTGTATCCATAATCTTTGTCAATATTTCACACAGACCTCTCCTATGGGGTGCTCCTTGTGTCACCAGTGCCCTTTTATTGCTTGAAGCAATTTACCACCAACTATATACTATCAATGTACACAGCCCCAGAAGATCCACCAGTCAAGGCCCAAATCAGGGAGCTCAGTCTGATACAGGCAACTTCTTCCTCAGCACCCATACCCCACTTCTGCTTCATTCCCAGGAGCTTTTATGGAGCCTGCTAACAAGCACCTCAGCTGTTCTCATCAGCTCCTTGGCCAGCTAGCTCACCCAGCTGGCTCCCTTCCCTTCTTGATTAGGGCTCCATAGCTGGGACTGGCTAAGCACAGTGCTACACTCCCTTCCCCCACCTCCATCAAGAACTGGTTTGTCCCTCTAGCCCCTACTTCTCCTCAGCTGCAGGTACAGACCATTCTGAGGTCCTATGTCCTTCATCACCAGGGAACACCTAGGTACAGATTCTGTCCCTCAGAACTCAAAGATTTCTGGGCCAGAAACCTCCATGGGGCACACTCCAGGTGTCCTTTGAGCTCACAGAACCAGCATTCCATTTGTGGGTGCTTCAGACTTCCCCCAACCCCTGGGGCCCCTCCCTGGTTAATGCTGCCATTTGAGGAGGTCCAGGCTTCTTCCCAATCCCCATTAAGACTGTCACCATTTCTGACTCAGTCCCCCTTAAGCAGGGTCTGGGCTACCCAGCCCAAGAATTGCACCTAACTGGGTCCTCCTGCCTCCTTCTCCCACATCTGAGTCCAAGTAGGTCCTGTCCCCACTCCCATCTGTCTCTCTCTCTTTTCTTCCTCTGGGCTCTGCTGTCTAGGGGATACAATCCCCTCCCCCTCTCCCATCTTTCCCAGGCTGAGGATTCTAAGGTCTCCCTTGCTGCCCACTGTCCCTTTGGGGTTCACCAGTGCAGAGACTGCCTCATCCCTGGCATTCCTCCTGCCTCCATCTGGGCACTCCCTGCTCATCCCTTTTTATGGCCAGGGCCCCGCCCCTGATACCCTGTCCCAGGAGGGAAGGGTTTCCAGTTCATTCCTAAAACCACTGGCTGAGGTAGCCAATCTACCACTACAACCCAGCTCCGATCAAACTGGCCCTTCACCTCCAGGGGCACTTGAGCCACTGGAAAATACCTTTTGTGCCCCTGGAAGCACCGCAGGGTCATCCTTTCCCCTGGGAGCATCCAACACAGCTTCACTAGCTGCCTCTTGCTGAGGGAACTAATAGATCCCTATGGCTCTTTCTGCCCACCCTCACTGAGATGGTGGAAACCTTTGGTTCCATTTTCTGCCTCCCAAACCTCAGTCCATTCACAAAAACCAGCCCAACCACAGTCCATCTGTGAACAATTTGTCTTTTAGTGCCCTGGCTTCTCACATTGCCAGCAGATCCCCTCTGACCCAGTCCCTCCTGAAGCATCCTGGGGTTCCT
This sequence comes from Pelusios castaneus, assembly GCA_007922175.1. Classification (NCBI taxonomy): domain Eukaryota; kingdom Metazoa; phylum Chordata; order Testudines; family Pelomedusidae; genus Pelusios; species Pelusios castaneus. The sequence goes on from ML685797.1 coordinate 10,504,262, forward strand.
CCTTTCCAGGGTCTTTTCTGGGCGTTGACCGCCTTCATACTTGCTCCAAGACTGACCCCTTGGAGGCCTGCCCCTCATTCCAGGGAAAGTATACCTCCACATACTCAGTCAACTTTATGGTGGCATCTAGAATGCTCAGTTGAGGTCTCCTGCCCCATACACAGTGTCTTCAGAAGATTTATGAATAAATTGTTCAAACACTAATATGTCCTTTATCTCTTCTACAGTGTGGGTATCCAGCCTCAACTAACAGGTCCCCCAATCCATGAGTCTCTGGGTGTTCATACAGAGCCGCACACTCCCCATCCACCAAGGTATATGGAACTTCTGCTAATATTTCTGAGCAGCTAACCCCATCTTATGAAGGGCTGTTGTCTTTATGGCTTCATATCCTTGACCTGCACCTCACTGAGGGTGATATAGGCCCCCTGGCCCTTACCAGCCAGGTATAGAGCTAGCCACAGTGGACTTATCCCAACCCACACCCACCCACTTGAAGGTGCCAAGGAAGACATCTAGGTCAACTCCAGGTTCAATTTTACTGAGACTAGGACCCAAGGCTTGACTGCCCTCCCCTACCACAGGGCTCACCACCCGCTGGAGGATCTGCTGCTACATGTAGGCCTGCTCTCTGATGAAATATTTCAGACCCTTCTGTTCCTCAGCCTGCCAGGCAAGCAGCACCTGCCTCTCTGCCCGGTGGGTCTGCTAGAAGTTTTGAAAGGCCAGCTGCATCAGTCCCCACTGCTTAGCAATCTATTGCAGGGTTTCCTCCATCCTGGGTTACCATCCACAATAACTGACTTCTGAATCACAGACAAGCCCCAGTTTGTAGACATCTCACATAGGCCTTCTCTGCAGGTTCACTCCTTGTCCCCCACCAGACACACACAGACTCCAGCTTTAAGCATCACTAGTGCTCTTTTATAGTATTAAGCAACCCACCACCAGCTATATGCAATCAGCATAGGACTAAAAGCCACAGGAGCTCCATCGTCCCAGGCCTAGACCAGGGAAACTCAGCCTCTGATTCAGGTAGCTTTACCCTCAGCTACCTGTTCTTTCTAGCTCCCTGCTTCCTGCCTGGGCAATTTTATGGAGCCTTGCTAATGCGCTGTTCTCATCAGCTCCCCTGGCCAGCCAGGTCACCCAGCCGTCTCTCCTTCCTTCTTGATTAGGGCTCCATAGCAGAGCACTGATACATTCCTCTTGATAAAGTCAATCCTCTTCTTCACAGGTGGCTACTGGCTGGCACGAGTGCATACACTCCCCATCATGAACAATGGAATTATTATTGAGTGGAACTGGCATATGTTACAAGTTACAATTTTACATATAATAATTAGGCTCTCTCTTTTGATCTCACCTCTTTTCAGTCTATTCCTTTTCACTAGGTGACTAATGGAGTTAATTCTTGCTTTTGATTCTCAAATCTTCATCTGTATACAAGATTCACTCTTTTTCTTTGTTTAAATTTCCAGAGGGGTAGCCGTGTTAATTTGGATTTTTAACTTTCAGTCCATTTGGTATGATGTCCATTTGTTTGTATTTGGAGAGGAAGATGTCTGGCTATGTGGACTCTCTCCTCAGGCCCTACACCACCAGCTCTCCCAGCTATCTCTGTGACACAACCGACTTCCTGAAAAAGTTACAATCCATAGGTGATCTCCCAGACAACACCATCCTAGCCACTATGGAGGTAGAACCCCTCTACACCAACATTCCTCACAAAGATGGACTACAAGCCATCAGAAACAGTTTCCCAGATGATGACACGGCATACCTGGTAACTGAACTTTGTGACTTTGTCCTGACACAACTATTTCAGATTTGGGGATGATCTATACCTTCAAGTCAGTGGCACAGCTATGGATACCCACATGGCTCCACAGTATGCCAATATCTTTATGGCTGACCTAGAACATTGCTTCCTCAAATCTCGTCCACAACTGCCTCTCCTCTACCTACGTTACATTGATGACATTTTCATCATCTGGAGCCACAGGAAAGAGTCCCTGGAAGAATTCCACCGGTACTTCAACAATTTCCACCCTACCATCAACCTCAGCCTAGACCAATCCACACAAGAAATCCACTTCTTGGACACCACCTTATGTATAAGGGATGGACGATTAACACCACCCTATACCAGAAACCAACTGACCACAATACATGCCTCCAGCTTCCACCCGGCACACATTACACGATCCATCGTCTACAGCCAAGCCTTAAGGTACAAACGGATCTGCTCTGATCCCTCAGACAGAGACAAACACCTACAAGATCTCTATCAGGCATTCCTAAAACTACAGTACCCAGCTGGGGAAGTGAAGAAACAAATTGACAGAGCCAGATGGGTACCCACGAGCTGCCTACTACAGGACATACCTGACTAGAAAACAACAGAACACCACTGGTTATAACCTACAGTCCCTAGCTAAAATCTCTCCAACACATCAAAGATCTACAACATATTCTAGAAGATGATCTCACACGCTCTCAAGTCCTGGGAGGACGGCCTATCCTTGCTCACTGACAGCCCCCCAATCTGAAGCAAATACTCACCAACAACCGACCACCATACAACAAGAACACTAATCTAGGAACTTATCCTTGCAACAAACCCCGTTGCCAACTCTGTCGCACATCGACTCCAGTGATACCATCACAGGTCCCAACCACATCGGCCACACCATCAGGGGCTCATTCACCTGCACATCCACTAATGTGGTTTATGCTATCATATGCCAGCAATGTCCCTCTGCCATGTACATTGGGCAAACCAGACTGTCCTTACGCAAAAGGATAAATGGACACAAATCCAACATAAAAAATGGCAACATCCATAAACCTGTAGGAGAATACTTAAACCTCCATGGACACTCAGTAGCTGACCTGAAAGTTCTCATACTTCAACAAAGAAACTACAAAAACAGACTTCAGCGTGAAACTGCAGAGCTGGAGCTGATTTACAAGCTTGACACAATCAGACTGGGTCTGAATAAGGATTTGGAATGGTTATCACACTACAAAAAGTGATTGTTCTGTTCACACATTTATCAACAGGTGTGAATAGGCCCCGTCTGCTCTCTGAACTGACTTTGCCACCACTTGCCCTCCTACATCCTGGCATGTGTATATATACACCTCTCCACTGTGATTTCCACTTCATGCATCTGACGAAGTGGGTTATAGCCCATGAAAGCTTAAGCTGAAGAAAATCTGTTAGTCTATAAGGTGCCACAGGACTCTTGTTGTTTTTTTCTTGTTTAGTCTCTTATCTTCTACCTCTCTGACATTTCATTTCAGATTAGCTGCCATCATCTAAAACTCAGCATGGCCACAGCCAAAGTCCTAATATTGATCTTCAAACCGTCTCTATGTACCTCTACTTGATGTAGATGACCACATCTCTTTTCCCCTTCGCCACTGGTAATTTGCCACCCTGACTACTGTAATCTCTTTCTCTCTGGTCCTATTGACACTACTATCTTCCAGTTCATCCAAAATGCCTCTGTCAAAACAACCCTGCTCCTTTACTGCCTGTCACTTCAGCCATGTCATTCCCCAGCTTTGGGTCTCTTCACTGGCTCCTCATAGCATACCAAATTCAAAGCCTTTGATTTCAGCTCCATATATCAAGAAATTCCTACTTACATCTCTGTCCTTGTCTTTTTCCTATGTCCTTCTCTCAGCCTTTTCCTTTTTAAGGTGACATCAGTCTCCATAAGTCTTTCATTTGCTTCTCACAGGCATTTCTGTGTCTTCCTCCATATTTTTCCTTTTGTTCAGCATACTCTTCTACAACCAATTTATCAAGACTCGACATTGAAAGTGGCAGGGGAAAATATTCTTGGGGTGCTGAGCAAGTGTGTAGACACGGATGTGCCTGGGTGGACCACAGCCTACCAATTAGCAGCTGGGTCACCCAAATCTAAGCACCAAAAATGAGTGTTTAAAGGGAGAGGAGTCAAAAGGGGCTTCTGCCCCAGGACAAAATATTGTGAAGATTGAGACAGGTCACTGAGCAGTTCAGTCTCTTAGGAAAACTCCTGCCTCCTTGCTCAGCTCCACCCATCTCTGCTTCCCCATCAGCACAAGTTCAGACTCTGCCCTACATCACCCAGCTCCAGCAACTGTCTCCTCATTAAATGATTGTGTGGGACCTGAGAGGCAATTAGGTTTTCACCAAGACCCAACCCAGCACTGGGCAGTGGCAAAGAACACTTCTGTCCAGGGGCGTAACCAGAGCCGAGTGGCCTGGGCTGGGCTGATGTTGGATCTTGTATTAATGCAGAACAAAGTGCAGAGCCTGAAACTGGAAAGAGAAGTCCATATGTTGGGTCATAGCACCACTCATTTCTAACCACCTCTTTCATTCACACACTGGAAGGTCATCTCCCCAAGCCCACCAGCTCTGGCTGCTCCTTCTCATTGGCTCCCAGCTTCCCCTGGCAAATCTGTCTGTGGACAGTCCCCTACCTTCACTCCTGGGCACATTTCTGTGAAAAAAAAAAGTGATAACCACAGCCAGGTGGCATCTATATACCTAAACGAGAGATGTATATATGCACGGCAGGGATGCAGCTGCGCGCGCAGCAGCTGAATCCCCGTCTTGCTGAGGCCAGGCTGGGGAGATTCAAATCTCCCACCCTGAGCATGCTCAGACAGAGCTTGCTCAGGGTGGGAGCGGCCTGGCCGAGAAGCAGCTCTGCCGGCCGTCCCCGCAGCTGCGAGCCTCCGGCCAGGTAAGGGGGCTGGGAAGGGGCTGGAGGGAGGCCTGGAGAGGGTTGGGGGGGG
>ML685797.1:10523505-10585109 GCA_007922175.1 Pelusios castaneus
TCACACCCTGCCCACATGCCCTGCCAGGGTCCCTGTCCCCCTTTGCCCCATTGCACACAAGGGGTGCCCCCCTGCCACTGTGGACCCGCCCAAGGTCCCCCTAGCCCCACAAAGTCGACCTAGAGCATCCAGTGTGGGCGCTCTAGGTCGACTTTGTAAGTTCCCCTTTAAGTCGACTTTAATTTTAAGTGTAGACACACTAAGTCGACTTAAAAGTGCAAGTGTAGACATAGGCTATGGGACTGAGAAGCCACTCCCGCTGGCAGGGAAGCCACGGGTCTGGGGAGAAGAGAGCAGGGGCTCCCCAGAGGTCAAGGGAGCCATGCAGGGCTCCCTTGTCCCCCCCACCCTAAGTCGACCAAGTCAACTTAGGGCATCTACACTGGCTAAGTCGACTTAATAAAGTTGACTTATACACTAGTTCGAATTATAATGAGGTGTTATTAATTTGAACTAGTTTTCCTTAATTCGACTTAAGGAGCAGCCTAAGTCGAATTAAGGAAAGCCCAGTGTAGATGTGTAGTAAATTAAGTCGATTTAAGCCTGTTTAAGTCGACTTAATTTATAAGTGTAGATGCACCCCGTGAGACTACAATCTCTCCTTAACAGAGATAGAGAGAGTGGTATTGCGGAGAGCACTCCTCGATGCCTTGAGAGTGTCACAGTATTTTGATTTATGGTATGTACGGCCCACTTGAAGTACATTTAAGTCAAATCTGACCCACCATTCCAAATGAGTTTGACACCCTGCTTAACACCTAGTGATGAGACTTTGCATGTTACCAACTGTATAATCACTAATAATTGTATTAGAAAGGATGGAGCTTCAGACTGAAGTGTAGCCCAGAACAGCAATTTGAGAGATGTCACAGCAAAGAAAAGCAGAAGAAAGAAAAGAGTAGCCACAAAGACATAGAAATGGAATCAAAACACAGAAAGAAAGACTGGAAGGAAGAGCAACAAGAGACAGAGACAGTGGTAAGACTAAACGTCTGAATATTTTTCCACCAAGGGACATCTGAAATAATAATAATAAAATAATAATAATAATACATATTACAACCTTGATCTTCATAAAAATCCTCCATTGGCATATATGGTAGATCAGATATGATTATGGGGAATATGGAGTCTTAAATTATGCCGTGCCAACAAATCATAATGAAAGGTGATATTTGGTTCCCTCCAAAACCAAAATTGCCACAGAATATACCATGATGTGAAACTGATCGTGTGCATTTTTGCATAGGCAAAACTTCTCTTTTTTTTTCATGTGGGAAGTTTTGTCTGAGTAAAGCATAAAGAATTTGTCCCTGCTTCTTAACACAAAGTTGTATAGATCTCCATTGTAAATTAGGATGACACGTTAAAATGGTCTTCCAGCAGCTGACAACTATGCTCATGATCAGTAAATACACTCAGTTGTTCTCATGTTTTATAGGTTAGTGAGGTTATCTTATTTCCAGTTGCAATATCAAAGTAACAGTGCTTGTTTCTTCCAGTGTGTCTAAATATATTTGATAAGCCTTTACTTTGCTTCCTTAGTACTGGAGATCTTTTAAATCCTTGTATCTTTAGGAAATCATATCTAAAATGTTTCAGTCCCTCAAAATATGTTTCCATTCTTTATGAAAACACAGGGCCCAATTCTGTTCAACTTATACTACCGGGGGGGAAGTCCCATTCATTTCAATAGAAGCAGAATTGGGACAACAAACTGAACAGTAAGTAAAATTTTCTCTTTTGAAAGAAAAGGAGTAACAAAAGACTATGAGAACTTGGTTTTATTTAATTCTCTCTAACTAAGATAACAAGAGGAAAATCTTCAGTGAAACCTGAAAAAGTGTAATATCTGTGGCTAAGGCATAGGAGTTATCATTTACTTCTCGGAGGTGGTTTGTTTTTGTTTTCTAATTTAATATTTTGAATAGTTTTCCTCTTTGTCATTAATTTCTCCTACCTTGTGTCTTGCACGTTCTAACTTGAAGAGACTCACTAAATCAATTCAGAGATCATGTGACAGAACTTATGTTCTCCTGTCTCGGTTCCTTTTCTTACATAGACGTAAAGTTGCCTCCTGCAGCTTCTTGCAAATGGCTTGCTAAATGGAAGGGTTTGGGTTCAGACCCCTGCCAGGCTCTTTATATGCTGATACCTGAAGTTGCCAAGGCTGATCTCCTTAGAGACTGAATAACTATCTGCCCACTCTATCTTCAAATGGGCAGGAATTATATTAAGCAAGCAGGGGCTCCCTCTGGATTGTGCTTGCCAGCTGTCCAAAAATGGTTCCAGTTGGACTACTTTGCTAACTTACAGCACTGAACAAGGAATGGGAATAGATGGGGTGACCCACAGCAAAGGCAATTTACCCTTTCGTTCAGGAATGGAGAAGACAAAATGCAAAACGCAGCATGGTGCATATTTACAATCCTAGAATATATAATTTGTCAAAATCATGTTCTCTTTAATACCTTATTAAGATCCTTTGCCAGCCTTAGGCACCAGTTGTTCTTATGGTAATTGAGGCCTCCTGGTGTCCAGGTACCTTCTCTTTTTCAACAATATCACTCTTCATTTTGAATCACAGCTTGCAAAAAGCAACCTGATTCCCAAGGCAGTTGTTTTTGCTATATTTCCTTATCATCTTTGGAAAAAATAATGTGAAATACTGAATGTGCTGTTCTTTTATTTCAAATATTGTATATGACTAACTTATATCCACAAATGATTTCCAATAACTCCGAAATTAAGTCATAGAAATCAGAAATAATTTATAATGGGCATGTTCAGAGCAGTGAGGAAAAAGACTTGAGAGAGGGCAAAGAAATACAAAAACTAACTGTTAAATTTATTGCATTAAAGGTACAGGTGTGATTTTTACATGCACACTAGGATTTGAATTCATCAATCTTTGCCATATCACTTTGATGCTATAAAAATATGAAACCATTATCTCAAGTAAATATGTGACCTGATGTCAAGATCCAGTGGGTAAGATGGGGAATCCAGGCTGTATTTCTCATACTGAGAGGAGATGGAGGGATATACTGTATTAAATAAAACCATAGTATAAAGATCCTTCCTTTTCATACAAAAATTTCACCTCTGGATATTTACTATGCAGGCTGTATCTGTGACATTATTTGTGTGCATAGACTTCTTGTGCTATTTAGATTTTCATTTTTCCTTGCGATCACATTAAAATTCACAGCACATCATAGTTTGCTTCTATTGAAAAACTGTGATATTCTTTATCTGATAAGTTACTGTGCACAGTTTTGGTAGTGCTTAGCTCACTTGTATTGATATTGTTGAAGTTTCATGCCAAGCCTTCATACTGTTCTGTTTTTGTGTAATTTTTCCAGTAATGGAGTTAATTCAATAATATTGACACTGACAAGGAAAGATGCCTACAAAAGTAAAACTCGATTACGTTTTCTATTCCTTTTTCTCCATTGCTCTTCTGTCTGTGCATAGTCTTTTATCTTTTTCACAGTAAACAGGTAGCTTATTCAAATTTAATAGACACTACAGCCCTCCTTTTTCGCCTTCTCGCCCTGCACTTTCTAGACAATCTCAGGAGATGTTCACTCACCTCTCTATACTATCATAGCAGTGAGGTACAAGTAAAGGAAAAAAGTAATCATTACATGAATGCTATAGTAAAGTCTTAATGAACATTATGTTTATGAAGAATGTAGCTCTGATTCCAAACTGCACTTCAGTAAATTATACAAATTAAATATTCATTACTTTGTACTTCATTAGTTCACATTTGGAACACTTTCTCTTCATTATAATAGCCTGGGGTAAAGGTTTTTTTTAAAACACTTCATTCTGTTATTTTTTAGAAACTCTTTAGTTACAATGTTAGTGCAAAGTTGTATTTATTTCATGGCAGCCCATAATATTCATATTTTAAGAGGCTGACTATTTTCTCCCAAAGAATAAAATGGAATGTGCATTATTTGTTCAGAGTTCCTATTTCAATAGTCAACATAACTAAATATTTAAACACTCAGATCTGATTTTCAGCAGAAGTTTGCTCAGGGCTCAAATCCCATTCAGAATGAATTGCTATTTCATTAGCATGGAATCCACCTGACCAATGATAAAGGCACAAAGAATGTGTTCTTGCTGTTTTAGTGTGATATTTTTTTTAGTTTGCTAGTTGCCTTGTTGAGTATGTAATACCATGTGTTCTTGGTGTGGGAGATATATGCAGTCTCTAGGCACTCTGTATAATGTTGCTGTGCTCCTAAGTATCTCTGTAGTCATATACTACACACTACTGAAATGATGTTTGTCCAAAATATGCCTTGTAAAGTATAATTTGAAAACTAATAGCACACTGGTCATTAATACCTTTGTAAAATGAGTGAGTTAATTTACATATGAAAATATGAATTCCCTTTGCATAGTGTTACTAGAACAGATTTAAAAGACTATGTAGCCTAGGTAAAGGAATAGGTCTGACCTAGCTAACGGAATGTGGGTTTACCTCAATTTACACATAAGCTGTAAACAAAGCTAACAAGCAAATCAGTGAGTAGTGTATTGAGCCTGAACTTGAGATGCAGAAAATTAACATGGCTCCTGTACTCTACAGAGACACAGGATACTGAATCCATAGGAGGCAATCCCAACTTTGAGAAGAAGTGGTTGCTCACCTGTAGTAACTGGTGTTCTTCAAGATGTGTGTCCCCGTGCGTGCTCCACATTAGGTGTGGGTGCAACCCGTGCCGTGGATCTGAGGATTTTTCAGAAGTTGTCCTCTCAGTTGCGCTTGCTCTGAACTTGGCTTGCGACAGCCCAGTGCGGCTTCAGTGCGTGTGCGACCCCCTCCTGGCAGTTCCTTTTCTACCACAGAGAACCTGTAAGAGAACTCTGAAGTAGAGGGGAAGGTAGGCAGGTAGTGGAACATGCATGGGGACACACATCTTGAAGAATACCAGTTACTACAGGTGAGCAACCACTTCTTCTTCGAGTGGTGTCCCTATGGTGCTCCACATTAGGTGACTATGTAGCAGTTATCTTGTGATGGAGGTGGGAGTTTGGTGTATTGCAGATAGTACTGCTTTTCCCACAGTTGCATCATTTGCTGATGTGAGGGGTGTATAGTTACGGGAAAATACACATCTTTCAGGTCAAGGGACGACAGCCGGTCTCCTCATTGTAGTATGGGAATTATGGTGTTCAGTGTCACCATTCTGAATTTCTGTAGTCTCACGAATCTGTTGAGTGGTCTCAAATCCAGAATTGGCCTCCAATCCCCTATTTTCTTTTGAACTATGAAGTAGTGGGAATAGAATCCTCTTCCCCTGTATTCTGTGAGGATGGAGTCTATCACCCCTATGCGTAGTAGATGTTTGATTTCTTGTTTCAGGATGTGTATGTGAGTGGTGTCCCTATATAGGGATGGGGAAGGGGTAAAGTGAGGGGAAGGATATGGTTGAGAAGGGGATTGAATAGCCATTTCTGATGATTTGGTTGGAAGAATAAACCTTCCGACCCATGAAGTCCAGCTTTTTCCAATCCTTGTCTTGTGGGGTTGATTTGAAAGCTGGTTGTCTGTTCTTTTGGTTTGCTGCATCTATTACGAGGGAGTTTGGAGGAGGATGGGTAAAGAGAAACTCCATGTCCTTAGGTGGTATGTAATATTTCCTGTCATTGCATTTGTTCATAGGGGGGATTGGTACCGGTGTTTGCCATATTACATTAGCTGGGTCCATGAGGAGCACCACGATGACACTACTTGAAGAAGAAATGAGACAATTCTTTGGGAACCTAAGGGACAGAGAAAGACTCCATCTTTATCTTTTACCTAAGAAGAGAAAGGAAATGAGGCCCTTGTACTTCTGTGAAAGGTCCATATTGAAAGGCAGCCAGCTGTGCTGGACCAAAGTAATTCCAGAGTGAAAAATCTTAAACAAAGACTATACCTTACTAGATTAAGTTTTAGATGCACATTTTCACTTGTATTTGCTTGTAACCATGTCTGCCTTTATTGTTAATAAATTGTTTTAGTTTAATCTAAATGAATGCAGTGCTGTGTTTGAATCAAAATAATTGTTAATGCCAGTTAATGTAGCAAGTTGCTGGGAATTGTCTCTTTAACAGAGCAGACAAACAATTATTTTTCTGAGTGGTTCAGGAGAGGGCTGCTTACTTCAGGGCAGATAGTTTTGGAGAAATTTGAGACTGGAAGTGTGTTGTGGGCTATCTTGCCAGGTGTAACCAAAGGTGGTGGAAACCAGGGTGGGGCAGTGATGGCAGACTGCTGGGGTTAGAAGGGCTGTACAGTACATAGACCCTCAGGATTCTGCATGCTTCTCTGTTGTCTATTGCTGGTTTCTGGGCTGTAAGTCACAGCAGTAGAGCACCTAAGGCACATAGGGTTACTGGTCTGACCATGATACAACTCCTTACTGGTCTGGATTGCATCCCACCATGTGACAGGTAGTAGTGATTTGGGAACCTAATACTAGGGTATCTTGGCAGTTTCAGCTGCATTTTATTTAGGATGTGTCTACACTTCAAGTTGAGGGGTGTGATTCCCTCTCAAGGAGATAAACCTGCACTAGCTCTGATGTCCCACACACCCTAAAAAATAGAATTGCAGTAGCTGAGTACCACAAGTAACCAGCCACCCCAAGCATGGACCCATCTGAAATGAGCCTGTGACTCTCTCTCTCTCTCTCTTGCACACATACAGAGAGAGAGAGAGAGAGAGAGAGAGAGAGAGAGAGAGAGAGAGAGACTGAGACTGGCCAGGTTTAAATATGGCTTTAGGCACCTAACTTTAGACACCCGGTTTGAAAATTTTGCCCAAGTAATTTTCATCAGTTTCCATTGGATGTCTATGGCAGAACCAGGAAACGAATGCAGGTCTTGTGACTTCTAGTCCTACACTTTAACAACCAAACTCTCCTCCTCCACACAGGCCCCACTCTCTATACTAAGTATGACACAAAGCATACTGGTTTTTAGAAACCATGAATGCAGAACACTGTACTATATTTTTTAAATCTGAAACTGTGGGTGTTACTTGGTCCTAATTCTGATTCAACCAGTAAGTACTGTGAAACTTTTGGTGAGCCATTTGATCTCAGTGGCTATGTCTACACTAGAAAAGTTAAGTCGACTTTGTTAAGTTGACAATAAGGTCGATTCTAAGTCGACTTAACTTTTTCTAGTGTAGACATATGCCTTGTCGACCTTATTAAGTCAACTTAACTCTTTAAGTCAACTTAATAAGGTTGACTTAGGTGCTAATTCCTCTCTACACTGGCTTAAGTCGATTTAAGGAGTCGACTTAAGCCTTAAGTTGACCTAAAACTAGGTGTTATTAAGTCAACTTAATTTTTCCTTAAATCAACTGAAGGAACAGCATAAGTCGACTTAATAAAAGTCCAACGTGAACAGGAAGTAAGTTAGGTTGACTTATGCCTCCTTAAGTCGACCTAACTTGTAAGTGTAGATGCACACTTTGTGCCTCTGGCCATGCAGGTGGAAAACTGGGTAGGAAACAGGACCTTGCTGAAAAGAAATGGGTTCATGTGCGATAAGATTTCCTGGATTAATACCTTAGAAAAAAAGGAAAACCTTAAATCTGAATAATGTTGACATGTGTGAGCAAATTAGTGTATCTGTGCTTTGATGCATACAAATTCTCTCTTCTGTGAGAGTCACATGAAACACAATATAATCTTACCTCATCAAAATCAAATTATATGTGTACATTGTTCATTTTATTAAGTTAATCAGTTCCTAGGCTGTTATTAAAGGGCCTCGAGGCCATGACAAGAAGAAGCAGAAATCAGTGTACTTAGGGCTTTATCCAGCAAGAAATGTTGCTCAGTCAAATAATCCTTATTTACTCAGTAAAATCACTCCGGTGGTATATGTATTATGTGCATGAATAAAAGCTGCAGGATCAGGCCCAAACTTTTATAGCTTGTGGACAGAAGTACAAAATAGTTATTATTTTCTACATTTTTAAAGCATTTAGCTATTTTATGGTTAGCCAGTTCTGAACACCAGATAAAACTGGCCAAAACTCTACTTGTGAAGGAACATTCATTAATTAAATGTTGAATGCAAGAAACCTATAAAAACTATGCTTGTAAGCATAGAATACAAATTAATAGAATCCCAGTGTGTAAATATGAATATCTGATGACATGAGCATTAACATATTAAATTAATATCTTTAAGAAGGTACTTACACAGCATGAGGCTAAACTCAGGGTGGTTAATGAACACCTTTGTGTGCATTGTCCAGTGATAAGGTTTGTGTCATCAAATATTTTGATTATCAGATGAGATGGCTGACTTTGTAGAAAGCGTCTGACGAAGTGGGATTTTCTCCCATGAAAACTCATGTGAAAAATAAATTGGTTAGTCTTTAAAAGTGCTACCGGACCCCTTGTTTCTTTTGTAGAATGCAGTTGTAATTGTGAGCTCCAGCTATGATTTGTACAGAAAGCACTGTAAGTAAAAAATAAAGATTTAAAACAATGCAATGTTGGAGAAAAACTTTTTGGATGTTGGAGAAAAACATACTAAAAATATCAGCAAATATCATGAAATGAGGCTCTATTATGTTTGCTTTGAAGACAAAGGAATGTTTCCTATTAAATTCAGTGTAAGATTGGGCACATGATTATGAATTTAGGAGCCAACAGAACTGAGATTATGTGAGCAATTGTGAATCTTGCATTTCTTAACTTTTGAGTGCTTGACTTTTGCAGACTAAATGTCATTCTTTTAATTAATTATGTTTTTTCAATGTCATAGGGATTTTCAAAGGAAAAATATTCTTATTATTTACATTTCTAACAACTTCTCCATCATGAATCATAAGTGGGTCTGGCAGAATTCGATTTTCTTTTTATAATTCGAGGGATGATATACATGTTTATTTTTCTTTTCTTTTTTTCAATTTGTGTCTATTTAAATTTTTGTAGTTGCAGTGAATTATGGGGGTAGTGCCAGCCAATGGAGCAGATGGTAATTGATTAATGACTGTAAAAGTTCAGATTCAAAAAGTTGAAGCTTTATAACCATTGAAACTTAAATTGCCAACATCACGTCAAAATTAATATTCTTAAATCAAACCCTAATATGATCTCAAGCAGCATTTTTCTTTCATTACCTACCTGTAACTTTTGATTATTATCAATGAAAATATATTTTGTCATTGTGTTTGCTTGTGTAGTGAAATGGATCTTTACTGATACAAATCTAAGCCTTCCAAATATAATCATGAGCAGAGTTTATATTCTTACTCTTCAGGACTGCAGCATAGATTTTTACCACATGAGCTAGATGGCTAATTATGATAGTTGGGAGGAGGAAGAGGAGAGGGGGATGGATTGCTGTGTCCTTGTGCTGGGTTCTATGGGAGCAAGAGCTTGCTATCCCACCTTCGTCTCTCTCTCTATTCCTTTTCTCCATTTCGTGTGGTTTTGGGGAACATTTACAATGTGGAGCCCTAGAGGGATAAACTATGTGCTGGATCTACAGGGTGGTTGCAGACTGCTTGCCCTGGATCTTGCTCTTTGAATCTCTCTCTTTGTCCCCATTTAGAGTTGGTGGGCTCCTGTACCATGTGATGCCCCAGAGTAGGGAGCAATGAGACCCCCTGACTGGGGCCCCGTGGTGGCTCTGGGAACAGGTGTTTACAAGGGTGAAGAGCCAGTCTAGTTTTGGCCCCATGTAGAATTTCCAGAGAGAGCATTGGCCACGGATGCTATGTTCCAGGTGCTAGGTGGATGAGCCCAGGCCAGGTCTATCCCTACACCATACTATAGCTATTCCGGCTGCTCCCTCCTTTCCCCTGTATTGTGTGTATGACTGCTGCTACCTGAGTGGTAATGTATAGAGGCAGCTTTTGAGGTAGATGAAGTAGACACTCATCTAGGGCCCTAAGTAGTAAGTGGCCCCTTCACCTACTCCAAAAGTTGATTCTGTTTCCCACCTGCAGGACATGTAGCTGGGTGGTGGGGACCTGAAGCCAGCTGGAGGGGCTTGGGGGCCCCGATGGGGCCCTGGAGCCCTGTGGGCGGGGTTCAGGGCCCTCAGTAGGGAGCTGAGGCCATGGGGAGGGGTTTGGGGCCCCGAGCTGGAGGCTGTCCACAGGGAGCCAGGACATGGGGGGGGGGGGCGGGGGCGGGGGGGGGGGAGCCTATAGGGGGCTAAGGCCGCCTTTGGTAATGTGGCCCAGGTTGCGAGATTCATTTGTTTGTTTATAATTTTGGCAGGCTGGCAACAATTTCCTGAGGAATGCAAGTGAGAGCAGGGAATTTGTGTTTTTTTAATAATTTATATGTCAGCAAAAGCTGAACACAATTTCATGGGATGAATAAATGGCAATTTGGTAGCCTTAACATATTTAACTTGCAAAATATCACAGCTGCAGATAATGGAGGTGGAAGAGTTTCTCTAAAAAGAAGTTGCAAGAACTCTTTATAAGGGAAGTGGCTAAGAACAATTTAAATATAGGGGTCACTGGCTTCCCCTATGATATGTGTGAGTTGTGAACGAGTATGTTTCTGGGGATCAGTTGCAAAGTGCTCTTGCAGACCTACAGAATTATATATTTTATTGTATAGTTTATTGTGTAGGACTCAGCTCTGGGACAGATTTTCAGTGGTGACAAGAAGCCCAGAGCTACTTGTCTTTCTGTGTCATGGAGCTATGACATGAAGAGATCTCAGTGACTTAGGTTACATTTTTTAATTTTTCTAGGCCTATGATACCTACTTAAAATACTGACTTTTGATATTCAGTTCAATTATTGTCTGATTTCATACACATGACAAATGCAATATTGCGACCTCTTTCCCTTTTTTAAAAGCACCACTCCCGCACACGCTTATAAAGATGAAAATGGAGTTCCCACTTTTAAAAATTCTCTTCATTCCTGAAGAAGATTTCAAAGGCATAAATTAGATGAGGCCAGGACCAGCTTTGCAATATCTCATCTTTCCCAGAAAAATGATAAGAAATCAGATAACAAATCCCTCAAGCAGAGTGCATTAAAGGTGACAGAACAAAGCTCTTGTGGAGACCTCATCAAATGCAGACAATATGCAGCATTAATTCAGTGTCCATTCTGATTCCTTGCACTCAGATGGGAAATGAGGCTTGAGTGACAACTTTATTTAGTGAGTCACAGGCTGCTGAAAATTTTATGAAATGATGCAACTTACATGCAAAACAGCAGGAGGCTTTACCAGCAGTTGCTGATAAGATACAGTGAAAATGTAAATAATTCTCATTAGATATCAGTTAATAAAGGGCATGAAATATAAATTAGTTGCAAGCCTGTGCTGCATAAAACCGGCTTTGTGTTTGTAGTAGTAACGTTATCACACTAGCTTTTATTAATATGGGATCTCATTTCGTGTAGTGTCTGCTGTTTTACACCATTAGCTTTGGAGCAATAGTAATAGTTTATATCATTTTGGTTTCATTAAAAGCTGCCTTTCGCTGTTTAGCCTGTTCGCCTTTTCAATTTGCTTACAATCGGGGTGCTGAGATTTGCTGGTTTTGTTGCATTTTCAGATGGGGATTTCAAGCTTCATTCAGACATCAGAGCACTAGTTCAATGAACAGAAACCTGCACAAGGGTGATTATATTGCAGCTAATACTGGATTGAAAACAGGCAAGGGACAGAAATAAAAAAAGCAAAGGAGGCATGTGGCCCCTCAGCAATATAGTGACTATCATTCATATGCAAGGTGTCAAAGTTGGTATTTGAGGCTGAAAGCAGAAAGGGCTACACAACATTCCTGCTGTAATAATAATAATCCTTTAAAATAATTGAAATATTAACATCATTAATAAACCCATTTAGGTTTAATGCCTATCACAGTTCCCCAGGAGAACTGATGAAAACAATAATAGAGTAGCTCCTGTTACTCTTCCCTATGCCAACACTTTTTTCTGGATACCATGATAGGAATCAGTTCATCCTAGTTCTTTGTATCAGAAACAGCATCTGTATATAACCTTTGACTCAAACAGAAGCCAGCTAAATGGCCATAGTGCTATATTTTCTGACTGGAAATAGCCTGTTCTAAAACCTTTAGCATCAGCACCAACAACAGAGAAAAACAACCCTAATTTCTTTAGCATCAAAAAACAGATTCAGCAAACTTCCCCTTACATGAGCTACTTTTAAATGACATGCATCAAAAGAAAAAAATGGTAGTTAAATGTATAAAAATAATTTTCCATGGCTTACTATGGTAGCACACAAATATCTATGAGTAATGCCTCTCTGCTGCGAGCGAACAGGGCACTTAATAAAATCCAAACAACTGTCACACATAGGTTATAAGGTCATTTCTCACACATAAGATAAACTAGAAATCCATCCAGAGGCTGGAATCTGGAAGAGTGTTATAAAGTTTACTGAAAAATAAAAAATGAGTTTCACATGTTCTTTTATTTCCCAAGGGCTCTTTGATAAACATATACATATATTGTTAATGCATCTTATAGAAAAAGGAACCAAAAAACAATGGAGTTCCAAACACTAAGTGTCTTTTAGCAACACATTATAGTTTCAGACATTAATTAAAATGATCATTATAATTCTTAACAGTGGTTACTTCTGCAGGTCTCAAAGCATTTCACAGACACTCATTGATTAAATTTCAAAGCACATATGGTAAGTAGTAGTAGCCAAATTTTATGGGGAAACTGAAGCACCGAGATTTGAAGGCCAAAATTTTCAAACTTGCATGCCTAAAGAGAAGTGCTTCAATCCACATCTAGCCCGTTAAATAAGCTGCTTAGTTTTCAAAGGTGCTGCTGTTGCAGCAAATGCTCTCTTACAGTCAAAATGAGCTGCAGCTCCTCAGCATCTTTCAGAATCAAAATATAGTGCCCTGAAAGTGGAATTAAGCAACTAGATTCAAAATGGTTACTCTAAATGATGCTGCCAAAAATTCGTCATAGATAACTGGCAGATTCAGGAGCAGGAGGAGCTCTGATCTAACCATTGGAGTCTAGACAATGCTGCACAAAAATATTTTTCTTCAAAACTGTATGCTGATTAGAATAAAATAAACGTACTTGTTCTATGGCCAAACTAATGCATTTTCCAGTTGTATGGATCTGTCATTCCTTTTCTGGGGGGTTGATCAAAATTAGGTCTGAAGTCACTTTGAGTAGCACACTGTCTGGCTCCAGTTACTTACAAGATTGAAAGTTGCTTTTTAAGAACTCGTGGAATTTGCTTTATGTTTTGTTCAAGACTTCACCTTGTTAAATCTTGAATTCAATCCAGATAAATTAAAGAGAGTGCTCATGCCCTGAGGGCTTCAAGGGGATACTATAACCAGGCATGTCTTAATCTGCAACTAGTGAGGCATTTATAACTTTCCTTTTGGATCTAGACTTTGGCACTTTAATTCATATTTTTAGCCAAACTGTGTTTTCACAAAGTCATCTGTATAGAGCTAGCCATGAAGTCTACCTAGAATCTAGGGCTGGTTTATAGTTCAGTTCCCAGCTATTAGGTGGGAACATTCAAATGGGACTGTGGGTCCATAAGACTATGGTTATACCAACTCTATTGTATGACAGTGAAACATGGACACTGGGGAAGGCTGATGGATTGATATGTCTGATTCTCATCATATTTGGCAGCTGCTCCATATTAAATGTTAGCACAAGATCAACATTCATGGTATTTGTAGCTGAACCCAACCTCCACCTCTATCAGCACTGGTTTGGGTTTGGCAGGTTTTTTTGTATGCACCATCGAGCCAGATCACCTTAAGGACCTAACTAGAGAATGAGGGTTGCATTCCATTTGCAAGAAGGCTATGTTCCTCTGGGATTTGCCATGATAATGGTGATGCAACTGGAACATTAGCATTGGTTTTCTGTTCACATCTGGGGTGCAACTCAAGGGGTTGCCCATGATCTATAGCGAGACCATATATATATTTGGCCCCAACTATCTGGGAGACCACACCAAGGTCATGTGCAGAACTTCAACTAACAGTACCTGTGTTTAAATGGTGGCAGAGAGCATTTTCTGTGCAGAGAAGCCTGGAACTGACAAAGCCTGAGTTTGTAGACTTTAGAGAACAGTGCAGGGCAATCACTTTTCCAAGGATGGAGGGGTATTGTTTATTTTTTTGATGATTATCTTTTATGCTGTTTGCCTTTCAAACGAGGCAGATTTGCATCTGTTTTGTTAAACCGCTTTGCAATATGTCAATAGGCTATCTTTGTTCAATCTAAAAATAAATAATTGTTCTTGAAAAGTCTATTAGGATTTCAGCAATGCATATTTTAAAATAATATTCAATGGGAAGCAATGAACAATGCTGCTATGAGTCTTTTAGAGCTTGGGGTGAGATAGGTGGAGTTTTAAAATGTATTTTTCCTCTCTCTCTAGCCTGTAACAAGGCTACCTTGCTCTAAGTTTGCTGGACTCCTTGTCTCCCTACTTCATGATTAAAGTTCACTGTGAACTCTCCCACTGTGGCGTATCTCACCATAACACACACAAAATGCTTGACTCAGCTTTCTGTTATGAAGAACTGTAATTATTTCCTAGCACAGGATTCAGTAACACAGAATTTAATGTGGGAGAAAGACTGTGGCTGGCATATGCTACACAATGAAAGTTAGCAGTTCTCTTAGAGATACACCACCATGTCTTACAGGTCCCTTGTTTACACAGCTCTGACCATGTGGTGCTATGAGCCCTAGTACAGATTGGATTGAGTCAGTGACAACATGACCATGACTGACAGATAGAATAAAATTTGATTTATTACAGGGGTACAGAGCTTACGTCCCTTCAGCAGCTGGGGACCCCACTACGGCAGCGGATGGGCTCCTGGGCATTGTTTCTGAGGCACCTGCTGCAGCTTCCAAGGTCCACTGGAGAAGTCCAATATGCATTAGACATTCCCCTGAATTTATGCTAGCTGAATGGGTGGGGGGAGGAAGGGGAGAGGAAGAGGCTTACAGGGTAACTAGGGATACACACACATATACACGTAGCCTAGGTTGTTACAACACATCTACATAAAGACTACAAGGTGAGCATCCATTGTAAACAAGTAAATGTGCATGCGATCAGGTACTCAGCATGTGGACAAGACACATAAATAAGTAACTATGCATGTCTATAGACACTTAGCTCATGGCCAGGGCACATAGCAGTCAAAGTGGGGGTGTCACTCATCTATCCTGAACAATTTTTCCATGATTCCCTTACAGACCAGGAGACAGATGTGTGAATGAAAGCGTTCCTCTTAGGATGAGGAACTACAATGTGATGAAACCTCACAAGCATTTTTCCAGCGTATAATAGACCTCTGAAGGGAATACAAAGAGAAACAGTTTTAGAGGCATAAGTTGCAATCCTTTACAGCAGTAAGCAGCTCCTGTGAAGTACTGAGTACCTTCAACAGCCATTAGGCT
This sequence comes from Pelusios castaneus, assembly GCA_007922175.1. NCBI lineage: Eukaryota > Metazoa > Chordata > Testudines > Pelomedusidae > Pelusios > Pelusios castaneus. The sequence continues at coordinate 10,538,969 of ML685797.1, forward strand.
CTGAGTACCTCACAAGAAGTGCTCAGCACATGACAAGGTTACGTCTCTGCTTAGTGCAACACTGATGTGGAGCTGGAAGCACCAGTAACCAAGATTCTTCTGAAATACACACATACACACAAACAGGCACACAAAGAAAGATTTAAAATTACTGTATGTGAATCCTTCACTGAATCAGTAAAATGGTCTCTCCCTTACCCTCACTCTTAGGAGGCTATGGAAGGTATAGCTCATGTATTTCGGAGCAGCCATTTTGATTAAACATCTGAGAAGTTTTCCAAAAAACTATTGTGTTCAATGAATATGACATAGCTCTCACTAACAAAATTCTTTTAATATCCAACAGCATTTGACTCGGGAATTAAAATGGGCAGGTTAGTTCAGATGCTGAACTACATTTTAAAATTACATAATACTTGAGAAATATCCCTCTATATATTAGACATCTCCTTCTTCCAGTGGGAAATTCCAGTGTTTTCAAGTTCATCACTTTGATGCTGTAATATTTGGGTGTTTTAATCATCATTGGACTGTTCAAGCTTTCAAACTTATATATGTAATTCAAAGTTTAATGCAATTTCTTAAATATAGGAACAGAAATTGATACATTGTATTATAAAAGATATCTTCTAAAGATCTTATAACAAAGAAAGAAAAAAATCATATGACTACCATTGTGATCTTATTTATTGGTGTAGCATTGATATTCAATGTAAATTATTACATAGAAAAAGTTTCACAGAAATATTCTATTCATGCACACACACATATACTCTATGAAAAAAATATAATAAAGGGAATAACCTGCTAATAAACTTCCTGAACTTGACTGTCATGGTATATACCACTGGAAAGCCTACCTGGAGCTATATTGTTGTGCTATGTGCTCACTTATTTATTATTTTTTATTTTTTGTGTGACATTATTAAAATATTTTCCACTCCACTTGTTATATTATGTTGAAAGGATAATTGTCAAAATTTCAACAAAAGGCTTCAGGTTTTTTGTTTTTAAAAGCTCTAATCTTTTTTCTTGCAAAGATAGACATGAAAATGTAAATTTATCATTAGGGAGGCTTGCCAATGGAAAAATAAGATATTTTATACCAGACTTGTGTTGTTTGCCTTTAAAAATGCTAATAACTTTTCAAAGATGATTGAAATCATTCAATACCATGCCCCTAGATTTTAGCTGCAGTAGTCCAGTAAAGGAAGTTATATCTCTCTTCTTTGTAATCTATGTCTATATATTTTACAATGTGACAAAAATAGATATTTTAAACTCTGCTGAACAGATCTATATTTAGAGGGTCATAATTCATAGACTCCCAGCATTTTATATTATAGCTTAGCCCCATTGAATGTGTTTTGTGATGAAGTATAATACACAAGTCCAATTGGGATCCAGTTTTAATTTACATATTTTAAGGCATTGTACTGAAAAGGCAGAGAATTGATGGTATTGATCTGAGAATTCTTTTGGAGTAGCTCTCTAAGGAGGAAAAGGAAGAAGCAATCTCTTGGGGTGATATCTTGGCATCATTTAAGAAAATGGAATTTTTGCCGTGGACATTAACGGGGGCAGGATTTCATGGTTAGAGTTAAACCCAGCTGGGAAAGTCCCTATAGTTTCTAGGTTATCATTCACAGAGAATGTATGGGGGAGGGAGGGTGATTGACCAACAGTCCTTAGGTTAATAGATTTAGAAAGAACATGGATAGAACGTATCAGGTAAATATACGAGGAAGAGTGCAGTGCTGATGGGAGATGAGAGGAACTTAAGAGCCACAGAGAGTCATTGCTGGAAGGTCTGTTTTTGGCTAGCTATATCTAAAGTGACCAAACTATCCCTCATGACTTAAGACTGAATATTAGTTAAGTCGACTTAAATTAACAAGTGTAGACATAGCCAAAGAAACTACCTGAGAACCAGATCTCCAGTGTCTGACACAAATCCTCAGAAAAAAGACTAGAGAAAATGCAAGTGTGAACACTAAGCTCTTAAGAGCTATAACTAGATGAAAATTAAGACAATTAAGATATAATGCTATGAGCTGGTCAATCACTGGAGAGATTTTGCTATCTAAAAACCAGGATAAAGGTGGACATTAAAAGCATTGTTGTTAAAAGAAAATATAATATATAAAAGTTATAAATAAATAAATATTATATTATATAATGATATGTAAATGTTATATATAAAATATATAATGTATGCAGACATGACATGATGCCAAAAGTATTGCATTCACACTTTCTGGTCCTTAAAAAAAAAGAAGAAAGAATAAAAATCGTCTGGAGTTATTAGCCAGTCGTTCTGAAATGAAGGATCATTCTGGCTGTATTATGACTATGTCATGAAGCGATGTAGACCAGCATCAGTAGTAACATATTAGTAAATCTTCTTGAAAACGTAGCAAGTTTATATGAGAGAATTCTAAAGGCAGCTGCCAGTCTATAGGGAATCTACATGTGTATAAGCAATTACTGTCCTTTAGGGAAATATTCTAACATTATAGATGAGATTTTGCCTGACCCCATGCAAGTGCACAAGTAGGATGCAGTGAGTCAAGAAATGTTACAATCCTTGCACTGAGGTGAGGGAAGGGCTCTTCAGGGCTAATGCTCATAGATATGCTAGCCTCCCCAAATGAATGGGACTTCGGAATACTGCACATGGTAGTGCGCGCTGTAGGCTTTCAAATGTGATGCAGTGACCCTAAGTTCCTTTGGCTCCAGATCACTTGCTTGAACTCCAGAATGTGGACCTCCATTCAAGATTGAAGATGAAAAGATGACAGTAAGTGTTAAGCACGATTATTTATTTATATACAAAAGAAAAAATTCGCCCCAACCAATGAAAACATAGTAATATTAAAAGGGTAGGAATTGAATAAGTGGAAATATAAAGGGAGAAAAATCAAGAGAGAGAGAAGCAACTAAAAATGAAAAGGAGAAAAAAAGCAAAACCCCACAAAACAAGTTCCCACACTAAACTGCTTTTCCCCCCACAATCAAAACTGAAAAATAGCTTGGTTCTGATCAATTTAGCAAAGATACAAAAGTCTGGCATAGAAAAGCATATTTCTCTTTCACAGACCTGTAATAAGAAGTTGGAGAATCAAAAGGCTGTTCTTCTCTTACACTGGTCCACAATGTGAAATTCACTAGCTTTTAAGAACTCACCTTCAGGATGTACTGTATAATTTACTGCCCAAGAGGTCACTGACATTTAACATTGGAGTCACCTCTATGCATTGCAATGAACAAGAAGAAAGTGTTGGAGAAACATGTTCCAAAAAGTAACATTGTAAAAAAAGAAACAAGATCTTGCAAATGGTGCAAAATGAAGAGTATGACTATACTGGGGAAGGTGTGTTCTCAACTTGGGTTAGCTAACCACTGTTATCTAACTCAGGTTAAAATATCAAAGTGAAGATATGGCAACTTGGCTTTTGAATTGGGTTAGGAGCTTGAATTTAAGTCTATAGGGCAGCCTAGGTTGAAGTCAAATTTCTAATCCAAGTTAAAAGCCAAGCTGCCATGTCTTCCCTGCTGTTTCTACCTAAATTAGTGATGATAGAATGGCTAGCACAAGTTAGGAATGCCTTTTTATTTTTCAGTGTACACATACCATAAGTGTGAATGTCCCCCTTCCATCAAAGGGTGCGTCTACACTTACAAATTAAGTTGACTTAAACATTCTTAAGTCGACTTAATTTAATCTGCGCCCACACTACATTTTCCTTAAGTCGATTTAGCTGACTAAATTGACTTAGCCAGTGTGGATGCAGATTAGCCCTAAGTTGACTTTAAGTCGACTTAAAGGGTTTCAGGGCTTCCCCACTGCCCTCCCTGCCAGGGTGGCTGGCACAGCCAGAGGCTGGCATGCCCCCCCCCCCCACAGGGCAGGACAGAGCCCTGCCCACCCTGCTCCTATGATCTGCCAGTGTCCCTGTCTGGCTCAATTCCCATTGTACCCAGGTACAATGGGGCAAATGCTGAGCCCCCTGGCACTTGGCAAGGGGTGCCCCCCCTGCCACTGTGGACCTGTCCCAGGTCCACCTAGCCCCTAGAAGTTGACTTAGGCATCCAGAGTGGATGCTCTAAGTCAATTTGGCAGGGTCCCCTTTAAGTTGACTTAATTTTTGAGTGGGGATATGCTTAGTCGACTTAACAAAGTCGATTTAGCTAAGTCGACTTAAATTAACAAATGTAGACATAGCCAGAGAATGTGATTTTCCTTTAAGTCATTCTTTTATTTTTGAATACACTGTCTTCTCATTGCTCCTTTAAATGTCACCTCCAGATAATCAATGTCTGTGACAGTGAAGAGAGCCTAATTTTCATGTGAGTTCTGTCTTTTAAGTACTCTCTGATCGTGCCTAAGGGCATCTATTGTTGACCATTAACTTCACTGGGAGTTTTGGGTGCAAGATGAATGCAGGAGCAGGCCCAAGTTATAATTTAAAGCATTTAATAATTGATATGGGAAGAGCTGACCAGAGTATGCTGATAAGAACCTGAGGCCCAGAAATTCTAATGATGCATGGCTGTATTGCAAAGGCAGTGTAGGCTTCTTACTAAAAGAAGGGCCATTGGGTTCTATTCCCAGCTCAGTCACTATGAATAAACCAGTAACTCTAGGCTTCAGTTTCCACATATATAAAATGGGGATAACATGTACTTTAGAGGGTGATGTGAATCTACATTTTTTAATATTTCTAAAGCACTTTGAAATCTTTAGGTGGAAAGCACTACATATGTACAAAGTGCTATTTCCCCATCTTGACTTTCCCACAGCAGAAAAAGAAGGGTTTTAAGATGCTTGGTCCTGCATAGGTCCAAAAGGTGTATTTTTTAATGTTAGCAAGCCCTTCAATTGTCCATATTTGTTCAGCCAAATACAGAGTTTACTCTGAATTCAGAAGATTTACAATAGAAGCAGTTGTCTCAAGCAAATGGAAAAGTGAAGTAGGTAACTCCCTGAACAAAGCCACATAAAAGGCTGGTGTATTTGTACTGCTTTCAGTTCACATCTGAACAGGTTGTAAGTATAACTGTACCTCAAAAAATATTATACCTGACACAGATTAGGGTATTAGGTCATTGTCCTTCTCCCCAGTCCTTTTCCACTTTCCATGGAAAGTTTTAGCATCTGGCTAGATTGTGGCTTCAGTGTAATAATGTAATGTATGTAATGTTTATGCTCATTAAGGATGTTAGTGGAATCATTTTAAATAAATGCTTTAGGGGTCACTTTGGCTCTATTAAGCATTTTAAATAGATTAAATCCAAGGTCTCTGCTTGCTGAATACCAAAAGGAGATCTTGCCTGTGAAGCCAAAAAACAATTTAAAATATGTGAAATGCAGTAGAATTAATCTGTCCAGAACTAAAAGGAAGACTATATTTATAGCATCTGATTTATTTGTTTGATATACAGTATGTGCTGTGGTTTAGAATTTTTAAGGTGTGTGAATAGGGTCACATTAGATATTACAGAAATACTGAAGCAATGATTTACAAGTCTTCATATTGTGCCTATTGACCTTCTCAATAAGAAAGGTTGGTGGTTGTAACAGCACTGAAAAATTAAACCCCTGGGAGTCAATTTAATGTAGTATAAACTCTTTAACAACCAGCAAAATAGCCATATCAGCTGCTCCATCTGCAGATTATGTTTCAGTAGTAAAAAGCATTTTTTAAATAAAAAAGTGAACAATCTTTCTTTATGCTGCAAAGCATGTGTTTCCTCTTCCATGTAAGCAGCTGCTCCTATCTTTTGAATGTTAAGAATGGAAGTATTGTATTGTAACTAGTGCACTCAGGGGGAAAAAGAAAGAAAAGAAAGAAAGAAACTGCTTAATGGTATCACAAGTCATTTACCCAGTTTCCTTCTGAAAATTAATCTCTGGGCTGTGAAAGAAAGATGTGCATCTGTTTTCATTCTTTGTTTTGGGTAAACACATTAGTCTGCTCCACAATGAAAACAATATTAGCACATGTTCGGATTGAAATAATCAATATCTAGGCCTAACAATTGGGTAAGGTTTCATGTTAACACACTCACCATGAAAATGATAGGTTGAGGACAAGATATCTCTTTTAATTATCAGGGCCGTGTGTCATGGGCATTTCAGAAATAATGGTATCTGAATGCATTTAAAACATTGTCAGATAAATGAAAGACAAAAAAAATTCAACTTGTGTTCTTCCTTATGATTTAACTCATTTTCTGCAAGGTTATCTTGCTATCCAGTACCTGCAGATCTGGAGACTAGAAAACAGGGTACAGAAACCTCACATTTCTCTGTCTAGTTCATCCTTTCTAGGATGCGTGCCTCATCCACATTTTGCAAGTAACTGGCCAAAGCCAGAAAAAGGTAGGTACAGAGTGCAAATGTTGTATATAAGCAGTCTCCCTGTTCTAAAAAATAAATGTTAGCAATATGTCAGACCCCTTTTCTAAGAAGCATAGCTCTTTATTTAACATATTGCCATCAGACTCTCTTAGCCTTTTACTTGAATGCCCTTAGATGTTGCTATCCAGTGCTTTTTTTGTTTAGAAAAAAAAAAAAAAAAGGTGCTGATACTCGGACAGGGACGTGGAGCTGCTGTCGGTGGGTAGCAGGAGCCGGGGATGCATCGCTGTGGAAAAAAAGGTGCCAGTACTCAGTACCCCTGAGTACCATCACAAAAAAAGCACCGTTGCCATCACCTATACCAGTCAGTGTTCTGGTATCTCAATGACTGAGCTGATCGATTTTCGGTTTTCTGGCTCTTAAATGTAATCTACAAGGCAGACCTTTTTAATATAGTCCTAATGTAATTGTTTAGGGAGATATTTAAGCTCTTTGGAATTTGTGCTTCATACAGCTGTTTGTTTTCCTTTCTGTGAGAAACAAATGTGAGAACAACGAAGGGCAACAAGACTGGTATTTGTGCAGAAGCATATATGGGAGACATGGATAAGACAATTTGCATAATGCATATTTGTGGGAGTTCTTTTTCAATTTAACTCATCTATGTGGGAAATTTGTTATGATATTCTCTTTTTAACTTATATTTCCTCTAGAGTTTTAGGGCATAGCAACGTATGTACAATGTAGGTATGCCTTCTACATTTTAATGTGTTGATATGAAAAATCTGTAATTTCTGATTTTAGTTCTAATTACAAATTATCTGCTGAAAGCATGCATCTCTACAAAGGGAGATCAATATATTTATGTATTGTAACAATCACCACCGTTTTGTTCACAGATGAGGCATACATTTTAAATCCTATCTTGTTTGTCAATTGTAGTATCCTTAGAGAGATGAATGGGTTAATATTTGACCACTGTGCATGTTAATGATTAATTTAATTTGAACCTGATATTCTCATATTAAGAGCAGGGGAGCTGAAGAATTATGTTAACTATATTAGCTCATCAAAAGGAGCTAGAGTGCTCCTGAAGCTTTGTTTAAAATTACAACAGATTAAGCACCACAAAACGTTCGATGTTGTTGGTGTTTTTCCGGATGCTTTGATATTTGTCTGACCTGGGAAGCCCGCCAAAAAGGAAAATGAAACTACCATATTTTTCGGACTATAAGACGCACTTTTTCCCCCCAAAAGTGGGGGGAAAATGAGGGTGCGTCTTATAGTGCGAATACGGTCCAGCAAGCAGTGTTCCTTCTAAGCTGCGGGCGCGCGGCCGCAGAGCGGCCATCCCCCCCTTCCCCCCGCGCAGCAGTGAGGGACCCTCGCTCAGCCCGGCTGCCCCCACTGCTCCCTCCAACCCCCGGGGCCGCGGCTTTGCCGCGGCACAGCCGGCCTGCGCCCGGCCTCTGGGCTGGCCCTCCCCGCCCCCAGGGTGGGACAGGTAGGCTCAGGCTCGGGTCAGGAGCACAAGCCTGCCTGCCTGCCCCACGCGGCCGGGCCAGAGGGGTGGCTGCGGCAGCGGCGGGCTCCCGGGCTCCCACCCGCCGTCCGCCTCCTTCCCGGCCTGGGGCTGGGGCCGGGCTAATCCACGGCCCCGGCCTCCCAGCACGGGGCCGGGATCAGCCTCTGGGGCTGGGGTGTGCTCCCCCCCCACCGGTGGCTTCCCAGGGCCGCGATAGGGTCCTCCCCCGCCGGCGGCCTTGGCTGGCTTTCTTGCTTTCTTTGCTTTCTTCCTTTCTCTTCCTTCTCTTCTTTCCTTCCCCTTTCTTCTTTTCTTCTTTTTCTTCCTTCTTTCTCTTCCTTCCTTCTTTCTCTCCCTTCCTTCTCTTTTTTCTTTCTCCCTTCCTTTTTCTTTCCTTCTTTCTCTTCTTTGCCTGCCTTCTTTTTTCTTTCTTCCTCTCTTTCTCTTCCTTCTTTCTCTTTTTTCCTTATTTGTCTTCCTTTTTTCTTTCTTTATTTCCTCTTCCTTCCTTCCTCTTCCTGTTTCCTCTTCTTTCTCTCTTTCTTTGCTTCCTTCCTTTCTCTTCCTTCTCTTTTTTCTTTCTCTTTTCTTCTTTTTTCTTTCTTTCTCTTCCTTTCTCTTCCTTCCTTCTTTCTCTCCCTTTCTCTTCCTTCCTTCTCTCTTTTTTCTTTCTCCCTTCCTTTTTCTTTCCCTCTTTTGCTTTCCTTTTTCTTTCCTTCTTTCTCTTCTTTGCCTTCCCTTTTCTTTGTTTTCCTGCTCTAAAAACTGGGTGCGTCTTATGGTCAGGTGCGTCTTATGGTCCGAAAAATACGGTACCTATCTGTCCCAGAATGTTGGCTGCAGCTGGTGTAGATTTCACATATGTGGAAAGCAGAACCAGAAGGAAAGTGCTAGTTAGTAATGCTGCACACTCTTTGGCGCTGTTGCTCCAGTGCCTTGAACTTACACCCATTCAATGTGAAATTACGTCAAGTTTAAAACACTGTAAAATCAGATCAATAGTGTTTTACACTCACTTTGCACAAACATAAATGACTATATCAGGTGCAAGGCAGTGGAGCATGAGGCCCTCTGGCTCTTATTATGCTGAAACATTAAAAGGCATTTTACATATTTTATAAAGGAACAAGTGTGTTGTCCCACATGAAGCCTGTCCAGGTGTTTCAAAGACGCATTTGTTAAGATTCCAGTGTACAATCCAAATTCCTGAAATCCAGAATAAACAAGCAAATCAATTCCCATGTCCACAGTCAAGTGAACAATGATCCTATAGCTACCTTAATTCAAAAGGTTTATCTTAATATACCAGATACCTCCAGATGGGGGCTAAATACAAGAGTGTGATGAGTTTAAATCATTTGAATATAACTCCCAGAAGCCCTTCAGGAAGGCAGCCAGTGTGTTCATTCCTAGCTGATTAGGTCAAAGATTAAAGAGGAATGCCAGGAGAAAAGAAACACCAGGAAGAAGAGATCTTAAGGGGCTTCAGATTGCCTACCATATGGATTATGAAGATAGAGGATTTCTAATCATTTACTGTCCTGTCACCACAGGGAGCTCACGAAGGCCCCTCTGAAGTATCATGGACCACTGCAGTCTAATAATCTTGTGGAAGGTCACACAAGAGGGGTAAATTTCTATAACTAGACATGTTTTTTTTTTAAAGAAACTCAGCAAAGAGATTGGGACAGTATTTTGACATTTGTATTAATATACACTATCAGGAACATCAGCTATAGTTCAGGCAAACATCTGAATTTCACATGTCAGAACTATTTGTCAGAACTACTGGAAAACCTTCTAAGCAGCCATTTCACTGAGACAGGTGATCAGTCGCAGGAGTCCCTTATTCAGTCCCTAATATCCTCAGCCTCCTGTATCACAGAAACATAGGCATTAGAGATGGAGAAGAAATATTAGGTTATCAGCCTTTATCCCTGTAAGATCATTCTCTATTGTACATTTTCTAGTGTCTCATCTAGTTTAGTTTTTAAAATTCCCAAACTACTATCATTTCCTTGGGAGACTATTTCACAGTCTAGGTCTAGATTAATCTCTGCACTGTACCCTGCATAGCCACTTAAACCTGTGCAAGGTGAATATACAACACTGCCACTCCAAACTAGCAGCAATTTACAGCTGCCTTACAAATTCCACTCGGGTAAATGACTTCACAAGGTGCAGAGGAATACTGCAGCTGATCCTAATATTTCACCGAAGAAATCTGCCCTGATAGTCAGCCTAAATTTTAACTTTAATTAATTCATCCCATTACTCCCTCGTAACTAGTTTCTGTCCTTTCTTGGTGTTTACACCCTTGGAAAGTGATAGCCTATTACCTGTCCTATTTGCCTTTATGTACAAGGAGAATTAACTGGCACCTTAACAGAATAAATTGTTTCATGTAACATAGTAGCAGTCACGGTATCTCAAAGCACTTTACAGAACTAAACACTAGACATCCAGTGACTGGGTAGTCATGTGCAAAAGTCATTGTGTACTCAACACTTGCACGCTAGTCTAAGATATCAATCCTGTTTTGATGACAATAAGAAAATAAGCCAGAACTGTGCCAATGTGTTTGGAACAGAACCATGAGATATTAAGGTTTTTTCTATGTACCCACAATTAATGGAAGAAGGAATCTGTATTTGCTGTCCCCTTTAAGAGATATATATCTGTTAGAGTCCAGAAAATACTTACTGAATGACTGCAGTGTCAGAATTGTTGATAAGTTCAAGTTCTTTGCTGGGAACTGAACATACAATCCTCGGCTATGTCTACACAGTTTGAATTAGTTAATTCGAACTAACTAATTTGAACTAATTTTAGTTGGTTCAAATTAGCTTAATTCGAACTATCATGGCCACACTGGAACGTTAGTTTGAACTAAGCAAGCACTTGCTTAGTTCGAATTAGCGATCCCCATTCATTTCAATGGCTGGTTAATTCGAACTAAGAAATTAGTTCGAATTAACATGGCCACATTGGTTAATTCAAACTAGTTAGTTCGAATTAACCCCTTAGTTCGAATACCCTATTCGAACTTATTAGTTCGAATTAAGGAAGCCCTTAATTTGAAATAACTAAAGCCTAGTGTAGCCATGGCTTTAGTTAGTTTGAATTAAGCCTCCTTAATTCGAACTAACTTGCCAGTGTAGACATAGCCCTCTAGCATAGAGTGCTATCAATTGAGTCATCTAAAACTTGATAGCAGATTAAAACACTTCTCTCAGACTTGGCCTCAGTGATGTGTGCATCTGTCACCTCCAGGTTAGTCTATTGCAACACTCTACCAAGGCCTAGATAGGAAGTCCATAAACTGGAACTGGTACACAATGCAGGGGCTGGGTCCTATGCTAGACAAAACATTATACCACAGTTCCTCAGCCGGCATGGTCTTCTTCAAACCAATGGTATCTCAAAGATTGCTGCTTTCATAAGTTTTCTATTATCATTGAGCATACTACATATGTCAAAACCCCAAGATGGTTTTAGACAACAGGAAACAGCCTGTTCCAAACAATAGGTCTGGCATACTGGATTACCTTCCCATAGGAGAAAGGAAGAGTCCCTTTCCCTGTCTCATCATGCTGACAAATCTTTCTGCCATAGTATAACCTGTTCCTCCTTGGTGTGGTTCTCTGTCCCCACCTAGTGGCACCTAGACCACCTACCGATTGGTGAGTCTGCAACAGCCTTGGCTAAGAACCATGTGGCTTTTAGATCATACATTAAACTTTAGAGCTCCCCAGGTTTGGTCCCACCTGGCAATGATTGAGGTTGGTTGGCATCACAATAGCATTCCCCATCAGTGCAGAAAACTAGCAGTGTGTGTGCAAACTAGACATCCAATGCAGGATAGAGAGTCACCTAGGCAGCTCACATTTTGATTTATTCCATGAATGGCGCTTACTGAAGATATTAAAGGGATAAGTGGTTATAAGTAGTTCCTAGGTGGATCAAATTCTGAGTTACCACAGCCAAATAAATGCTGCTGGTTCTACAAATTGGGCTTAGTAGCCAAAGCTTACCCTTATGTCACCTGCAAGCACTGAAAAAGGTGCTGTAATATACTTAGCAATGATTACTTTGCAATAATACAAGCTGTCAAAAATGTTGTAATGAAGTGTTGAAATAATATTCATATTATATTGAGTAATTGCTATAAATGCCTTGAGGTGAAAAATCATTATTAAAATAATCATAAAGTGGCTGGCTTTTACTGTAATTTGATATGGCTCTTAAGGTTTCTTCTAGGCTATATGCCCCTGTTGCCTTTTTTCGGCTGCTTAACTTAATGTTAGCCATAGAAATAACAATACCTTAGTGTATAGTACATAAAAATCTGGGTCAATCTGAGGGCAAAACGCGGCTAACAGAGACAACAACATGCAATAAATACAAATGTAGGACACTACCACTATAAATAAAATAGGCCTATGGAGATGTGACCAAGCATGGCTGACTGAAGCTGAATTTTCAAGAAACAGTAACAGGCACAGGGCATCAGTGAAGCTCAAGTAGGCATGTGAGGTAGGTTCGGATTAGTATGGCTACTGCTTCATCCTCAGACTAATGGCCTTCCAGGTATTTCCAGAATGGCATGGGCCTGCCCCAGTTGTGTGACCCTACCCAGGATGACTTCACAAGCACAATGCCTGCCTGATGTAGCCATCTTAATCAGAACGGCCTGCCTACTTAATTCTGAGACAGTGTCTGCCTCTGAACTTACTCATGCACAATTACATACCCACGAGTCAAACAACATGCTATCAAGTATGTTCACCCAATTACAGTGGTATGAAGATACTGAGAGCAGATTCTGTTGTATCAGTTCCTATTCTTTACTGTTGCTGTCAGAGGCATTGACTCATTGCAAACACTGCCATTTTCTTGTCTTCTTATAACTTTTCCCACAAGATAGCAGAATTTATCATATACTGTATAGGGTAGATTTAATCATCTTAGTGTGTGTGCTACTGTTGTGTTCTTTCCCCTAGTTTCATTCCTCGTTGTTCCAGAATTTTTACCTAATGTTTACTTACTACAGATTGTCTGAGTTAGTTCAGCAGCAGGTAAGTGAAGTAGTTACCTGCTTTGTCCCACCTCCCTGTCCTGATTAGCTGAGCAGTTGGAATTTACTGTAGGAATTTAAGGCAAGGCACAGCCCATGAGGCCATTGCATAGAATCAGAAGTGGAACATCTTCCTGTGTCGTTTGATCTCTCTTTACCAGCAATTTGCCCAGTATTTTAGGATGCTGACAAGCTTTAAAAAAAAAGAACAAAGATTAATCTGAACAAATCGCTAAAATTTTAAATTTTGTTCAGAGGGGATGAAACAAAATTTTAAAAAATCCCCTTACCAAACAAAAGCCCTTTTAGGTGATTCAGTCCCATATGGATGCAGACTATTTTGTGCTTCAAGCCTCTTTTAAATAGAAATGAATGCTGCTTGAGGCAATATGGTTCTAAGTTCAAAGCGTAACAATGGGAACTGGAAGTTCTGGATTCTGACCTTTGTTCTCCAAGTATCATTCCATTCAGTGCCACCTTTCCTCTGTGTTAATACAGTTTTGTATGTGACTTTCCTTTCCTTTTTTAACTATGTGAGTGAGCCAGCCTGGTAGGCACTTCTGACATGTGCGGGAGGGAGCACTGCTTAATTTGTAAGTAAAGAGGTGTCAGCTCTCAAGTGACTTTTTTACTTTCATAACTGAGGTGGTGAGCCAGAGGTGCCAAGGCTATGAACTGCCAAGCCTACAGGTACCGGAGCTCAGCTGTGGCAAGCCCTGGCACAAATTAAGCACTGCAGGGACTGTGTGAAGGACGTTGACTGACATGGGGAAAGGGATTCTCAATTTTTGCATTTACCTGATACCAGGCTTTCCAGTCGGACTCGGTGGAATTCTACAGAAACCAAGAGTCCTTGCTGCACAATTTAAGTCCAGCTTTCTACTGAATACACAGTACCCAGCTTCCAGCTGCCATGAAATGCAAAACTGAAGAAGCAACCAATCTGTCAACTTTATTTCGTCAATGACTTAACAAGTGTTCTGCATGTTGCACTTTTCACCCTGTCTGCGACACAAGTGTCAGTCTAGAGGAGATGCGTGATCCAAGGGACTTATGATATGCTGTAGAACAGAAAAAACTGTCTCCTTTGTCTAAAAGCCCAAAGAACTAAGGCTATGTCTACACTGGCAATTTAAGTCGACTTAAGGAGGCTTAAGTCGACTTAAATTAAGCCATGTCCACACTAGGCTTTCATTAAGTCGACTTAAGAAATTCCTTAAGTTGACTTAATGAAAGCTTAAGTCGACTTTGTTACTACCACTCATTAAGTCAACTTAACCCTTAAGTCGACTCTTTAAGTCGACTTAAGGACGGTGTGAACATGGAGTAACCCTTAAGTTGACTTTATTAAGTTGAGTTAAGGATGGTTAGGTTGATTTAACGAAGTGGACTAAGTCAACTTAAAACTAAGTCAACTTAGTCCATCTTGTTAAGTCGACTTTAATAAGGTTGACTTTAAGTCAACTTAAAGTTGACCTTATTAAAGTCGACTTAACTTTTCTAGTGTAGACATACCCTAAGAGCATGGTCAGCCAAGAGATTTAAAAATACAGTGTTAACGAAAGGAGTGGGAGACACATTAAGTGCTGGAACTGATTTCCTTCCCCATCATTTAAAACACTCTGGAGGATGAGAAAAGTGTGATGAAATGTTAAACAGCAACATGAGTCTTCTGTAGCATGTGTGCAAATGACGAGGGACACAAGACATTCCATTAAGTGATGTCCATGAAAAACAAGCACACAGTGAATCAGCCATCCAGACAGGCTTGCAATAAGAATGTTACCGAACTCATCCCTGGACGGATATTGCTGCTATTTAATGTAGTTTCCAGCAATCCATTTGTCATATTTATTGCTGCAACTAACCCCTTTTACTATGTTCTTTTTTCACAAGTCGTCCTAGAGAAAGACTATTCCACAGCTTTAACAAACTGTACACAGCAGAGTAATACGTGATCCAGAGCAAATGGCGGTGGGGGATCATGCTCACATCATGCTAGATATGTGGACTAGTCATTAAAGGGTGGATGAAATACCAGCAGCAATACATCTGATAATGATGACTAGCTTTGCCATGTCCATCTCTTCCAAAGCAAGTGCCAAGAGGAAATCTAAACTATGGCTTATTAAAAGCTTTGGGAAAGATCTCATTGAGGTCAATTTCCTTCATAACTTGCAGCAGCATTTGGAGTGGGAGTCATTTTAAGACAACAATGTGAACCTTCATTGTGCACTGAAAGATCATGACTTTTCACTCACATAATTTGCACATTGCTCAATCTTGCTGATCAATCATTTTTTTCTGGAATAACTATATTTTGGGTGGCGAAGGCAGGGAAGAAAGCTAAGCACACATTGTAAGAGCTGTGCACATTTTTCAAGTTAATTAACTCCACTAATTTGTACTGGCTAGGAGGAAAGTCAGCAGTTACAGAAATGCAAGCCTTAATCAGTAGCTGCTGTTGGACAAAAATTAATTTGAAAGAAAGGAAACCATCTTTCCACTTGAATGCTTTGAGGCACATCATTCTACACAAGCCAATCTATCTCAGTTGTAGTCCTGGTCTGATTAACCTACTACTGGTTCATGAAATGCAGTGTTATATATTTGGAGAGCATTTTGTTGAACAAAACAGCAGTATGTCTCTCAGAAAATGATTCTTATTTCCAAGTCAGTTGATACTTTGCGTGACCTCCCTCCTGCTTTTGTGGAGCTAAGGGATTCAGTGAAATGACCTAAAGGGTTTGGGAAAGGAAGTATGACCCTGAGTGTACAGCAAAGACCAAGGAGTCAGAAAATGTGAGTTCCTTTCCTCTCTCTGACACCAGATTTCCTTTGTGACATTGAGCACATTATGCAGGGCATGATCCTGAGAAGAGCTCAGTACTTTCAACTCACATCAGGACAATCAATATTGAAAGGATATAGAACCTCACTAGACTGGGGCATGAATCTTTCTGTGCCCCATTTCCCTCATCTTTCAGACTGAGAATATTTACTTAGCTATCTCACAGGTGTGATGTGGTAGTTAATTCACTAATGTTTATAAATCTCTTTGGCCATGTCTACACTTACCAAAGTTAGTTCGAATTAGTTAATTTGAACTAACTAATTTGAACTAATTTTAGTTAGTTCGAATTAACTGAATGCATGCATGGCACTTGCTTAGTTCGAATTAGTCAGTTGCATTAAGCTCAATGTGCCGGTTATTTCAAACTAAGCAGTTAGTTCGAACTAATATGGCCACATTGACTTAATTCAAACTAACTAATTTGAATTAAGGGTTAGTTCAAAAGGTATAATTGAATTTATTAGTTCGAATTAAGGAAGCCCTTAATTCAAACTAATGAAAGCCTAGTGTGGCCAAGGCTTAAGTTAGTTCGAATTAAGCTTCCTCCTGGTGCTAAGGAGACATTGGATGATATTGTATTTATTACCACTCTCATCAAAATCTTACAGTGGCACATGTTCTGCACAATTTACTCTGGATCCAGTAGAATCAAAAATACAATCAAGGAAAAGGTGGTTGTTCCAGAGTGGGGGATCAATGACTAGTGGAAGGAAATAAAGGGATTACAAGAAACATACTAAAACAGAAAATGTTAAATTAATTTCCCCCAGTAAAAAGTGGTAATAGGAGAAAACCAAAACAAAACAGTTTTTACACTGGTTTTGTTTTTTTCCCCCCAATTAGCATGTACAACATAAAGATTAAATCAAATGGAATTATTTGCAAATCTGTTCAGTAAGAGCTTAATGTACTTGGGTCTAGGGTATGAGTGTGTGCGTGCTTAAGTGTGTGCACATTAATGATCCTTTTTAAGTAACAGGCATCCCTAATGAGTAAATAATGTAATTGACATAAAAGCATTTAACAATTAACAGGCCTTATCTATTGCAAGGCCTATGAACTCAATTATCTTCATTTGGTCTATGTTTAGTTGAGGTTAGTTTTATGTAACACAGCTTTAGAGGGTTTTTTAATAAAATAAACTGTGAGGTTGCTTTTCAAATAGAGGAGGGTTTGTTTGCAGTACATAATCAGGAAACAAAACCCCAAGCTAAAATTTTTAGCTCCTTAAAATTTGAACTAAGGAATTTAGAGCAATATGTGACCAGTGTTTTGGAGCAGAACATTTATCTCCATACTTTGCCCCAAATCACTTGAACATTGAGAAAATCATGTCCTTGAAATCCAAAATGGCATTACATTTGCTTCTAATTAGATTACATTTTGGATGACAAAGCTTTCCATGTTGGGATAGTGCCTAGCAAAAAATTCCCTGCAATTCAATGGGCGTTATTATTACTTGCTAACCATTCTACACTGCTGAATAATATTGTTCTGCATTATTAAGCAGCTGCTATGTTGCCAAAAGTGGCTGCATTTCATTGCTGGGTGAAGACAGAGGGCTGTATCATCACTTCCCACAGGAGCAAAGGCTAGCCTTTGATTCCTTGCTGATCCTGTCAATATTTGTGGTCACCAGACTCCAGGGCATCTGCAGGAATTTAAATTCCAGCATTTTGGGAGGGGCCCCGAATATGCTCTGTTAGGTCCCCAGAATAGCTCTATGTGCTCCCTTCTCACCAGGATACAGAGAAGTGGGAGTTCTGTGCCCCAGTAGACTTCAATGGCTTTTGGCTCAAGTCCATAGAAAGGTATCTTTGGTCTCTCTTCTAACTCTGGCCATAGGTCATGGGTTTATTTCTATGTCTCCGAGAATGGGCTGCAATTGTTACCAAAATAATAGTCTGATGCTAATATGCTCTTTAATAAAAATGATTACATCAAGATAAATAAAAGATGAACAGTATAAAATCCTATCTAGTCTAAGCTTTGGGTATCAGCAACACAAGGTCAGTTATATTTTGTAGTTACAATGATTTAAACAAATATTCACTTCCATTTTAGAGCTCAAGTGTTCTTCACTCAGGTTTTTCTTCTTTCTTTGTTGGCAACACAGCTCACGCTCATCTGTATCAGCGGAGCTCACATCCACAAATCTTTAGGTGTGAACGTCTTGAATTACCATTCTAGCCTGGAAGCCTTCCTTTAGATCTTTCTACGGACAATGTTTAAGTGTCTGGCCCAGCTTCTGGAAATAAGTTTATTACAGACCCTTTTCCAGCACAAGATCCTGCTCTATTTTGAATACTCCTTCACAGAGGTTTAGACTCCAATCTACATTTGTGACATGCAGACTAGTTCAGAAAGCATTTGCTCAAATCAAAAGATGCAGAGACAATTAAGCTCCTTTCCTACTCACTGGTTTCTGTCCTGAGAAGACAGCTTAGTACCATTTATATGGATACTTTATATAGCTAGACTGAAATGTCAGTATTCCCCTTCCCTCCCAGAGTGACTATGATATCTCTTGCTCTCAGTATTTTTGAATGCTAATTAGGCTTTTGCTGCCCTTGTCTATGCTGTCCGCGACAAGACAGTTCCCATCCCAGTAATCACTTTGAAGCTACCACAGATCTCATTAATTATCTTTTTTTTTCTCATAATTCCAATCTCTAACACAGGCCCAGTGTACTCTGTGACAAACTAGAGTTGTGCTGTAAGATTCCCTGGTTTCTCTGATGGTTTAGTGCAGCAGACTGGAAATTTTGTAGCACTGGATACATTTTAAAAACTGAGATTATTATTGCATAAAATATAACAATGAACACTACACTAAGGAGAGAATTCCTTAAATTATCTTTTAATAGTAAATTAAATTTATTTTACACTGCATCCACATTTAAAGTGTGCTGCTAAAACATACTGGCAATGCACAGTAAAAATTATTAGGAGACATTAGAAGTTTTGTCAACTGGGTGCAGAGTATTTGGGTCTTTTCACACCAGGGAAAGCATGACAAGTGGTTAGGGACTGTAGGATAAGCATATTTTGTGGATATTTCTGCTAAAGAGACTAACCAGTGAAAGAGCTACCTGTTAACATTTAAATGACTGTCTCAGAGTTACAAACAAGGAGTCCTGTGGCACTTTTAAAGACTAACAAATGTATTTATCGCATGAGCTTTCGTGGGAGAAAATCCCACTTTGTCAGATGCTTCAAAGCTTCTTCAGACCTTCAAAGCGTTCTCCCATGAAAGCTCATGCGATAAATAAATATGTTAGTCTTCAAAAGTGTCATAGGACTCCTTGTTTGTTTTGCTGACCTAAACTGACACAGCTATCTGTTTGGAACTTATCTCAGAGTTACCACTCTGGTGCGATAAATAAGACATCTCAACCCTTGAATGATTGTTTCATGTTATATGTGCCCAGAAGAACAATTCTACATCAATTAATGCTTGGTTCACATTTGCCAGATTATTTCTGCCACAGTACAGGCTAGGAATTTAGGAATACCTGTATAGAGCCTCTAATTGCAAATTGCTTTTCAATTAGTTTGTTTTGTACTCTTTTGATCTTAGAACCTGTCAGGCAGCCGTCTCCTCTAAAATGGAGAGCTTCATCTCTCCTAATACCTTGGCATAGGGCTAGTTACTGAAGGTGTCTGAAATAACTTAGAAAGAAGATTCAAAGGGGTAGCCGTGTTAGTCTGTTGCAGAAAAACAACAGAGTCCTGTGGCACTTTTAAAGACTAACAGATTTATTTATTGCATGAGCTTTTATAAATCTGTTAGTCTTTAAAAGTGCCACCGGACTCTGTTCGTTTTTTAGAAAGAAGAGTTGCTTTTACCATTTTGATTCTATCAACCGCAATATCATTAGCTCGCCCCAATGTATTGAAAGTTTTAAAATCTTTTCATCAGGGACATACAATTTGCATTATATGATTTTTTTCCAAAGGGGGCAGTAATATGGACCCCCTCAGTACTTCATTAAGATTTTTACCCAATTGAATCTAAGTTTTTTGTAGTGATTGTTTGGTATATTTTTTCCTAAATGCTAATATTCTAGCATTAGTATAGTTTCAATGGGTGCAGCTACACTTATAAATTAGGCCGACTTAAGCAGGTTTAAGTTGACTTAATTTAATCCACATCTACACTGGGCTTTCCTTAATTCGACTTCAGGTGCTCCTTAAGTCGAATTAAGGAAAAACTAGTTTGAATTAATAACACCTCGTTATAATTCGAACTAGTGTCTAAGTCGACTTTTTAAAAGTCGACTTAGGCAGTGTAGATGTCCTAAGTTGACTTGGTCGACTTGGGGCAGGGGGGCCAAGGGAGCACCACATGGCTCCCTGGCAGAAGGGAGCCACTGTGGCTCCTTTGTCCTGGGGAGCCCCTGCTCCCTTCTCCCCAGACCTGCAGCTTCCCTGCCAGGGGAGCTGCAGTCCTGAGGAGAAGGGCTCCCCAGCCAGGACTCCAGCGTGAGGGGATCCCCCACTGGAACGCTGGCTGGAGAGCTGGGGAGGCAGGCGGCTGGTCCCGGCAGACCCAGCTGCGCACCAGCTGGCTGTGCTGGGACCAAGAAGCCACTTGCTGCTTCTCAAGCCTGGCAGAGCCAGCTGTGCGCCAGCTGACTCTGCCGGGACCAAGAAGCCACTCCCAGCTTGTCCCGGCAGAGCGAGCCAGTGCACGGCTGGCTCTGCCGGGCCGAGGAGGGGCAAGTGGCTCTCCCTGCTCCCTTCTCTCCAGGATACTCCAGAGGCTTCCCGGGAGCTGGAGCATGGTCCTGGCAAGAAGGAATCGTGCTCCAGCTGGTGGGAAGCTCCCGGGTCTCCCTGCCAGCTGGGTGCCAATGTGCCAGCAACTGCCGGCGCTCCAGCTGTTTGGGGAGGCCCAGGGAAGCCCACGGGCCTCCCCAAACAGCTGGAGCACTTGCAATTGCTGGCACAGCGCGCTCCAGCTCCCGGGAAGCCTCCGGAGGCTTCCCGGGAGCTGGAGCGCAGTCCCAGCCAGAACCTCTGGGGTCCCAGCAGAAAGAAGCCCATGCTGAGTGGTCCCAACCAGAAGGGAGCCAAGCGGTCCGAGGCAGAAGGGAGCTCCACACTCCCTTCTCCCCCAGACCGCTCTGCGGCTTGCTGCCTCGGGACTGGCTCTCCCTGGATCTAACTAGTCGACTTAGAAAGTCTAGTATAGACTCTCTAAGTCGAGTTAGTAAGGCCTACCTTAAGTCGACTTAGGAGTCCTGTGTGGACTCTCTAAGTCGACTTAATAAGGTCGACTTAAAGTTGACTGATTAAAGTCGACTTATTTAAGTCAACCTAAATCACTAAGTGTGGACATTGCCATAGGTTTTTATTCATAAGAAAAGGGAAGTGAATCAACAGCCTTCATTAAAACTTCAGTCACACACAATGTGACTTGATTCCCCCAAACTGAGGCAATATATTCCCAGGATAGTCTGATTTTTCTTGAGTTTTTTGGGGCAAAATATTCCATGAGCGTTACAGATAGAAGGTATCCTTGCCACATGCCTTTTTAAAGGCTTAGAATCTACTAACTTAGAATCTCTTTATAAAACCTCTCTGCCATAGTTAATCTATCCATCTAGCTCATAAATTTCATTTAACCCAAATTGAAGGCTCTCTCTGCACCACGGGTCAGTAACATTCTAGGCATAGCCTTTGACTGGGCCAAATGGATCTTTCTCACAACTCTCTAAATGTTATCTGTTAATTAAAAGCCTTAAATGCACTCTAGCTTGTTTTTACTAATTAATCATGGCAGTAGAGAGTCCAGCCTATTAGCCAGCCAGAATAGCTCAACATCAATATTTAACAGGGATACAGGCCTTTGATAAGCACAATCAAATATATCTTTGTTTGGTTTCAAATCAATTAAATATGGGCTTCCATTGATTCTGAAATTGGAGAGGATTCTAGGAGATTATTAAACAAATTAACAAGTTTGGGAGCCAAACTCCTACTGTTATTTAATACCTCAGGCAGGCTCTTCTCTTTCCTGCTTTTCCTCTTCTACCACCTCTATCTTTTTCCTCAACATTTATTCTACCTGGAAGATGCCTTTTTGCAGGTCCTTTGTGGCATGACCCACTGCCACATCAAAGGGGATCTTTTGCTAATCTCAAAGTATCATCCCAGCTCCTACTGGTCCTTTACCTTTCCCTGAAGGTTTGATCATACAATCTTGAGTTTTATGGGACTAGAAAAGTACAAATGGAAAGCCTCAATGGTTTGGTGATTTTCTTTCTTTCTATCTATGGCACTTGAAAGACCTCATTGCGATGTAAATGAGAACCTGACAACACCCTTGTGAGCTAGGGAAGTTCTCCCCATTTTGCATAAGAAGAACTGAGGTATAAGGAGGCTAAGTGACATGCCCAAAGTTACACCAAAAATCTGTGATGGAGCAGGAATTTGAACCCAGTTCTTGGCAATCACCCACCAACTGCACTGAAGTTCCTGTCTCATTCAGCTAAGTCGCTTTTTAGTGGAAGTTAAGACAAATTTAAAAAATCTTTTTGTCCCTTATATTGCTATGGTACATACCATCATGCAATAATTCCCATTATGTGATCATTGACTTCATAGTAGTGTAGCTGAACAACCACAGTCCTTGCATCATTTTTTCCCTGGCCAGAAGGGACCACTGCGATCATTCATTGTGACCTCCTCTGACACAGGCCACAGAACTTCTCAATAATTCTGACTGCTTACCTTTTAGAAAAATATCCAAACCAGAGATAAAAATTGTCAGTGATTGAGAATCCACCCAACACCCTCCATAAATTGTTCCAGTGGCTAATTAGTCTCACCAGTCTCTCTCCTTTCCCAATTGTTCCTTTAAAAAGGGATCAATATTTTTAAGAGTACCTCATAGTCCCTCGTTGACAGTCTTTTCTAAGCGTCCCTTCAATCTTGTGTTATTTCTTCTCTTCCAGTTCACCAAACCATCCCTTTTTTAGCTCCTTGCTCTCAACCACCCAAAGTCCCTTATCCACATCAGTAATTATGTTTAAATGTTTAAGCCTACTTCGGCTTTAGTTACTCTACTTTTTATTATAATTCTCTGAAAGAGGCTTGCATCTCAGATTGCACTGATGTTACTTCAAGCTGCCAATGGTTCTAATGGCTGCCAATCTTTCTCCATTGTACTTTGCTTGTGAGTGGAATGCTGGGCCACAGAGAGCTCATCAATAGATCTCGCTGCTTGTCTCTGGTAGCTTGCAAAGAAGATCTTAATATCCAAAGAACATTTCTGTGCAAGCATTTTGGCACTGGGGAGCTCCAGCTGTTTGTTAGGTGTGGTTTGGGAGCCTCCCAATTCTCTAAGTTTTTTAAATTGGTGCATGTAAAATGGAGCTGTGCTGAGGAGCAGTCCTCTTTCTGGTATCTTCTTCTGTACTTTTCACCATCTTGTCCCTCCACATGCATAGTTTGGGACTCAGTAGGTTACAAAAATATGGAAGAAAGACACCTGTAAAGGGGTCTCTTTTTTGGACTTCCAGAAACAATCACGGTGGTACTTTCTCTTGGGGAAGAAGGTGAAGAGGAGGAAGTAGGCCACTGGGACCAGCTCTTCTGGGCCTAACACCTCCACTGTTCAGTTCTGTGAGGCACATGGATGGACTGGGAGGAGAGGAGCAGTTCAAAACCCATATTTTTCACTTTTTCCATGTCAGCAAGATCATCACGGTTATTCATGGAATCACATTTATACTCTTGATGCCTTTGCTGCACAAGTAAGAAAAAATTACTTGTAATTTTGCTTCTCTATCTGAAGGTACCATCAAGACATGATTCTCTGACTGTCGTTCTTTCAGCACAAACTTGCTTGCTAGACAAAAGGATTTATTAGCTATCTAAAAAGGGGGCGTTCACTATGAGACATGGGCATGTACACCACTCCCTGCTTGCAGTCGCTTCCTGAATTACATGGGAAGTAAGCGCTCCCCATTCTGATTAGAATGTAAGAAGGTCTGCAGATTTGTCAGGGCATTTGTCATCAAAAGTCATGGAACAGTCATGCTAAATTTAGTAGAAGTCAGTTTTAGCGACTGCTCCATTTCTGACAAAAAATGCTCTAACAAATGAGGAGGCATCAAACACCCATAGCAGCACCCTCCACTGTGGGACCACAGCTGTAATCCTGGCTCATTGTAGAGGGCTGTGGTTGGGCCTGGGAATTGATAGTGAACCACCCTGTACTCACCTCAGGCATGGGCAGTAGTGGCTGGGCGTTGTGAGCTGGTGATCACGGTGATAGCACTATTTGCTCAAGTTTGGCCCTACCACCCTCTATCATGATGGGGGTGGGCAGCTGAGCCAAATTGGAGTAAGTGGATCTGTGACCCTGTGTGCCAAGTCATCATACCCAGAGCAGGGCATAGGACCTAACCCCACAGAACATAGGAGCCAGCCCTGCGGGATGCATGCAGGGGAAGCTCGGTCTTCAACCCCTCGTCAGGGTTTCCCCTCCACGTGGGGCTGCAGCCTTTCTAGAGCCTCCTGGCAGAAAGGCATGGATAAACCAAGAAACCATGATATCAAGGGACTGAAGTAGAAAAGTTTCCTCCAATCTGGCTGTAAACACTGGTGCTGCATGAAGGAATACAGGGAGCACCCATTTGACTTGGACTGAACCAGAGATGCTTCTCAGGTTTGGAGAATATGATCCATAACAAGAACTGCCATGTTATTGTAGTAAGCGATGAAAACAAGCTTCCCTTTAGATGCAGTCTTTTAAGAACAATCATAACCAGGGTGAGAAACAATGTTTCAGGTGACAGGAAACCACATGTATTTTGCCCTTTGGTGTGTATGGTTTTTCTCACTTCACTTTAAAGGCCAAAAGCTCTGAGGTGGAGGAGTCCGGCTTTGTTTCCTGGTGGGAACATGAGACCACCAGAATGAGAACCCTTTGGAGATGGTATCTTTTTAATACTACCATTTTCCCCTTTGAAATAAAGTGGATTCTGTCATTATCCCCAGCAAAAGAGAATTTCAAGCAGCGATCATTACACTATGAGAATAGAAGCCTTTCTTGGTATTATTACTTTTGCTTTAATTTCCAGGGACATCCACACAAAATCATACGCTATGTCTACACTATAAAAAGTTAGGTGCACTTTGTTAAGTCGACCTAAAGTCGACTTTATTAGATCAACTTAATGAAGCGGGTTCCCTGAACCTTAACTGCCCTTAGTTCGACCTAATAAAGTGGACTTAAGCATCCACACTGTGCTTAGGTCGACCTAAGGAGTCGACTTAAGGGTTAGGTTGACCTAACCGGCGGTTCTTATTAAGTCGACTTAAGCTTTCATTAAGTCAACTTAAGGAATTTCTTAAGTCGACTTAATGAAAGTCTGGTGTGGACAGGGACTAAGTTAGGTCGACTTAAGCCTCCTTAAGTCAACCTATCTTGCAAGTGTAGACAAAGCCATAGATATGTAAGGATGGAAGGAGACTTGAGAGGTCATCTAGTTCAGCCCCCTGCACAGAGGCAGGACCAAGTAAACCTAGATCATGCCTGAAGGGAGTTGGCTAGCCTACT
The DNA here is from genome assembly GCA_007922175.1 of Pelusios castaneus. Taxonomy (NCBI): domain Eukaryota; kingdom Metazoa; phylum Chordata; order Testudines; family Pelomedusidae; genus Pelusios; species Pelusios castaneus. Next base: position 10,564,363 of record ML685797.1, read on the forward strand.
CTTATAAACAGCAACAGGGCATTCCCTAGAAGGGTGTGGGGCTGGGGGCAAATCACACTGTATGACCCCCCCCCTTAATATTGTGGATCATTTGTGTGTGTTTTGGGCCCATTTGCTTCCTGAATTTGTGGCTTCCAGCACCGCGTGACCAGAGCCAGAAATACAAAATCTGCCATCTTTATTGCGGTGAAAATAAATTGGGTGGGTTTGGTTGTGTTTTTCCATGTACTTCCTCTCTTTCTTAGGGCAGGGCTTGGCAACTCTTGTGATGTCAAAGCTTGCGGCTCCCCCAAAGTGCAGAGCCCAGAGCAGTCACCACAATTTCCCATAACCCTAGGGATGGCTTTGAGCATCAATGAGGAGGATTCCACAACAACCCCCTGGAAGCCTATTCCAGTATTTAATCATGTTTATAGACAGAAAGTTTTTCCTAATATCTAACTTAACTTCCCCTTTCTGTGGTTTAAATTGATTACTTCTTGTCTTACCTCCAGTGGACATTGAGAAAAATTGTTCACAATCCTCTTTATAATAGCCCTTAACATATTTGCAGGTAGTTATCCATTCCCACTCACAGTTTTCTTTTCTCAAGAAAAACATGCCATCTTTTTTTTTTCTTTAACCTTCCCTCACTGGGAATATTTTTTCTAAGACTCCTATGATTTTGCTGCTTCCTTCTGGCCTCGCTTCAATTAAACTGGACTTAGCATTCCAGTTCAGGTCTCACCAACACCAAGAAGAGAAAAAAAATCAACTCCTATGTCTTACTTACAACATTCTTGTTAAGACACCCCAGAATAATGCGAGTCTTTTTGCAACTGCATCACATTTTTTACTCGTACTCAATTTGTGTTGTAATATAATCCCTAGATCCTTTACAGAAGTTCTATTGCCTAGCCAGTTAGTCCCTGTTTTATTTTTGTGCATTTGATTTTTCCTTCCTAAGTGAAGTACTTTGTATTTATCTTTACTGCATTCCATCTTATTGAATTCAGAATGATTCTTCAATTTGTCAAGCTTGTTTTTAATTCTAATCCTGTCCACCAAAGTACTTGCAACCCCTCCCAGCTTGGTGTCATCTGCAAATTTCATAAGATTTTCTCCATTCTATTATCCAAGTCAATGAAAATATTGACTAGTACCAGACCCAGAACTAACCTCTGCAGGACCACACTAGATATGCCTTTCAAGACTGACAATGAGCCATTGATAACTATTCTTTGAGAGTTGTTTTCCAAACCAGTTGTGCACCCACCTTACAGTAATTTCATCCAGACCACATTTCCTACTGTTTATAAGAATGTTATGTGGGACTGTCAAAAGTGTTTCTACAATCAAGATACATCATGTCTACTTCCCCAAGCCCCCCCCCCCCCTTACTCCCCAATCTACTAGGAAGGTAACTCTGGCAAAGAAAGACATTAGCGTGGTTTGACATGATTTGTCCTTGACAAATCACCCTATTATCCTCTGGTCAATGGTTTTCAAACCCTAGGGATACGTGAGCTTTCATCAGGAGTTATGCAAGGAAAAATCTTGTAACAGCAGATAACCATAGGAATAGTTTGATTTCTATATTTGCGGGGAGGCAGGATCCCCAGTTCACAACTGCCACTCTCCAGACCCATTTAAATCCCATTTCCCTTCCACCCTATAATACTCACTCTCACTCCCACCTTCTCGCACATTGTTTCTTGAATTTTCATCCTGCTCTCCCTATTATGGCAGTGGGTCATGAGGAATCCTAGTCTCTTGGTAGGGCTCTGCTTGAAAGGCAGAGCTGCCATCATAAGCAGTACAGAGATAAAGATGTGGAGGGGGGCTCTCCCTGCAGGTGGGGACTCTGCCTGCCTGTAATTGGTGTCAGAGGTTTCTAATCCCCTTTATGTGGGGAAAGGTTGATGCATGGAATGCTCATCTCTTGTAAGGATGCATGAGGACTCTGATCTCTCTGCATGGGTAGGTTGGGAGGGGAAGTCTGAGAGTACCCATCCCCTTGCACCAGGGTGCAAGGAGTGTGTAGGAGCTGATGGGGAGATATATACTGACAGCAGCAAGTCCAGCCATTAAGGGACAATTTTAGACTAAACAGCAGAACAGCTTAGTCACAAACAGGCTATCATGAGTGATGTGAGTTCTGAGTGATTGAGCCCAGCATGGATGCTTCATTTTAATTAATTACAATAACATGATGTTGAAAACTTCCAATTTAATGTTTGAGGGACTATTTTTACCCAAAGTATATAATAATATAATACGATTACTTGTAGCCAGTGCTTTTTTACTAAAAAAAAGGTGCTGGTACGCCAGCAGGAGTGGTGGTGGGGGGGTCAGGACCCTCCATCACCACTGGCCCCCAGAGGCCTTCCCAGGTCCCAACTTACACCCTCCTCCCCCGCTCATCAGCTCCTCGCTCCTCTTGGCCCCCTCCCTCTGCCCCTTTCCTGCTCCTCTTGGCCCCCTCAGTCCCAGCCCCTTCCTCACCAGTTCTCTGCTCCTCTCGCCCCCCGGGGCTCCTTCTCCACCCCCACACTGCTTCCCCATGCCTCTTGCTCCCCGGGCGCCTTCCCCGTCCATCTGCTGGGTCCCCCAGTCCCTTCCCCACTGGTTCCCTGCTGCTTTTGCATCCCTGGAACCCCCCACTGGTTCCCCACTCCTCTCACCCCCCCAGCCCCTTCCCCACTGCCCCACTGGCTCCCCACTTCTCTCAGCTCTCCCCAATCCCTTCCCCCCCCCCGCCGGCTCCCCGCTCCTCTCACCCTCCCAGCCCCTCTGATAAGTCCCCACTCCTCTCAGTCCCTCCAACCCCCGACCAGTTCCCTGACCCCCCTCCCAGCCCCTTCTCCACTCCCCCATCAGTTTCCTGCTCCTCTCACCCTCCCCACCCCTGCCTCCCCCACCGCTTCCCCAGCCCTGTCGGTCCCCTCTCCCCTTACCTGGCTGGAGCTGCAAGGGTGCCAGAGTTGCTCCCTGGCCCGGTTGCTCCCGCACTGAGCCACGCAACTGAGCATGCTCAGGGTGGGAGATTTGAAAAAGCTCCAGCTTGGCCGCAGCTTCCAGGTGACCATGGACCGGATTCCTTTCCCGCTCCTTTCCCTGCCCTGCTGACCCTGGCCCCCAGCTGGGCAGCAGGGCCGGCCAGGGAAAAATAGGTGCCGGTACGCAGTACTGGTGCATAATGGCAGAAAAAAAGCCCTGCTTGTATCCGGGAGGACTCATGCATTGCGGTGCGGCATGTTATCCCTTATAGATCTTTCCTCCCCCCGTTTTCATAGGCATATTATGACCCTATCTCAGATGGGAGTATGCACTAGACTACATTATCTGGAATAGGGGACATAGCCTAAAATGTTTGAAAACCATTGCTCTAGGTGCTTACAAATTAATTGTTTAAATCATTTACTCTAATATCTTTGTGGCTATCAAAATTAGGTTGACTGGTCTGTAATTTCCTGGGTCCTCCTTTTTTTTCCCTTATTGAGGATATGTAGTACTCTCTCCTTGCCCAAGATTTTGTAATCCCCAATTAAGTGTTAATATACTGCAATTAGTTCCCACTCCAAGGCTTCACCTTTTCCCAGCTGCATAGGCGTCAGCCCTTTAGCCAGTCATAATACCATAACAAAAATCCTTCATATGTAGATTTGATCAATTCAGTAGTCCATCTCTAGACCACTACCAGAAATTGTTTCTCTCCATAAATGCAAAGTTAATTGCCCCAACCTTGTCTAGTAGAGGACTATGTGGGCCCTCTCCAAGACCTTGTATAATATTATAGTAATTTCCTTTGCCTTGTTTATCAGAGCTTTTAAGATATAGCCTGCAACCCTGCTGGCCTTCTCTGATGTAACTGAGAATTTGGCTTTCCTATTCGTATTATGGCTAATTTGAACCCCTAAGTGATTTTAAATGTCCATAAAATTCAGGACTTTGCCCATCAATGGATACAGTACCTTACATTTTTTTAGATCCAATATGCAACCTTTACATTTATTCTTGTTAAAAATCCATCGGTCATTGCATAGACCTTCTGTATACATTAACAGTCATTTGCTGGTTATTACTAAAATATCTCTGGTACCCAAGAACCACCATAAATACTACATAAATATGTAGTCTCTAATTTAAGAAGGTAAATGTCAGTGAGCCATGAGACCATGACAATGAACTGATGAATGCTTTGGATAATGGGTTCATAAACTGCACAGAAACATCACGATGTCGTTTAAGGATTGAGTAAGGACTGTTTCCAGAATTAAGGGAACCTTGACTCATTCTGCTGAGCCCTTGAACCACAGCGTGTTTTATTCAGTTCCTACTTCTCCATAATGGAAGTAGAATAAAAGGAGACACACAGTAGTAAGCACGGACTCTTTCTTGCTCACGCACAAGCTTATATCAGAATGGAAAAGGAAACCCATAGCTCTGGACTAAACACAAATAGAGGCATAGATATTCCACAGACTATTCAACAGAAAATTTTCAGGAACCATACAAAAATAACTGGATATGTAAAAATGAGCTGTAAAACAGACACTGATTTTTATCTTGCCTTCAGTGATCAGGAAGAAGAGAACCTTTCGATGCTATTGTCTAGTGACATTTCCGAATATTTATAGTGCTCTAGTAGTAACCTTTTGTTTGGTAGATAGTGAAGTTTGCACAGCATGCTGAGTGTGTCATTAAACATTTGCCTGAAGATCTGAGTGTTAGCATCAATGACAGGGTTTCCTAAACATGTCACATTTCCTCTGGCTGTCATGAAAAATTATAGCTACTGTGACTCACACTTTAACAGCAGCTATTTGTGATATTTTAACCTAATGTACAGCCCCAGAGGAGAAACAACAGACACAATAAAGCATTTGCCAGCGACTTGCTGGAAGGAAGGGATTCAGAGTATTATTAGGATGCCAAATTAAGGAGAAAAGGCTCCTGTGTCAAATGTCAAAGGGTCTCTGTGTTTGTTAACTTCACTGTAATTTACGCCTTTATTATCTCTGAGAGCATGTACAGAGAAAGAAGAAATATTTTCTCTTGTCCATTTTCTGTTTCTCCAGGCTAAGCTGCAAGGCTGCAGTGATGATAAGGGGTGAGTGAAAAACAGGCATGATTTGGTTATACTTTATATTTCTTTAATGAGTAAAATACTAAGCAGTCAATAGTACCTTTCAATGCATTTCAGTATTAGTACATTTTTCCAGTGTGTGTATATAAAAACAAATTATTGGATAAAGGAAATGATTTTTGGATGCCTTAAGAAAACCCCTGTGCATTACTTTATCTTTTATATTAACTTTTTGTTCTTTTCTATAAAGGGAATCCAAGAAGATTTTGGGGATCTGGAAAAGCAAAATAGACAAAATTATATATATATATATATATATTTATTGATAATCTATGTTCTCTTCCCAGTTGTGCAAAGCGTCCAACAATATCTTTATGAAATCACATAACCTCCCATCTCCCAGTTTCTCCATCTATACAATGGGAACAGAAATATTTCCCTACCTCACAGCAGAGGCTGGAAGCTTAATTCAATAAAACAGCACCCACATAACTCCTTATAAGGAAAGGTCCAGTTCAGATCTTCTTCCTGAACTCTCACACCTCATTCATCTCTTTCACTGACAGCTCCACACCTCTATAAATATGTCTCATATCTCCACCATGTAGAATAACAATTGCATCCTTCATGCTCCCCACCATCCTTCTATCTCCAACTCTAATCTCAGGAACATCAACATACATGTCTGTCAGATAACTGTATATTTCCCTTGGAGCACTATGATATCAGAATTGGGGTTTTACATAATAGAATGATCCCAAGGAGCAGAGAGTGTGTGTGTTATGTTATGACACTTATTTCTGAAGGGAAGGAGTCTGTTGATGACAGTGGTGAATGTGATGTGGACTGGCATCTGGATCAGTGTCCCTCCCCTCAGAACTTCAATGGAATTAGTCACCAATACAGAGAAGCAGGAACTGCCACACTGAGTCATACCTGACTGTATTCACTGTTTATAATTGTGCCAAGACTCATGCCCAGGCCAGGGTCTAGGGCCTGGGATCCAAACAAACTAGGCTCTCTTTTTAAAACAGATGACTGTGGGCAGGCGCCCACTACCCCAGGCACCTGGCCCCTTCCTCGGGTGCAGTCTGAGGTGTTTGCCACTCAGATGTCGCTGGCTCAGGGAGTGTCCTTTGTTCTAGTGGTACCAATACCCTAACGTCAATGGCCTTCCAGCCCCAGACTGGGCGAGGCCACTCCGCAGACTCAGCTGCCTCCCAGCCCCAGGCAGGGCGGGGCAGGCACAGAGTGGTTGCCCCCGGCCCCCAGGCAGGGCGGGGCAGGCACAGAGTCGGTTGCCCCTGGCCCCCAGGCAGGGTGGGGCAGGCACAGAGTCGGTTCATAGGTTCCTTTTCTCGCCAGAGACCAGAAGATACCAAGACTCCGGACGAGAGGAGGGCCCACCAGGAAGGCAGAGGAGGAACAAGGGGGGGGGCGCAGGCCCACCCAACTCCACTGCGCCCCAGCCCAGGGCCCTACCCAGGGGCAGACTAACTTGCCTCTGGGGTCAGCGGGGCTCCGGCCAAAACACCCTGAGCACTATTCAGTTGGGCCCTGGCCCACCATCCCTGGGCTACTTCCTTTTCCCCCCTTGGTTCCCGAATACCTGTCTCCACAAAGCTCAGCTGGATCTGGTGGGTAGACGGCCCAAGGAATCCCAGTGAGCCCCTCGTGATCTGCAGGCGGAAGGTCAGGGAAAGTCTCCGTCTCATCAGAGGAAGGCAGCTCCTCTAGGTCGTAGGGCCCTCCCATTGCCGGCGGTTCCTCCTCCTCCACAGAGGGCAGCTCCTCCAAGTCTCATGGGTCCTTGGCTTCCTTGGGGTCATTCACACCGTTCCACTCCCTTGGTTCCCTTGGGAGGGTTAGACTCTCAGGGCTAGGGGTTTCTCCCAGGCATCCATCCCAGTCCACTGCCCCTGGGACTCCCTCCCAGGCCGTAGGGCCAGGCAGGCTAGGAGGGCCCCAGCCTTGCCTGGCTGACTGCCTCAGGGCAGGAGCGTCCTTCCCCGGTGGCAGCTGGGGCCCTTCTGAGCTTCCAGGCTGGCATTTTATACCTCCCCTTCCTGTTTTAACTCCGCCCCTCTGCCTCCAGGGCCTTTGGCTTGTAATGTCAGGGGCCAGCCAGGGAGACCCCTCCTCAGGCCCAGATTCTGAGGGAGGCCACAGTTCATTGTCACAATGATGAAGGAGGAGAGGTCAAATCTAAAGCAGAGATGTCATCAGTAGATATGTTCAGTATGTCCCTTTAGAACAGATATTTCAAGTGCTTTCCTGAGAAACTGAAGGTTATTGTATTTCCTTCATCCTTCGGCTCAGTGCTATGATAATCTGTATCAGAAACTACATGCTGTACATAATCTTTCTCATTCAGATCATGCTTATGGGATAAAGTGATGTTCATCATGGCAGTCATGGGGTTATTTCGAAGACATCTTAAATACCACCTTGCAATCAACCACTGTAATCTCATTAGTATTCAGAGATTTTAGAGGCAAAGCCCAACCAGCAGTCTGGCAGAGTTCAATAGTTGAATATATTCAAAGTGACTTGCTATTGATTTGAAACTGTCTGAGAGTCTGATATGTCCTTGTCAAGAAAAGAATGAAGAGATTTGTAACATTTAGTATGGAAATGACTATCTCACTTAGCCACGACATTAAGTCCATGCTGTAATGACCATCTATAAACCAAGCATTTCCTCTTATGCTTGCCACATGCAAATGGTCTGGTAAGTTATATCCTGGTGTAAGCTGAGTAAGGGTAACTACCTTGCTAGCGAGGAGCGGAAAAGCAGGTGTGTAGCAGGAAAAGCAATCAACAGTAAGGTGGAAGAAAGCATAAAGCATCCTGATTTATACTTTCCTCTGCTTTATTGTTGATTGATTTTCCTGCTACCACCTCATCCTTTCCCTCCTCCCACAAGGTGGAACTTACATTGATTTATACTATCTTACCAATATGTAGTTTGCAGTATTGTTCCACTCATCCACCCATAAAGGAGAAATCAGTGAAAAAACCAACAAACATTACCTTTGCCCTGCCTTTTGTATAAGGTTAGTTTGTCTTTATTGGTTGGTTGCTTCATTGTAAGCAATTAACACTTCTACATAGTAACTCAGTTTGTTATGACCCAAGTTTCAAATGAATAACTGTCCTGATAACAAATATCCTCATGTTGTCCTGACTGTGTCCTTCAATTGTAGTCACCAAGATAACACTGGCAAGTGTCAGCTGAAAGTAAGTCTTGTATTTGGTATATAGTCAGTGTTGATGCAGAGAGGGCCAAACTTTTTGTATATTTTTAGCTGCAGTGTGACTTAGGCCAAGTCTTTAGTGACAGCAGCAAATTTGCTGTCATCAGTTTGATGTTTCTGGTTCGACTGAGTGGTCAGTCAAGACCTGCTCAGTCAATCTAGAGTCAGACCTGGTCTACACTGACAGAGAAGTTCAACATAATGCTGCTTACCTCAACCTTCTGCACAGACTCTAAGGTCAGAAGGGACCAATATGATCATCTAGTTTGACCTCCTGCACAATGCAGGCCACAAAACCTCACCCACACACTCCTGCAATAAACCTCTAACCTATGACTGAGTTATTAATGCCTTGAAATCATGATTTAAAGACTAAGATACAATGAATCCACCAGAAAGTGAGCCATGCCCAATGCTATAGAGGAAGTCTCCACTGTCAGAGCAGTATGTTCAAATTAAATGGTGCTGTAATTCACCTTGATAAGAATACCCCTGCAAGTGGCGTAGTATTGAGGTTGAAATCTACAGTTTGAATTTAGTCCATATAGCCAGAGAGTAGCTCTAATCTTGCTTTTCCTGTTTTTCCAGTCTGTTACACCACAGCAACATAGCTCCTGCCCTGCCTGCAGCCCTGGAAAGTTTTCAAATAATTCCTCTCTCTGCATGCAGCACTATGCCTCTCTGCTGTGCCTGCAGCGGAGAAACACCAAGGAAAGCTTTTCCTGCCTTTTTTTTCTTTAGAAAAGAGGAGAGAGGGAATGAATGGAGGATGACTGCCTCCCCAGAAGCCCCTGCATCTACTATCCACATTTGCAATGCATTTCAGGAAGTAACTGAGTAGTGGGGACAGGAAACCCCAGCAAGGAATTTGCTGTGTGATCACTTGTATTCACATTCTGTAATTCAACAGCCTGAAATCGAATTACAATTCCACCCCCATTGTAGACAAGCCCTTAGACTTAGTAACTGCAGCCTCATAAGAAAAGTAGTGTTGAGTTGAAGAGACGGCATTTTCCTTTGACTCAGCGTAGTGGAGCCGTGAAGGTGTGTGTTAGAAAGTCAAAGGGAGATAAGCAAGTTATTTTACTTAGCTTGCATATCTCCCTTCAACTGCTGCCAAATTCTGTGACCAGTGTAGACCTGGCCTTAGTTTTGAAAGCTGTTATTTTCAGCAGCATCAGGCTATGGGGTAGACAAGAACGTACAGTTTCCTTGCCCAGGATTGGCTGTTTCCACAGTGATCTGCCTTATGACCATTTTATATTCAATCAAGAAGGAACACTTGGTTCCAATTTATACTCCAAATACTCCAAATTTATTTGCTTTCAAACTTGAACAATATGGTGCTGTCGACCAAAAATAAACCCCTTTAAGCCTATCATCCGCTAGGATGACTAGATGTCCTGATTTTATAGGGACAGTCCTGATGTTCAGGGTTTTTTCTTATAGAGGGGCTTATTACTTCTGTCCTGATGTTTCACACTTGCTATCTGGTCAACCTCTCATCCACTCTCTCACCTACCACTCCCCAAAGACATTACACTTTATTTAGTATAACTGGTGGACTCTGCCAGAACAGATGTGTGGCTCAACATTTTTATGTAGGCAAAACTCTTATGCACAAGTGAAATGTGGCCCAGACTCACATAATTTTTGATCATCACAATTAAACATGAGCAGAATAGCATGGGAAGCCTCTGTAGGACACAGCTAAGGCTAGATCCAGCCATTTCCTTTAACTGCTCATTTTCATAATCACTACATTAACTCTCATTTAAAAAAGACTATTTTATGGACTACTTTCAACAGATGGCTTAAAAAAGCTCTCTCCCTCTTATCTCCAACTCATGAGAATTAATGGCAAAATGAATCAGAATGGTGTCATTTTTTAAGTTGCACATTTCTGAAATGTAAAACAAAACATTGGATGAATGTCAGTAGTTAACATATTTTGGCAAATAATTCCACAAAAATCCCACCATGAAAACATTGCAAAGTGGAAAGCAGATTGTTCCTTTAGTACACCACTCAGAGCACACAGACCTTTACTAGAAAGGCCAGGGAATTTCTCAGTCTAATATGAACTTTTTAAAGTAGCAGACAGCTATCAAATTTCTACCATGCCCATGGTAATAGTTCACTTCTTTCTATAATGAATTATAACATGGACTAACTTCTACCATGGCATGCCCCTGCCCTCCCTGTACCTTTCAGCAGCCTATTGTCCCCTGCTCCCAGGTAGCTGAGAATAAAGCAACAGTACACAGGCAGTGGCCTCTGAACCACTTGGCAAACACTGGCAAGAGAGCAGCGAAGTTCCCCACAAGCACTGGAATACTCAGCTCCCTGCCATTAACATCTGCAGCAGCTGTATCAGGAGGAATGACTAGCCATACTGTGCAGTTTTTAGAAACAGGCATTCATTACCTTTGTTTCATGAAACCAGATCTTTTGTCTGCTATAAACACCTCAAGATGAAATCCTGACTGCAATCTCCCTGCTAAATAGCCTGTCTCTCTCAGTTTAGTTTAGCCCTTTCTTTGGTGCGAAAGAATCTCTTAACTGAAATTACTGATTGTTGGCAGCTATTATTTTCTTTGTTGCCTATGTTCTAACCTTTAATGAAGTTGTCATCTTTCACTTAATCCTACTTCTGGTTCTTTCATATTCTAAGCTTTTAGATTTGTCTCAGTCACTCCCTGGATATAGCTCTGGTTGAAAAATGGGAACATTTTGGGGGGACATTTTCATGAAAAATTCACGCACACCCTGTGATGGTCTCTACCCCTAAATTCACCCTTTGCAAACTATTATAATAATCTTTGTACAGTGGTTAAAGTATAATTTGATGGGACCTGGAACAGGCCCTGGAATCTTCCTAATCTCTGGGTCCCCTTCCCATAGGAATCCATAGGAATGAAATTTATGAAATTTGTGATACCCAGAAATGGCGTTCCCACTTACTTTAACCCCTGTCTTTGTACAAGTATGCCTTGTGAGGTAGCAGGTGAAAATTTATATCATGCTGGTCAATACTGTCCTAATAAAATATGTGTTGCCAGATTGAATGTATAGTTATAAGATTCCACAGTATATCTATGCTACTGCCTATGTCAGGAAAACTTATTTCACTCAGGGATATGAATATTCCACCTCTTTGAGCACCCTTTGTGCTAGTGTGCATAGCACTATGTCAGTGGGAAAGTGGGCTTTATGCTGCTCATGGGAGAGGGACTTTTATGCCAATTGGAGAGCTCTCCCATATCAGCATAAAGCATCTTCACCAGATGTGCTTCAGCAGCACAGTTGTATCAGTATAACTGTCCTGCTGCATCACTGTTCATGTAGACATGGTCTAAGACATTTCTATGTCTGGTGAGTGGCTAAATCAGTTCCACAGAGGCAAAAGACAAGCTGACACCTAAACGAGATGTAAATAAGGTCAAATGGGCCATCACCTGCTTACATGACTATTCAATGGCAGGAAGAGACAGGTAAAAAAATCTACATCTTGAAAAGAAACAGCTTGGGGTTCCCATCCATACAGGTCCTTTGTCTCCTAAAGCTCAGCTGGAAATACTTCCTGAAGAAGTGAAAGAACTAGAAGAAAGGGGGGCAAAACATTCCTTTCCTTCTCTCTGCCCACGGCATCCATGATACTTGAAGAACAAAGTAGCACTGTCCTGCAGGAGGGATCCTCACTGAAAGAAATTGGGCTGCTGAAACATACAGTAATGGAGACTCTGCTTTCAATTCACTCCAGTTTGTTAAGTTAGGCATTGGTTGAGTTTTACTTTGATTTTTCTGGTAACCAACTCTGACTTTTATGCCTCAGTATCTGAATTTATTTAAAATCTATCCCTTTGTAGTTAATAAACTTGTTTTATTGTTTTATCAAAACCAGTGTGTTTGGACTGAGATATTTGGGAAACTCCATTTGAGACAGCAGGATTTCAGTATATCATTTTCAACTAATCAAAATGATGGATTTTATATAAGCTTGTATTATCCAAAAGATAGCTGGGCAGTATAATTCGTATTTTTCTAGGGAAGTCTGGGGCTGGTACTTAGCTGGTGTCACTCTGTAGTATAATTTAAGTGTGGCCGTCTATAGAACTCATACAATATAACTGTGAGTAGTGTACATGATGGAATGGTAACTCTCACAGCATTACAGAGCTGAGGGCGTACAGCTGTTCATCAGTCCAGTTTGTACCCTGGGTAAGTCACGCCCCCTTTTTGGAGGGTGTCAATATTTGAATTTTGATTTTTTTTTTTAAATGAATACTCTGAAGGGTTTTTTTTAAAACCAGTTTTTTAGCTGGTGAAGAACTTGGATGGATCTTACACTTCTTTTTGTGATAAAATTCATCGTGATTTGTTGTTGAAATCAGACATTTTGATTAAAATACCTTACAAATTGAAAGCAGCTCAGCCTGCAAATTTAAGCACTTCTTTCTGACACACAGTAACAGTATTGCCATATGACTCAGAGTGTATGCTATTATACTGAAATGTAGGAGTGTCCCATTTTGGTTATATATATTAAAATCAAATGGCCAGTATGATTGAATGAGGATATTTATTTATAAATGATAACTCTCCAATACCCTGCTTGTCTTCGTACTGACATCATTACATTCCCTCTAGTGCTCTCAAGTGGGAACTGCGTTCATTCACTTGCTTCTGCACTCTGAGCAATAGGCATTTGGTGGTTGGCACAGTACAAGAACGTGAATAGAACTGGCATTAGACATACTGTTGGCATATCTGTAATACACTCTAAAGAAGGACTGCTGTTGTATACTCCAGCAGTGACTGATGGATCATTTCTCACAATATGAAACTAACTAGTTTTATAGGAGGTGCACCTTCATGTCTGCCTTGTCCCCAAGCTCCTGCCTCTTCCTTACCTTGAGAAGGTTACTTTATACATTTCTGATTCTAGTCAGTCACTCTTTCTGCTCCCTGGTTAAGTGATAGTGAATTAAGTAAAACACACTTTTAAAATATAAAAACACACTTTTGTTAAATTTCATTATTGCCTAGGGAGTATTTATAATAATTAGTGGCTCTGGAATAAAGTTACCAACAGCTTTGGAAAGGGCTATGTGCTGGATCACCCCGCACATTTTCCTCTTGTGGAAAAAAGCATTGCAAGGCCACTAAGGAGAAAATGAGGACTTGAGGTAGTTAATCATTTGTGCAAGTGCAAGGTGTGGGATGGTAGATAGGATTCACAACAGCAGCAAGGTACTGAGAGAATGTGCGTGCTGAATGTCATTAATTTGCACAGGGTACACAAGAGCTGGAGAAGTTGCCTAGCTAATTAAATGACCTCACTAAAATGGATTCAAAATAGGGTTAGTTGAGCACTGAAATTAGTTTAACTCCACCTTTCACATGAGGTAGTCTAAAATTCATTCTGTATTTGAAAAATAAAGGACTAGATTGTGCTGTAGTGCTGGCAAAGTAACTTTGCTATTACATGTAAATGTGATAAAACATCTACAGACTGTTTACCGTCATCTGGTTTAAAATATCTACACACAGGAAAACCTAAAGAGGGAAGCTCAGGAAAAACTGATAGGAGACTAGCTGATGTGATCCACTAGACTGGAAAATAGCCTTTCACCTGCATTAAACCAGATGAATTTGGTAACCTCCATTTACTCTTAGAGATTTTCTGATGGACAATTGACCCCTCTGCTGTTTGGCACATTTAGCCCAGAACTGAATATCAGAGGTTGTACAAGTCTGGCTGGAATTACGCTAATGAGCTAGGTAGAGGAAGCTAGCATGGTGTAGTATTTGTTTGATGTACACCTGCCTCTACCCACTGTTATTATCTTCATACTACAGACAATACATCAGAACTGGTGCTATTTGTGCAGATAATACATAGGGGAAAGGAGTCCAAAGTGTACACAGATGGTAGGCCTTCATTTTAAATTAAAAAATCATCCTTTGGTGATCTAAAATTTGTTTAAATGAAGGCAATAATGCCCAAAGGAATGCATGGAACAACCATGCTGTTTCATGACCCCACCATTTCCTTAGACAATGAAGGATGATTTTTAATTTAACTTATTTTTTAATTTAATCTGAGGTTTTACCATCTGTGTGTGCATTGGAGGTTTTTTTTTTTTTCTTTAACCAAGGCTTTTAGTCTTTCAGATGTGGGCTCTAGAAATACAGAAGGATAGATAGTCACTAAAAGTGATCGACATTTACTTTGCAAAGGAAATTTTAATAGTGAATGAAATTACAGTGCTGTTCATTCTAAAAGTACTTGAAGTTCAAATTTTGTGGTCTCTGAAGTTTTCTACTGAAAAGTGATGGAACATCTGAAATACCCCACAACACTTTATTGGTAACCCCAAGAGCTGCCACTAAAATTTGCTAAAAAAGCTTTCTCAGATTATTACTACATATTAAGAATTCAATCCTGAAATCCTTAGTTCATACTCAGAGAAATTTATGCTCATGTGAATTCACTGAAGTGAATGTCCCATTTCTGTCCCTGGGACTCATTGGGTGAGTAAGATTACTCATCTGAGTATGAGTGTGCAGGATTGGGACCCGAGAAACAATACAAATGTATGGAGAGAATTAAGACCCTGAACATGCTAACACACATGAAAAATCCTATTGAAGTCAATGAGATTACTCACAGGTAGAGCTGAGCATAGGTGTGTTTTCAGGATCATATCTGATGGTACTGATATAAATGGGAATTATGCCATTTATTTGGATGGTCAGGAATGGGCCTTTAGTCAATTTCCAGAATACAAAATGTTTTTTGGCACATCACCAGAGGGGAATGTATATTCTGGTAACTCTCTGGCATGCCTGAGAAACAGAAATGTCCTGGGGAAAAGACAGTTCTAGAAATTTCAGTGAAAGGTACTCTCTCCTTACCTTCGCATTTTATGTGAGCACCTACCACCACTGTATTTAAACACACTTCATATATTTCGCTGTATTCCAGGGTTCAAATCTCAACAACAAAGATGCATTGAAAATTTCTTTTAAAAAAACTAGCACATCTTTAAAATATACTTGGCATATCATGTGTGAAAATAAGGTAATTTTAAAATAGTCATTAAATCAAATATGGGTAAAACATAACACAAAATGGGATTTACTTTTTTCATCCTGTCCCCACCCCGAAAAAATGTTCCTTGCATTTCTATACAACATACTCAAAAATCCCCCAATATATAGCATGATATTAACAACAGACAAGTAGATCCCGAAGCAATTTAGTCAACTGGCCACAAGATGCAAAGCTGACAATAACCAGAAAATTACTATATGTTTTATCTCACCTCATGATAGGTTTTTTCATATGTAATAAACTGGTTTTAGTGTCCTGAAATAGACAATAAAATGGATACCTACAAAACTGACTAGGGATAGGTGGAGAGCCATTAATTAAGCAGTAATCCCTTTGAAATAGGTCATTATCAGCAGTTTCTGGTGATGGACCATTAATACTCTAACTAGCAAGTCATTAATGTGGTAATAACCAATTCTGAGAGAGTTATTGCTAAAATAAACTATTCTTACTGATTTTTAAACCATTTTATATAAAAATTTGCACACTGGCTTTAATATCTGTGCATGCAGAATGATTTTTCATGAAAAGCTACTCTACTCACACAAAAATACATGTTACAATATGTGTATATATGTTGTATATGCAGTTCGCCCTGAAGTAGAATTACTGCACAAAGCCCATGCCATAGGATATCCACTGCTTCTTTTATTGAAGCTGTTATGAAGATTCTCTGTGCTAAATGGCCTCATCTGCATTCTTTCTTCTCTGATCACTATACTGGTTTCTTTTGGTCAGGTGACCCTCCTTCCAGCCTGACTTCCCTGAAGCAAGCTGTACCTGTCTTTTGATATAACTAGCTACACACAATTATTCTCAGGTGAGCTTCTGAGGCAGAGAGATATAGTTTAAGCTAGGAATGCTCTCTTTGGCTATGTCTATACTTGCGTATTTAAGTCAACTTTAACTAAGTCGACTTAGTGTGTCTACACTGAAAATTAAAGTCGACTTGGGGGGAACTTACAAAGTCGACCTAGAGCGTCCACACTGGACGCTCTCGGTTGACTTTGTGGGGCTAAGGGGCACCCCTTGCCCAATGCCAGGGGGCTCAGCCTTTGCCCCATTGTACATGAGTACAATGGGGCAAAGGGGGTCAGGGACCCTGGCAGGGCATAGGGGCAGAGTGGGCAGGGCTCTGTCCTGCCCTGTGGAGGGGCATGCCAGGCTCCCCTTGCCCCCCTGCCGGCAGAGAGGGTATTGGTGTAGCCTTAAGTCGACTTAGGGCTACCTCACGTCTACACTGGCTTAAGTCAACTCTAGGGAGTCGACTTAAGCCTTAGGTCTACTAGAAAGGAGGTTTAATAAAGTCGACTTAATTTTAATTAAGTCGACTTTATTTTCCTTAAGTCGACTTAAGCAAAGTGTAGTGTAGACGCAGGGTAAATTAAGTCGACTTAAGCAAGTCCCAGGCCTCTATCTTATTCACTTTACTGTAGCTACAGATTGGAAAAACATATACAAACAATAAGACAAAGAGCATCTCATCTCTCTGGAAAGCAAAGGTTACGTTCTCCCCAAGATAGGATCAGTCAGGAAATGCTTTATCAGGTCATTGAGAAAATAATTGCTATCTTTTGTGTGACACGCCAAACCCCCTATCTAAGTCCCTCTTGGAAATCCTTTTCCAGCAAACATATCTTTCTTCGACCCTAGAAATATATCAATGACAACAGGTATATTCCTGGACTGGCTATTTGTAATTGCAGTGGTAGTAGGAAGAGGTAAAAAGCAGTGTTGACCAAATGATAAAACCAGAGACCTCTTTACAGTGCAGGTAAATTGACTCAAGGTGGCTGATAATCTGCTCCTTTTAAAAGGAATAATAAAGTGGCTGCCTCTCGACCAGCCCTGCTATACACCATAACAATATGTGTTGGGAGTTTGGAAGCCTGACCATGCCACTGGTTGGGCAGACTATGCCCCCTTCAGGATGTGAAGTTCTTAGGTTGCTATCCTGAGCTGTTCCAAAGGGGGAGCTGTGGTTCCCAACCTTTTCAGTAACATGGCACACTTCAATGAGGCAAACAATTTCCACAGCACACCCACTTTTTTTTAGCTGAATTGATTGTTCATAAATTTTACATTTACTTACATTTACAGTCTTACTAGAGAGGATTGCAACATAGTGCATACAACAAGCTAAAGAAGGATCAAATGCACTGATGTTTCAAATTCACTGGAAAAAATACATCTCTCAATTTTGCCTTTGACCACCTGTGTTTAGAATAACCGATACCTCGCTTGTAATTTGGTGATTAATTTTCACGAGTTTTATTAGTTGTAATTTTAGTTGGATAGAATATTGTTTAAGGTGAAACAATGTTTGTTTTACATTGATTTTCATTACGTTTGTACAAAACTTCACAGCACACTTGGACAGTTCTCACGGCACACCGCTTGAAAACCACTGATCTAGCGCATGGGGCAATCAAGGTTGTAAGAGGTTATCTATGGCTTCCTCCTCTACAAATGCATGCAACACAGCAGCTGGCAGGAGTTTGCAGACTCTGAGTCCCAACTGATGATGTGAAGTGGGATTGTATTCTGTTTTCTGAAACAGATAATCCCATCACAGACATCGTCTCACAAGATTGTGCCAGCCATCTATATAACTAAACCACAGTTGTATATATGCACGGCGGGACGTGGACGCAGCCCCTGGGCGCGCATAAAACTGATACAGCTATGCGCGCGCAGCAGCTGAATCCACGTCCATGCCGTGCATAAGCCTGTGGATTAGATAGCTCGAGCGCACGGCTGCCCTCCCGCCCACCCAGCGGCTCTCTTGCGATTCTTTAGAGAATCGGGGGTTTACTGGTTTAATCAGAAGCACCTGGCAAGTTACAGAGAGATACAACCATTCCTTCTTCCAAGTGACTATTTTTCTAGGATTCTTCAGAATGACAGAACTGTGTCCATACTTACTGCTGCTTTGTCTAAGAGTCTCCTTTGGTGACATTGCTTCCGAATACAAACAAGCACCACCCTGGGCCATAGTGTGTGTAACCAACAAGTCATTGCAAAACTCTCACTCACTTCATTGGTATCGGCCCCAGGCAGAGCCTAAACTCTTAATTTTATAGAAAGCATGGGAGTAAGTGCCATCGTCCCTCTTTAATCATGCTGTCTCCTCACAGGGGTATAATGCCTTCAATCTGATTTACAAAGGTAGCCATCACCTAATGGCAAAATTACAGAACAAATACCACTTGCTTGTATTGTCTGTATTCTGCACATTTTCCTCCATAATAAAGAACAGCACTAAGTAACGGGCATGTCAGCTTTTAGTATTAGGATCTTTTAAAATGTAATTGAAATGTATCATAAGCAATGCAAAGTTCTCTAATAGCTCTTTTATGCTGACTCAGAAAGATAGGTAATGGCACCATTTAGTGGTAGACCTGAGCCTTTGTTCCTTGTACTCAGTGCTTGATGCTTCATTTTCCCCTAAAAATGGAGTAGTGACCCAGAAATGGGTTTAGTGAATTATACAACAAAAGTGTTTTCTAACTAAAGTGCTCACCTACTTGCTTCTTTTCCCTGATAATGGTTAGCTCATTTCTTGTTCACCTCTTGGCTGCTTTTGAACGAACTGCTGCAAAGATAATTGCCACATTTTTATATGGAAAGAAATCAGCACTTTTGTGGCTAACAACACAAGTTATGTGGTACTTATAAAATAATGGTTACAAATCAGTACAGAAATTTACTAATTATCACCACAACAGAAGAATGAATGGATCAGGATATTGGTAACTGGAAAAAGACCCTCACTTCAAGGTCACTAGTTAAAATTTTACCAAGTCAATACTGACTGATGGTCACTACCCTTTGACAGCTGTTTGGTGGTTTATGCAAAATTTGTTGATGGGCTAAATCAGAGAAGGCCTGATATATTTTTAAAAGTGTAAAAATTGCCTCGGGGGGAGGGAAAGTTTCTTCAAATTCTATTCGTTTTTCTTCTACCAAGAAGCTCCCATGTTTGTCCCATTCTGCATGGAAATCTCACTCCTCTTCCCTTACCCAACCATTTTTCTACTTTTAAAAGGAAAAATGTACTTAATTGTACTTTTTGTCAGACATAGAAACTTATTTACTGAAGAGGAGCCATGGGCTATAGGTAGATATATACAATGACAATGTTGACATGTCCCTAGGACTAACTATTGACCCATCTCAAACTATACCCATGCACACATTCGAGGTCATATATTAGTCCAGGACTAAAAAATCCATCATCACATGTAGCAACATGGTTGTCAGTTTCAGTGAAGAGGCCAAATATGAAGAGTCAGGAAGAATAATTTGAGTGTCACACCTAAAACTGGTCTCTCCAAGGCACAATAGTGATGTTGGGAGTGTTATGACAGAGACAAAAGCACATTCTTTGCTCAAGCAGCTAGCAGTCTAAAGGTAGACACAGTGTTGCTAACTCTCATGATTTTATCATGAATCTCAATTATAATTATTGCTTTCCTTAAAGCACCAATTCCTAGAGGCAAGTGAATATGTGATGATTTCAGCCTTTATTCTTAAAGAAAAAATAACTTTGTAGTCCTGATGGTTGAAGAGAAAGCTTCAAAATATGACCCCAATCAGTGCATCCTATAGGCTCAAAAAGCAGAAAGCAAATAAAGAGAACACCAAATCTATTAACTGTACATGCTCTCACAGTTTTAAAGTGAATCTCATGATCTTTGATGAGCCTAACTCATGATTTTTGAATGTTTGGAGGTGGTAATACTGCAGACAGACAAGCAGATAGAGGGTTTTAGTAAAGCAAAGATACAGGGTCTCATAAAAGCTTCCATGAAAATTCATATAGACTTGCATAGGAACACTGTCATCAGTGTTCCCTCTAAGCTGCACGGGCGCGCGGCCGCACAGCCGCTGTCGCACCCCCCGCGCAGCAGTGAGGGACCCCCGCGCAGCCGGTCAGGCAGCCCCCACCACTCCCTCCAACCCCCGGGGCCGCGGCTTTGCCGCGACAGACCCGGCCTGCGCCCTGCCTCTGGGCTGGCCCTCCCCGCCCCCAGGGTGGGACAGGCAGGCTCAGGAGCGCGGGCCTGCCTGCCTGCCCCACGCAGCCGGGTCAGCGGGGTGGCTGCGGCAGGATCCCGGGCTCCCACCCCCCCGACCGCCTTGACTTCCCGGGGCTGGGGCCGGGCTAATCCGCGGCCCCGGCCTCCCAGCACGGGACCGGGATCAGCCTCCGGGGCTGGGGTCTGCTCCCCCCCCCACCGGCGGCTTCCCAGGGCCGCGGTAGGGTCCTCCCCCGCCGGCGGCCTTGGCTTGCTTTCTT
>ML685797.1:10591323-10645748 GCA_007922175.1 Pelusios castaneus
AAGAAAGAAAGAAAGAAAGAAAGAAAGAAAGAAAGAAAGAAAGAAAGAAAGATCAGCAAATAATACAGTGGAGTCCCTATAGAGCACTGAGCCATATTTTCTAGATTTGCGAACAATCCAAGGATTATATTTGCATATCTAAAGCAAATGAGAGAATGTAGATAAAAACAAGAGCAGCTAACATCTTTGTTTTACATACTATATGCATACTCATAATCAAATATGAAAAGTTGGTTATTGGATCACAAATTGGCTTATTTTACCACTAGGATGGGAGCTAATAACCCACTTGGGTCATATTTGGCTTTATTAGGTCTCCACACCTGGGACAATCTTTGCATATTACAATTAATCATCATATATCATCAAGCACTGGGAGCTATTTAACAGATGAGCCATCTTCACCTCTAGACTATGTAGGTTAGTTTCAAAATGAAAGGAGTATATTCTACATATAGTCTTATAAATATTTCCCCTTCACCTCAGTGCCTTCCTGGGGTTCTTTTAAAATTATTTTACTTTCTACTGAATTCCTTTTTTTCAAATTTCTGTAAGTTTTCCCCTATACAGCCTCAAACACACAGATACATTGTACACATCTTTTTTTGTTTTGTGTCAGATAAGAAATAAACAGAGGCTAAAGGAGAGGAAAAGAAGTCTGGGACAAGATAAAAGACATTATTAAAGCACAGTTAACGGGATATTGTGAAGTCGACATAGGCCCCAAGTTTTATAAAATTAGGTTTTACAAAACCTGAATTCAGTGGAAATGTTTGCATAGCATTTTAAAAGAAATTCCAATGGAAATAGTGGTTTTGTTACATTTAAACAATCCCAGGCAGTGCCTGCAACAGAGACATGGTGAGAGTATTCAGGGCCTGGATCCTGCAAATGCTTACTTCTCTGAATAGCCCCAAAGGCTTGATTCCGCTTCCAATGAAATCAAAGGGAGTTTTGCCATTGACTTCCGTGGGAGCAGGAGTGGATCCTACAGAATGCTTCACATCAAACCCATGCTCAGACAGAGCAGGTTTTTTGCATTTCTTGTGAAGGTGAATGTAGTGCACAAACTAAAGCAGCAAGGTCAAGGGTACAAAGGGAATTACTTTTTAAAAATTCTTTCCGACTAATCTAAAGTATTTTTAATAATGTCATCGCCAGAGATCTCTTGGGTCAAGGATGATCTCTTTCATGAGTTTTATTTTACATGAGTTCTTTGGTGACTAAGACGCCCATCTTTGAGCCACAGACTCATTGGCAGACATTGCAAATGGTGTTGAAAGGCAGGGTTGGGCCACAATTGCTGCCCGACAGTTGTCTATTTTTTTTTCCCCCTGTTTTTCTGTGACCAGCTCAAGGCGACTTTCCTCAATAGTGACTGTTCCTTCTCTGACAAGTCTTCACCACTTAGTCTTGTCTTGGGCTACTATATGGTATCAATACCACATCTGTTGGTGTTTATCTTGAGAGTGTCTTTGAAGTGTTTCTTTTGACCTCCCTGTTTCCTTTCACCTTTGGTGAGTTGGGCATACAGCAATTGTTTTGATAAGCATGCATCAGACAAGCACATACAATGTCACTCCACCTTAGTCGATGCTGGATAATCACGGTATCAACACTGAAGAAGATGATCTCCATGAGGACACTAACAATACTGTAGCAATCCTCCCACTTCATCCTGAGTATCTTCTTTTTGTTGAGAAAATGCTGATGTTCCAGGTTTTTCAAGTGTTTTCTGTAGGTCACCCAAGTCTCATAGCCATAGAGGAGAGTTGGAATTACTACCGCTTTATAAACTAAAAGTCCAGCATATGTTCTGATATTGTGGTTATTGAACACCCGGCAAGACAGTCTGTCAAAGGCAAGGCTGGCACAGCAAATTCTGTGCTAAATTTTGACATCTATGTTTGCCATCCGTTAAAGATGGCTGGCAAAGTAGGCAAAATGTTCTATGTTTTCCAGTTCCTCTCTCTCAATATAGATCTTCCTTGTTAGATTTGATGATTGACTAGGAGCAGGCTGATAGAGAACTTTCGTTTTGCTGATGTTCAGGGTTAGACCTAGGCTTTTGTAAGCTTCTCAGAAGCAGCTAAAGGTTGTTTTGTAGGTCCTCCTTTGAGTGTGCAACTACAGCACAATCATCTGCATACTGAAGTTTGGTTATTATTGCTGATGTTACTTTAGTTCTGGAACGGAAGTGAGAGAGGTTGCTATCAGTCTGATATTAGATGCCAATGCCCTATGGCAGACAGTAGAGGATTAGCATTTTCATAGCTGCTTGGAAAACAGAAAAGAGAGGGGGTGCTAGTACACAATCTTGCTTTACGTCAGTCTTTGTTGCTGCCATCCCATCTTGGCTCTGAATGCAGAAACGCCACATGCTCCAGCTTCAAAGTATGTGGACATTTAATAATACAGATAAAGAGACACGTCTCCCAAAATCCAATAAGGCAATTCTATCTTTTGAATTCACTGAAATGACTTTAATTGTATCAGAACAAAAAAAAAAAAAAAAAAACAGCCAGGCAAATTTACAGTATAAATTAGTCCACTTGGCAAAAGAGTCTTTATGGATTACCTACATCCAGCCCCTCTTCATTCTTGGTTTCCAACGGCAGTCAATGCCAGGGGCAACAGCTTTCAACTGACAAGTCTTTGGATTTCTATGACACAAGATGTTCCAGATCTTAAAGGTGTAGTTACCATTGGTCTTAAACTTCCATATACACCATATAGGAAAAATTATACATAATTAAGTATATTGCAGCTGATCTGGTTTCCATTTAATTCAGTAACAAATCCTCCACTGAATTCTATAGCAGCAAAATCTGGTTCATGTTATTAAACCCAAATATGTGCCGTTAAGGTAATGCTTTTTTAAATATTCATCTATTTTTGTAGTGTTCCATTTATTCCCCTTTTCTTAAATGGTAGTTTTAGACTTATGAAAATAGGAAAGGTCTTCTACTGGTGTGTGTGCAAAATTCCTGTTAACACTGACAGTATAATGATTACATACTGCATTCATTGAAGGGAGTGTATTTGTATTCATCAAAACATTAATCCATAAGGCACCATATAAGGGGACAATTATCAGTCTAAGGTATAAAAATGAGTGCAGCCTCTCCTCTCTAAGAAAAGATTGAGCAGAAATAATTTAAATCCACATGTCTACTTTAAATTACACAAATGAGAAGGAGAAGAAACAAGTTGTCAACATTTTGGCATTAGCTGTCATCTACAACACAATTATTGTTATAAAACATAAGAACAATTGGAGACTGCAAGAATTTTTACAGTAGCTATTATTGTATCAGAAGGAGTGGCAGGCTTCAAGCTATTAGCATCATTTGATTATACAGCATCTTTTCATGCATAGAGACTGGGTTTATTTTGCTTAGATATTTAAGAATGAAGATGTATATGTCCCAATTCCCACATGACTAATATTTTCTTAATATCTTTATGTGGAGAACAACATACCTTATTCCAAAAGGTATCTTTATTTAATTTATATATTTAGATTTAAACAGATGACACACTTAAAATCAACTCTCCCAGGTTCCGAGAGCCTTGACAAATAATTAAAAACATAATCTGTAACATAAACAGAACAGCAATAGCAGACCAATGCTTAATCCCATCCATCAGAAGACAGCCAATCAGCAAAGACATAACAAAAGAGCCCCATATCAGCTCCCACAAACTGACTAAATATACGATATAGAGAAGGTGAGGAGCGGTTAGGGCATAGGCATTGTAAATCCATTTCTAGGGTCACAGCATATGGAGTCATAAAATAACAGTCGAATCTCTGCTTTAGTTTTAAAACAGTAAGTTTTTGAAGACAAGAGGACAAGATCAGGCAGCTCAGAGTTCATCTTCTTATCAAACATCAAATCCAAAAGAGGTGCCTCAGGTAAGACAAGTTTATTTGAATTCACCTGTCTGACAAATGGAACCAGAGCCAAAGTTAAACAGATTTCATGCTCATTTACAGGCCACCACAGATTCATAAAGGAGCTCGCAGATGTCCTGTGGTACCAGGAAATTTCGGCAGGCATATCAAATAAAGCTACAGATGCAGAAGTCCCAAAATCCATCACCACATTTCCTTCCCTAGGACTTTCATAAGTCATCTCTGCTCCAACCCACACAGACAGTTACACCATCTACCTGATCTTTGGCCCAGGCAGCAATATCAAAGACACCAAAACCTGGCCACTGTCTTTACTTCCTACCGAGCAACTAGAGTGTTGGACAACTTTTGGCCTGTTGCTTCCTGAATGTCTGGCTTCTGGTAGTGTGACCAAAAGCAGGATGCTCAAGCAAGCAGTTGAAAGCTGCTGAAAGCTGCCTGACCTCCGAGACGCTCCAGTTGCTTTCAATTACATTGAAAGTTCAGTTTTGGCTTAACAGCCCAATTCCATTTCTCTGCTGCCAGAAAATCTTCATGCTATCAGGACAATCCCCTTCAATGATATTCTTTCCAAATCCCCACCCAGACATACGCACACAGCACCTAAAATGCTTCTCACTGTGATAGTGAAAAAAAAAGATGTCCTTGTTTTCTATTCCTTAACTCTATCAAAGAGAAACAGCAGCTCTGCTTCTGGGTCGCAGATGATAATGACTAAAGTTGTAAACATATAAACCTATCATTAGGGTTGAGACTTTGTCCCTGTGATTTTTCATTGTCTAATATAGAAAGCTAGTCTTTGTGTTGTGTATTATCCATTGTTGAGTGCCCTTTGAATTTTAAAGGAGGACACCAGCCAATATCCAAAGGGATAGCCATGTCAGTCTAATTCAGTAAAAGAAACAAGGAGCCTTGTTTAAAGACTAACACATTTATTTATTTATTTAAATAGTCTTTGAAAGTGCTTCAAAACTCCTTGTTTGTTTTACCAGCCACTCTGCGTCTGTGGAGACATGGAAGCTGCCTGGACTGCTGCGTATGGTATCAGCGCCATCCTGATCTCCCCTCCATCCTATAACCAGCTGCCTGCAGCTGAGTCACTCAGCTGTCAGGAGCCAAAATGAGGTCTGGGCACAACATGAAGAGCAGTAGCTCAAACCTGTGTGAGAACCCTGAATAATGGAGTACAGATGAAATCTTGGGAGAAACAGAAGAGACTCTAGATAAAAATCAGTGCAAATGAGAATTAGCAGATGTAGAGAATAATATCGCTCTGTAGGTAACTGTCAGTAAATTGGTAACTGTATAGACACACAATGTGGAAGCAGTTTGGTTTTACCTTTCTGACTAAGACTAACTTTTCAACTAGATTTTCCAGGTTTGTCATCCCACAGAGATGTGATCAAATATAAACTCTTACAGCAAGTCTCTAGGGAAGTCAATTAGAAACCTTAAAGTTTATTAAAAATGCATAATCAGAAAAATACTCAGTTGCATTTAAAAACCAGTCTCAAAATCAAAGAGACCTCTTAATAAAATACATATACTTGATATATCGTCGCAAAATGACAACTCCCTTTCTGCATGACTTCCCCTAAACAAATTCAACCCATTGGGAGTGCTGGCTAAAGCATCCATTTATTACCATGTGTTCTGATTTATGAAACAAATGTGTTTCTTCTCTCATTTAATCACCAGCAACCTACCCATAACTAACTCTTTACTTATGAGCATGCTAACCAGGCCTGATCAGAGCCGTGAGTAGGAAATGTAATTTTGCTCTCCAATTGCCCCTATTCATTATCCTCCTCAACATTTACATTCTGCACAATATTAGGATGCTGCATATAATGTGATCGTTTACTATGTGGCTGTGACTGTCAAATGCAATGAATAAAACAGAGTCTTTTGAGAGAGTTGTTCTACATACAGAAAATCACCACTGGCTTTAATGGGGTTTAAAAGTTATCAAGTGTAGTGCAATGTACATATAATATACATTCTGTGTTATCAGTTTTCTTTTATGGACAGAATAAAATAGACTAATATTTACAATCCACAGAACTCATTAAAACCATATTGCTTCTCTCAGCCCTGCATGGGCAGAAATAATTCTTAGTCATATTTGCACAGGTACCACTATGTCCATGAATAGGTAGAAGGGGAAATATTTTTACCTACTATGGGTATTTTTCTTCTAGTCAGCTAATTTTAGATGTAAATAAACATGATGGTCATTAAAAGACTGGGGAACCTAAACCTGTAGCATCTTTCCCTAAAAATCATGCTTTGTCTTGCTCAGAAAATGGAGTACATGTTTGAAGAAAGCACTTGTTTAAAGCAGGAGTAATTTTTGAGAGCAATGTTGGCTTTTCAGAAGGCCCTTTTGCCCTTGAAGCCAAGATTTAAAGATTTTAAAACTCCCAGTTGATTGAAAGATGTAATGTTTTTATAAAATGAGGCATTTGTGAAGAAATACTTTCATATGCTATAGGTACAAACATGATGAAGAGAGGGAGGAGTCTGAAACATTTCCCCTATATTATTCTATCTTAAGCTTTTCTATAGTGCTTGCCATCATAGTACCTAGGCATGTATTGAGTATGAATTAATTTTCATGTGAAGGACATATGAAAATGATCTTTAAGTAAGTGACTTTACTTCTAAAAAAAAAGGCTCTACTAAGAGTAATAATCACGGCACTACCAGTGTCTAACTCATTATTAGAAGGCCCTGTGGGATACCCTGAGTATGAAATGTGCTCTATGGAACAACCAAATCCTATTCCATTTCAGAACATCACGTGGAATATGTAGCACAGGTTAGTCAATACAAGTCAACAAAAATTAATTACACCATCACTGTCACTGGAGCTTCTGGACTCTATAAATATATGATGAACAATAACAATAATACAGAATAGTGTCACCTTCTGCCAAGGGGAGCTGGCAACAAGAGTCAGGTTCAATATCTAGGGGTTCCTTTTTAACCAGACAGAACTAGCTCAAACCTCTACCCAGTAACCTGGGAAAATCACTTACCACCCATGAGCACCTAGAGAAGGCAATACTTCCTCTCTTGCAAACTCTGTGTGTGGAAAAGAAACTGTAAATAAAAAGGGGAAAGTAACCCAGCATTAATTTGGGGAAAGGGCACAAGCCGGATTCAGAAGCATGTGCCCATAAGCAAAACACCTACCCTGGAGTATGTTGGATGGTGAGAAAGGAGAACAAACAGTTCCTTCAATGTATCACTCCTTTCTTCACTGCACCCCACTCACAGTTGTTGTCCTTGGTCAGCAGAGTTCACAGGCACATAAGCAAGAGTTCACCTCCCACCTTGGTCGGGATGAGGTGGGGGGGAAGGGCTAGGGAGGACAGCTGGGCTTGCTCTGCAATTAGTTTCTCTGGCACCGCCCACTCAGCTAGTTGGCCACTCATTCCAACATCAGCCGTTCTCCTGTCACTCACTCCACCAATCTCTCTGCTGCAAGCACTAGCATCCAGTGTGTCTTTAGAGCACACCACCTAACACAGCTTTCCAATTGATTATAGCTGTTAATGGGGGAGCCACTGCCAGTGCTGATTTTCACTCTAGTGATTCACAACAAAAGACTGGAGGCTTAATCTACTCTGCAGTTATGCAGTAGAGAGAAGGAAGATCAAATAGTGTCTGTCACCCTCAGACTAGATCACACCACCAGTTAGAAACACTACCCCCATATATATATATTTATATATATATATATATATATATATATCATTTGCACTGGCCTTTGGCAACCCAGATCCCTGTTCAGCGAGGGCAGTGAGGTGAGGGTGAATCCTTCAATCAGGGTATGCCAAGCACAGTTTTGTTTCTCTTGATTCACACAGCAAAGATAACACTTTCCCTGAGCCAGTAACAAAGTGACTTGCAATCCAGCACCTGCCAAAAGTGATGATTTGGGTAAAGCAGTTACATCCTTCTGCACACCTAGGCAGAGTGGGTGTGTCTATGCAAACAAGGTAAGTTCCTGAAGTCTTCCCCTCCAGCTCAGCACTAAATGTCAGGGGAGAGCTCATTCAGACCCTGCTTGCATCAGCATTTCACAATGTGATGCTTTCTTGGGGAAAAGGGAGAAAATAGATTCTTCTGATCTGTTTTCTCAAAAAAAAAAAAAAGAATATGTGCTAAGTCAGCTCAATGACTTAGGTCTTGTCTACATTGGAAAATGTGTTTAATATTAATATAAGTTGTGAATTTAAATCAATATTGTTATAGCAGTCTAACACATTAACACTCTTATTATGATAGAAGAGTTTCTTTTTACAATGTATTATATTGCTTGAGAAAGGGTTTAAGATAAACAAAATATACCAGAATAAGAGTGTTCATAGGGAGGAATTTGCTGATATAACTATAGCTATTTAACTGATAAAACTTTCCCATGTAGACAAGGTCCCAGAAACAACAAAGCAACCTGCCATAGAATAGAGCGTTTAAGGGGTTAGTTTTGTGGAGATAGCAGCACAGGTGTATTTGAGGAAATGAGGAGTGGGGCTGGCCAGAGAACAAGATTTCTGTTTTATGAAGAATTTCATCATTTCAAGATTTCTATTTTTGTTCTGATGGGGAGCAAAAAATGAGACCATTAGAGACATTCACATCCATTCCCAGAATAGCCAATAGCCCCCTATTTAGTGCATTCACCTGGGATACAGAAGAGAGTTTCCACAAAACATTCATTTTATAAACCAGCATTTTTCTGGAAAAAATAAGTTTTGCTGATTTTTTTTTTTAATCAGCTCAAGTGAGGAGATGGAGGGTTAATTTGACATTTCATACATGTCTTGTGGTTGTAACACTGTGCTTACTCCGGCTTTCTAAGCCACAATAGTAAATCAAAAATATTTTATTTACCCAAGTTCAGGAACATTCTGAAATAATCACTAAGCAACAAGAATCCCTGAGATCTAAGCTCTGGAGGGTCCCCGAGAATTAGCAAGGACTGGAGTGGTGAATATCGAGCTCAGCCTGCCAGATTTATCTGCCAAGACTGCTTCAGAAATCACCAGAATTTAGATTTGTAAGGCACAAATACGTGATTTCAGAACACATTGCACTAAAGGCTTGTTCCTGCTCCCCAGCTCCACCTTCTGGAACTGCTTATAACCACCGATTGATCAAATTCTTCAAGACTAAGGCAAGCATCAGATTTATTTCTGAGAAGGAATGTGTTTGCCATCTGTTACCTTTGTAGTTCCTATTTGTTGTCAGTTAACTCGGCATGGGTTGGCAGCAACTAATTGCCTTCTAGGCTGACAGATCACTAAGATTTACAATTGGCCTCCAATTTAAGAAATGGCAAAGGAGGAGGTTGAGTTCCCAGTGGCAGAATTTCACTCTGTGATCAGTTTCCCCACAGACAATGACAACCTTTCTGTTTCTCTGTAGTGGTAGTGAGATACACGAAGAAATAATGTGGGGTGATAGTGTCCTGAATTAGTTAACACTGCAGATAATATTTGATCATTAGTTCTGTCTCCATGAGAATTGAGGCTGTAGTTCTATTTTCTTAAAAACAGTGGCTCTTAATCTTTACTGCAGCCTGCTCTCCTTTGGTTCTCAAATATGTTCTTGCACCCCTTATCAAAAATCACTGACGTAGGTCAGTTCTTTAAACCTAAGATATATCATAACTATAGAATGAAAAAGATAGAATTATATATTTATTTTAATTTTGCAGTAAAATTAAGAATACATGAAAAATTACACACTTTTTAAAAGTTTACTGGCTCAGTGACTCTTCTGCTGTTGCTTTTGTTCAATGATGTTCAAGAAACGAGGAACTTTTTTTGAAATAGCCACACACATGTCATCACTCACATTTAAGCAGTTTCTGGTCTTTGTTTTGATGTGTAAGAGTGATGAAAATCCTATCTCACACAAGTATGTAGTTGCAAATGGCACAAGGATCTCCAGCGCTGACTTTGCCAGTTGTGAAAATGGTGCTAGTTGAGCACACCAGAAATTCTCAAGCTTCATTGTCTCAAACTCCATTCGGATTTGTCCTTTGGCTCGTAGTTCAATGAGATCATCTTTCATCATATCACTATCGTTGATGGAATCCAGGTTAAAAAGAAATGGATCCAGTATCCATTTCTTTGCCACATCAAGAACTCCAGTGCAAAAATATCCTTGGAAAGAGTCACTCAACTGTTGCAAATGTTTTGTCACTTCACTTGTGATGGTCATTCCTTCATTTTCTGAAACAACTGTTTCTTCAAGCAAAGGAAAGTTAGTGAAATTTCTTTTCTCAACACGCTTTATCCAAACTGGAAGTTTCCGAATAAAATCAGATAACCTCTCTGGCCATTACCGTGTTCATCCCATTTCCTTGCATAGCTATGTTGAGTTCATTTAGGTGTGTGAATACATCTGCCATGTATGCTAGGCAAAGGATAAACTCTCTATTTTTGAAGTCATCAACTAAATTACTGCCTTGGTTACAAAGAAACTGACTTATTTCTTCACGCATTTCAAAAATATGAGTAAGCATTCGGCCATGGGAAAGCCACCTCAATTCTGTATGGAAAAGAAGAACTGTGTTGTCGGCACCAATTTCTTCGCAAAAAGCACAGAAGAGGCGATGATTTAGAGCACATCCTCTAATGAAGTTTACTGCAAAGTATCCTTCAATTTTGTAGGCAAAGGCTTTGTGGCAAGTGTATGATGGTGCAACATAGAATGTGTGATCATGATATGAGGTACTTCTTTCTTTACATAGGCAGCAAATCCTGATTTTTTCCCTAGCACAGCAGAGGCACCATCGGTGCAAATTGATCCACACATGTCAAGCTTTATCTTATGCTTCAAAAAGAAGTCTTTGATGAGATTGTTTGTATACAGTTTGTATATTATGGTAATCATTTAAAAATGTATAATGTTAATAAATACATAGATTTGATTAAACAAAGTAGTTGTACTTACACGCCTGTGCTTAATTTGTGTTTTTGATGATTTACCTCCTAAAAAAATCGGGCATGTCTCGCACCCCTAGAAAGGGCATCTCACACATCCAGGGCATGCATGCACTCCATGTTAAGAACTGCTTAAAAACAAAGTTCTGTTTCCAACAGGCTGGATTATCCAGGATCTTGATCATAATACTGAGCCTATGGAAACGTCATGTATCTCTACTGAACCATTTTTCATCTGCTTGGTAAGTTGTGCAATAAATCTTTGTCTGTCTTTGGCTAACCTGCCAGCCTGAGGTACTCACTAGTTCCGTAGCAGTTATGTTTGCGCCCCACTTCAGGGAGCAGCTGATACAGTGGCAATTGATATATGTCACTGGAAGCATGAAGATAAATTGGAGCCATCTGATTATCATATCTTCACCATTCCTCAGTCTTACTCAATAAGCATCCACTCTGGTATCCTGAAAGGTTTCTCTGCCTAGAGTTTAACAGTTTCAGAACTGGTCTTCATTATAGTATCTACATTTTGGAGCTGTAATCATAACAGGGTATCCAAGATAGTTTCTGTATGGGTCCTACAGATTTTTTAGTCCACACATACATGGCTCACATAACAGAGATAATTTTACAGGACATTTAGTGAGACTTGTCCTGAATACATTAGGGCAATGACTGTGAACTTTGGCAACAGATATGATATGAGTCCTCCCAGGCCAGCAGTGGGAGGCCTAGCTTATTAACATGACACCTTATTAGCACGCTGGTATCTGGAGCTAGGACCGGTAGAGGAAGTGGCCTTTGGGCAAAGACACATCTGTTGAGACATCTGAAAACAGATTGAATAACTCAGCAGATAATATATTGTAACGAACATCTCTTCAGTGCTAGGTTTCCATGAGAGGCCTTTTCTATCTCCAGTGACTTTGATTCTATCACATGGCCAAGCATATGTCACAACTTACTTCACTTCAGATTTGAAGCCCACTGAGTGAGACAGTAAGGAGCTGCAGTATGGGAAGAAAGTTGCCCAAGTGAGTGTGTGTCAGAGGGAACAGGGACAGAGTAAGAAGGGAGGAGTGGTAAGCTAGATGTGGGAAGAGAGAATGGTGTATAGAATGGGAATAGGAGAAATGGAGATGGGGAGACAAAGCGAGTAACCTGAATGTGCAGGATGGAAGACTGTATTCCGTAAACAAGGGTGATATAACAAGAAAGAAGAGAGAGAAAAAAACACAGTGAGGAAAGCAGTAATGTATTTAAGAGCATAACAAGGGCTGATCCAGTGACCTATGGATAGTACAAGAAATCATACAAGAAATCAAGAATAGTTCCTGGCTGGGTATATCACTCCCTGCACTGGTAGGCTGAGCATTTTTTAAAACTGCTATTTGAAACTGCTATTGCTGCTTCTGGTCATTTTATCCTACAGAAGTAGTAACTTTGAATTTCCATAGTATCTATCGTCTATGTTGTCATGAATTTAACTTCATAACATCTCAGGCAAGAGACAAATATTATTCACTACATGTCTAGCTGAGGAAACTGAGGCACATAGGCTATGTCTACACTGGCAAAGTTAAGTCGACTTTGTTAAGCAAATTAACAAGGTTGACTTTAAGTCAACTTAAAATCAACCTAAAGTTGATCCTGTTAAGTTGACCTAACAGAGTGGCAATACTTTAAGTCGACTTAAGTTGACCGTGTTAAGTCGACTTAACGGCTTTAAGTCAACTTAATAAGTTCGATTTAGCACTAATCCCCGTCCACATTGGCTTGACGTTGACTTAAGGTTTAAGTTGACCTCGGAGGAGTTGTTATTAAGTCGACTTAAGGAAGGTTTAAGTCGACTTAATAAAAGCCCAGTGTGGACACAGCTTTGTTTAGATTGACTTAAGTCGACCTAACTTGCCAGTGTAGACGTACCCATAGAGAGTAACCTTTCAGTTGAGAATATAACATCATATTTGATGCATTAAATAGAAATACCCAGTATGTTCCACAATTCCCATCCTGACCACTCTCGACATCCATTTGAATTTCGCTGCCTTGCAGCCATCCTCCCCCCACTTTAAAGTCCTGGGAATTTTTGAAATTCCACCTTCTATTTGGTCAGCATGCAGAGCCCACATCTCCCCAGCTGACCATAGCGGCTCCATGCACCAAACGCTCTCCCACTTGGAACACACTGGAGTCACTGGATGTGATCAGTATTTGGGGAGAGGAGGCTATGCAGTCCCAGCTCCACTCCAGCTGAAGGAATTTCAATATGTACAGTCAAATTTCTTGTTTAATGGCGGAGAGGGTCTATGAACAGGACATGTCACAGTACCGTGTGAAAATCAAAGAACTGCAGCAGAGATACCAAAAGACTAATGAGTCAAGCTGTTGCTCTAGTGCAGCACCAAAGACCTGAGCTTCTATAAGGAGCTGGAAGCTATCCTCAGGGGTGATCCCACCTGCATCACCATGACACCAATGGATACTTCTGCAGCCTAAAGACAGTGGACATCAGACTCAACACTAATGAAGAAGTCAAGGATGAGGAAGTCAAGTTGGAGGATGAGGCAGAGCTGGGGACCAGGTCATTTGCTGACATGGGAAGCCAGGACCTCTTCTTAATCCCAGAAACTTTGAGTCAGTCCAGCCCTCCAGTTCTGGCAGGCAGGAAGCAGGAGAGGGCAGCTCAACTAAGCAACATTTTTGAGTTGATGCTGCTCGGTTACATGAGATACGGCTGTAATTTGCTTTGTTGCATTATTCAGCTGGTTGAAAGGATACAAATGCACCAGAGTAGCTGTGTTTGTATGTGCTTCCCATTCCCCTGTTCAGTTAGGCAGTGCAGTGGAAAGTGTGTTAAAGTACACCAAGTTTTCATGGGAATCCTTTAGAGAGATCTCTAGGGTACGTCCACACTGGAGCCTTAGGTCGACTTAAGGACAGTTAAGTCGACCTACAGACCGCCGCATCCACAACGGGCACTTAAGTCGACTTAAGCGCTTCCTTAAATTCGACTTAATAACACCACCTCTAAAGGTTGACTTAACGCATAAGTCAACCTTATTAAGTCGACTTAAGCCAGTGTAGATGGGGAGTGCCCTTAAGTCAACCTAATTGGCCTCCAGGCCCCAGTGCAATGTGGGACAGCTACCCACAATGCCCCACTCCTCCATCGACCTAGCATCTGCCAGTGTGGACGCTGGCAGTCGACTGGAGTGTTCAGAGTGGACTCTCTAAGTTGACTTAACAAGGTTGACTTTACGTCAACTTAAAGTCGACCTTGTTAAGTCGACTTAACAGAGCCTCCAGTGTAGATGTACCCTAGGAAACTTTCCTGGAGGTACTCACCAATCCTCTGCCGGAGTCTCCTCAGCAGTGATGCTTTGTTTCTTCCCCTGTTGTAGGACACTTTCCCGCACCAATCAGCAATCCCTTGTGCAGAGACCAAAGCAGAACACAGGCAAGCAGCATATGGACCTGGTTTGAAGGTGCCTGCATGGAGGAGATGCACCCTAGCATCCATGCTTACTCTGAGAAGTGAGATATCGGCTTCTGTGCCCCCACCCATGGAAAATGGTGGCACAATTTGAAATTTTGTCCCTCTCAACCTGAATTAATAATCCAAACAATCACCCAGAACCTTTTCCCCACCTTGAGTGCTCCCTCCCTCCTCGACACAACTCGCTGGGCCCTGACTGATCATCAAGCTGTGTGCTTGCCAAGGGTACAGTGAGAAAGAGGTATATTTTTCAGTAATGAATCAGTGCTGTTACTGCATTCACAATCATAATTTTGTTCATTATTTATTGTGATTCTACTGATGTGCCCTTGAGAGGAAACCCCTATACACTTGCTGAGGACCTGTGGCTGATAAGAAAATGACCACAGAGAAGCAAAGAGGAGACGTTCCAAGCACTCCTCCAGTACCCTGAGAAAGAAAAGAAAAGAACATGGAGACCCACTGTGTCTGAAAAGTGATAGGCAGGAGAGGAGGGAGAACCAGGAGCTAGTGATAGCAAGTCACAAATGCATGATAAAAGCTGTGGAGGAGCAAACAGCTGCTAATGTCACTAATAACTCTGCAGACTGAATTCAAGCACATTTCCAAGACCCACAGTCCTTCCTAGGAGAATGTGATTAATGGTCCTGACATGTGCTATAACACAGCTATAATGGTGGGCTTCCCAACTCCAAACTGATTAGCAACTGACCAGCAGCAGTCTGGAGAAGCCAGCTTCCACACGGCAATCACCACATGCTTCTCTACCAAGAGGGTAGCTCTCATTCTGGTGTCTTTGTGTCACAGGGCTTGGGCGAGCTCCGCAGAGTTCCCTGAAGTTGGCCTTGTGCATCTGCAAGTTCTGCAGCCACTGCTCATCATCCCAGACAACAATGTGATCTCACCACACAGTGCTTATTTCACAAGCCCAAAACAAGCGGTGCACGATGTGCAGATGCTACGTGAGTGCAAACAGTAATTCGAGTTCTGATTGGGAATTTGTGATATACTGCATGTGTTCCAAACACTGACAACAAGAACGGAAAGCAGTGCAGGATCCAGCCTTTCATACAGCGATGGCAGGCACACAGGAAACAGGGGCCATTGAAAAATGATCAAAATGCAATCAGAAATCCATGGAATGATGGGATGGAAATCAGTGCATCATCGGACATTGAGCCCACACCCATGACACACTGCGATCCCCTCCACCTTCTCACAACTCCTAGCGGCACAAGGAGGAGAGGTAACATGGTGGGATATCTGCCCACAGTCACTACTCCCACGGTCAATGTTACAGCACCAACTGTGGACACAATGAGTGCTATGTGGACAGGCACAGGCATTGTATTTACAACACTTTTTATCATCCCTGTAACTTGAATCAACAAAATTCTCTAGTGCAGACACAGCCTAAGGCACAGAAGGTAGTGCTGAATTTCACCATGAACACACCCTATATTTTTGGGCATCCTTCACTCTTATAGGAAGGAAGGACCATAGCTCTGGGCCAGCTGCCTAGAAAGCTTCAATAAGATCCTCTGTTCGTGTGGATTGGCATAGCTACATTTAAGTCAATGGATCTATGCCAATTTACACTAGCTGGATATGAGCCAACAGTGTGCCCTTGTTGCCAAAAAGGCCAATGGCATATTAGGCTGGATCAGTAGGAGTATTGCCAGCAGATCGAGGGATGTGATAATTCCCCTCTATTCAGCATTGATCAGGCCGCATCTGGAATACTGTGCCCAGTTTTGGGCTCCCCACTACAGAAAGAATGTGGACAAATTAGAAAGAGTCCAGCGGAGGGCAACAAAAATGATTAGGGGACTGGGGCACATGACTTATGAGGAGAGACTGAAGGAACTAGGCTTATTTAGTCTACAGAAGAGAAGACTGAGGGGAGATTTGATAGCAACTTTCAACTACTTGAAGGGGTGCTCCAAAGAGGAGGGAGCTAGGCTGTTCTTGATGGTAACAGAGGACAGAACAAGGAGCAATGGTTACAAATTACAGCTGGGGAGGTCAAGGTTGGATATTAGGAAAAACTTTCTCACTAGGCAGGTTGTGAAGCATTGGAATGGGCTACCTAGGGAGGTGGTAGAATCTCCATCTTTGGAGATTTTTACGGCCCGGTTAGACAAAATCCTGGCTGGGGTGATTTAGTGGGAGTGATCCTGCTTTTTAGCAGGGGGTTGGACTAGATGACCTCATGAGGTCCCTTCCATCCCTATTATTCTATGATTCTGTGACTTAAAGTCGACTTTAAGTTGACTTAGCAAAGTTGACTTATTTGAACAAGTGTAGACATAGCCTGAGACACCAAACGCCCACAGACAGATAAAGTTACAGTGTTAATGATAAGAAACAAAGAAGGAAACTGAATGAGAATGGTAAGACAATGACTCAAACAGAGACACGGACTCCAAAGAGACTGTAACAAGATGTTTTATTATGATTATGTAACAGTCCCATAGAAGTTTGCTGTGATTAAGATTTCTTTTTAAGTAGTAAAGTAGTGATAGATTGATAATTTTAAGTTTTAGAAAGGGTGATTGAGAAGCGTGATTGGAATGATATGCATGAATGGTTCATAGAGGTGAGAAGTACCGGACTTATGATAAGGAGGATCCAGGTGGCCGAAGAATGGGTGAAAGAAATAATGCTATCAGGAGATGGCACCTATCAAGGACATGATAAAGTTTGCAACAGGAGTCAGACAAGAAAGTCATCATGTTCATTATTTTGTGAAAGATGTATAATAACATCAAAGATTGGAATGACATGACACATTGATTGACTTTGTGGTTTGGCCCTATGAAAAGGGTGAAGAAAATTTGGGACTTTGGGTTCGGTCTGCAAACTCCAAGGAGTACTGTGTCTCGACCGACTGGACCCCTACTCCGTCCTCGAGTTCAGTTGCCTGGCCAGTAATCAGACTCGAGCAACATTGAGGCTGGTAACTATCACCCTCTTGCAGAATTGTGTGTGTGTGTGTGTGTGTGTGTGTGTGTGTGTGTGTGTGTGTGTGTGTGTGTGTGTGTGCACGAGTGTGAATAAGGACACTGCAATAGGTAATTAAGCAACTGCCTCTTTTCTTTTTGGTAAAGTTCTTTGTATTTACAATAAATGTGGCGTAGTGCCTTATCCACCACTTAAGATCTCACAGTTTATTTTCCAAAACATAATATTCCGATTACAATATCACAGTGTATTTCTGTGTAGAGGCCGATTCAGTCCCTGGTCTAGGTTAGGAAAACCATCTAGTTTATCCCTGGCTCACGATGACCCAAGAGGGCCATTCCAGCAGCCGGGAATAGCTGGCATCCAGAATTGATCCTGCGATGCCCCTTGAAGTTCCCTACACTAGAAGGTGTGGTAATGTTGGGGTGTAAAATGGCTGTGTGGAATCCATGCACATGTTCACACTACATGTGAATTTCCAGCTGGCCAGATCTGTACAAGAGGGCAGGAGTAAGACAGAAACTAGAGCCCCAACCTTAACTTTGACCTACTATTCAATGAGTGAACAATGTAGTGTTCAGTGCACCACATAAAGTCTTCCTTTGAGCAGTGCTTGACAGCAGGCAGACTGCTGGTTTCTTTGGAGGCCTTTATTTTTTGTGGCTTCAGGCCCAAGTATGGTATGTTGCAATAATCAAGGTGGGAGGTCACAGATACCTGGATCACTGTGACTGAGTGTGCAGCTGAACATAAGCACGGCAGTACTGAGTCAGACTAACGGTCCATCTAGCCTGGTTTCCTGCCTTCTGACACTGGCCAGTGCCAGATGCTTCAGGGGAAATTAATAGAACAGGACAATTTATTGAGTGATCCATCCTATCTTCCAATCCCAGCTTCTCACAAAAGTTGCCTGCCCAGCTTTGGGTGATAAAGGGGATTGTATACTGTTGTTGCTGTGTGGGTGTCCTATATCAAGGAAGAGTTTGTGATTGTGTTAGCACTAGGGGTACGTGGTACACTGGAGGCTCTGTTAAGTCGACTTAACCAAGGTCGACTTTAAGTCGACCTTGTTAAGTCGACTTAACCAAGGTCGACCTTAAGTCGACCTTGTTAAGTCGACTTAGAGAGTCCACAGCGCTGTGTCCACACTGGCAGGTGCTAGGTTGATGGAGGAGTGGCCAGGAACTCTGCGAGGGAGCATGGAGGCCAATTAGGTCGACTTAAGGGCTATCCCCCGTCTACACTGGCTTAAGTCAATTTAATAAGGTCGACTGACTACTACCCCATGCTACTCATCCATGTGGGAACCAATGATACTGCGAGAGGTGACCCTCTGCAGATCAAAGGTGACTACAGGGCTCTGGGAGCACGGGTGAAGGAGTTCGGTGCACAGGTGGTGTTCTCCTCGATCCTTCCGGTCAAGGGTAGGGGCCCGAGCAGAGACAGATGCATCCTGGAGGTGAATGCCTGGCTGCGGAGATGGTGTTACCAGGAGGGCTTTGGCTTCCTCGACCATGGGGTGCTGTTTCAGGAAGAAGGACTGCTAGGCAGAGATGGACTCCACCTATCCAGGAAGGGAAAGAACATATTTGGAAGCAGACTGGCTGACCTGGTAAGGAGGGCTTTAAACTAGGTTCGAAGGGGGACCAAGGCCCACAGGTAAGTGAAACTGAGGGAAACCTGGGGGAAGGGATGGAACTTGGGGGATGCTGGGGCTGTAACAGCAGGAATAAAAGAGAGGGTAGTTGGAACTGGGGGGTGGGATCAAATAATTGTTTTTTATTTCCTGATGAAGTCATAATACCTCAGGCAAGTGGGGAAGGAGGACACCGGGAGAAATTGCAAGGAGGAAGATGCGACAGGAGGGAGAATCAACAGGGCAAAGTAGGGCAATGGGCCCGGTATCTTAGGTCCCTGTACACAAATGCGAGGAGCCTGGGAAACAAGCAGGAAGAATTGGTAGTACTGGCACAGACAAGGAACTATGATATAATTGGAATAACAGAAACGTGGTGGGATAACTTGCATGACTGGAGCACTGCCATGGATGGATATAAATTGTTCAGGAAGGACAGGCAGGGAAAAAGGGGGGGAGGAGTAGCGTTATATGTAAAAGAGCTGTATGACTGCTCGGAGCTCCACTATGAAAGTGGAAACAAGATGGTTGAAAGTTTGTGGGTAAAGTTTAGGGGAGAATGCAACAAGGGGGATGTTGTGGTGGGTGTCTGCTACAGACCGCCAGACCAGAAAGAGGAGGTGGAAGAGGCATTCTATGGACAACTCACAGAAGTTTCCAGATCGTCGCAGGCCCTGGTTCTTATGGGGGACTTCAATTATCCTGATGTCTGCTGGGAAGATAATACAGCAGTGCACAGGCAATTCAGGAAGTTTTTGGAGAATATTGAGGACAACTTCCTAGTACAAATGCTGGAGGAACCAACTAGGGGCCTTGCAGCTCTAGACCTATTGCTCACAAACAGAGAAGAATTGATCGGGGAAGTAGAAGTAAATGGCAACCTGGGCAGCAGCGACCATGAGATGGTAGAGTTCAGGATCCTGATCAATGGAAGGAAGGAAAGAAGCAGAACACACACCCTGGACTTCAGAAAAGCAGATTTTGGCTCCCTTAGGGAGCTGATGGGCAGGGTCCCATGGGAGGCTGATCTGAAGGGGAAAGGTGTCCAAGACAGCTGGCTGTATTTTAAAGAAACCCTGTTAAAGGCACAGGAAGATAACATTCCGATGTGCAGAAAGAACAGCAAATGTGGACGGCGACCAGCATGGCTTAGCAGGGAACTCTGCGGGGAGCTGAAACATAAAAGGGAAGCTTACAAGAAGTGGAAGCTTGGACAGATGACAAGGGAGGCGTATAAAGATATTGCTCGGGACTGCAGGGATCAAATCAGAAAGGCCAAAGGACAATTGGAGTTGCAGCTAGCAAGAGATGTGATGGATAACAGAAAGGGGTTCTATAAGTATAACAGCAACAAGAAAAGGGTCAGCGGTGGTGTAGGTCCCTTACTGAATGGGGCAGGCATCCTCGTGGAGGATGATGCGGAAAAGGCTGAAGTACTCAATGCTTTTTTTACTTCAGTCTTCACAGGGCGGGCCAGCTCCCAGGCTACTACACGGGGTAACGCGGACTGGAGAGAAGAGCGGCCCTCGGTGATGGAAAGTCAGGTTAGGGAACACTTAATGAAATTGGATGTGCACAAGTCCATGGGGCCGGATGAACTGCATCCGAGGGTGCTGAGGGAGTTGGCTGAAGTGATTGCAGAGCCGCTGGCCATTATCTTTGAGAACTCGTGGCGAACGGGGGTGGTCCCGGAGGATTGGAAAAAGGCAAATATAGTACCTATCTTTAGGAAAGGGAAAAAGGAGGATCCGGGGAACTACAGACCGGTCAGCCTCACCTCAAGCCCTGGGAAAATCATGGAGCAGGTCCTCAAGGAATCCATCCTGAAACACTTGGAGGAAAATAGAGTGATCAGGAACAGTCAACATGGATTCACCAAGGGCAAATCGTGCCTGACCAACCTGATTTCCTTCTATGATGAGATGACTAGATTTGTGGATGCGGGAAGAGCCGTTGACGTGATATACCTTGACTTTAGCAAGGCTTTTGATACAGTTTCCCACAGCATTCTCGTCGGCAAGTTAAGGAAGTATGGGTTGGACGAGTGGACCGTAAGGTGGATCAAAAACTGGTTAGATCAATGGGCTCAGCGGGTAGGAATCAATGGCTCGATGTCTGGTTGACAACCGGTAACGAGTGGAGTGCCCCAGGGGTCGGTCCTGGGGCCGGTTCTATTCAACATCTTCATTAATGATCTTGATGATGGAATAGACTGTGTGCTTAGTAAGTTTGCAGATGACACCAAGTTGGGGGGAATGGTAGATACTCTGGAGGGCAGGGACAGGATCCAGAGAGACTTGGACAAATTGGAACACTGGGCTGAAAGAAACCTCATGAGGTTCAACAAAGACAAGTGCAAAGACCTGCACTTAGGATGGAAAGATCCCATGCACTGCTACAGGCTGGGGACCGATCAGCTAAGTAGCGGCGCTGTAGAAAAGGACCTGGGAGTTATGGTGGACGGGAAGATGAATATGAGCCAACAGTGTGCCCTTGTTGCCAAAAAGGCCAATGGCATATTAGGCTGCATCAGTAGGAGTATTGCCAGCAGATCGAGGGATGTGATAATTCCCCTCTATTCGACACTGGTCAGGCCGCACCTGGAGTACTGTGTCCAGTTTTGGGCTCCCCACTTCAGAAAGGATGTGGACAAATTAGAAAGAGTCCAGCGGAGGGCAACAAAAATGATTAGGGGGCTGGGGCACATGACTTATGAGGAGAGACTGAAGGAACTAGGCTTATTTAGTCTACAGAAGAGAAGACTGAGGGGAGATTTGATAGCAACCTTCAACTACTTGAAGGGTTGCTCCAAAGAGGAGGGAGCTAGGCTGTTCTCGAGGGTAACAGAGGACAGAACAAGGAGCAATGGTTTCAAATTACAGCTGGGGAGGTCAAGGTTGGATATTAGGAAAAACTTTCTCATTAGGAGGGTGGTGAAGTATTGGAATGGGCTATCTAGGGAGGTGGTAGAATCTTCATCTTTGGAGATTTTTAAGGCTCGATTAGACAAAACCCTGGCTGGGATAATTTAGGGGGAGTGGTCCTGCTCTTTAGCAGGGGGTTGGACTAGATGACCTTGTGAGGTCCCTTCCAACCCTATTATTCTATGATTCTATGACTTAAGTCTTAGGTCGACCTTCAGAGGTGGTGTTATTATATCGACTTAAGGAAATGCTTAAGTCGACTTAATAAAAGCCCAGTGTGGACGCAGGAGGCTGTAGGTTGACTTAACCTTCCTTAAGTCGACCTAAGGCTGCAATGTGGACGTACCCTAGGGTTTTTTGTCAAAAATATCCCTCTTTGCCACCTAGGGCAGCTACAGTAGGAGCACTTGGGCAGCTAACACTCCTGTGTCCTGCAATGTTGTCTAACCCTGGCCTGAGCAGTTCAAAAGGGCTGGTTTCAAAAATGCTGGCAGCAGTCAGAGCCCTTTGTATAAGAACACTCCCATTTTGAATACCACCAGTGCTACTGTTTGGTGATAACAACACAAGAGAAACTTTGCCATAATAGTCCAGTGTAGATACATATAACTGGGTAGCTCTGAATAAGAGAAAAAAGGGTGGCAGAGGCAACTGAAGAAGCAGAGAGAAGCAATAAATGATTACCAGAGTCATGATGTTCCTCCTCTCCCATCTCTCCGGATTATCCTTTGCCCTTTTATCTTCTCCTCAAGTTTTCCCTGTCTTTCTCCCATCTGCTCCAATATGGCATAATTTTACTTTGTGAAATAACATGGCTGAATGCAGAAACATCTCTGGAGAGGCAGCACAAACCTTTTCTCTTTCAATCACAAAGCACCACTGAAGCTTTGTAAAATGATGTGGGAAAGGGGAAGCACTCAGTATTTATATAGTTGACTGTATCCCTCGTTATCAGCTCTGTGATTTTCTTCACTGCCTTAATCTCTCATTCTCTGTCCTGCACCCTTTTCCATTCTGAAAGGATTTATTGTTGAGCCTCTCATTCTAAATATATTGGAAGAATTAAATTATTGTCAATGTCAGTGGTTAGGAACCCTTCTTTAAATATTAAATGAATTCAACAGTGGTTAGAATATAGACAAAGAGATTCCATAAGTCTTTAAAATTTTACATAAGTAGCATCTTAACTCATCCTAATTGGTTTTCTTTTATCATGGTTACTCTAATTCCCCTCCAAACACAGCCGCACTGAACAATGAACAGATTGCAAGGTCTGCTTTGAGGGATAGAACAGAC
Organism: Pelusios castaneus; assembly: GCA_007922175.1. NCBI lineage: Eukaryota > Metazoa > Chordata > Testudines > Pelomedusidae > Pelusios > Pelusios castaneus. The sequence goes on from ML685797.1 coordinate 10,614,521, forward strand.
TACTTGGAGGCCCTTTGGCTTTGAGAGGGATTTGGGGATTTATGCTTAGGGTTATGCTTACCCACAAAAGCACTTCAGCTCACTGCATCCAGTGACAGAAGCCACACAATTTTTCTCTAGAGTTCAACATGTGGTGTCCCTTCAGGCTAGTCTGTTCACAAATATCTCCTTTCCCATCCTGCTACTGAACAGGACAGCTTGCCAACATCACTCCCTCTGTCTCCCTCTGTTGCAGTCAGATTGCTTTGGGCTAGAACTAATTCAGAACCAACTTTCACCTCTCCTCTCAGACTGGAGGATTTAGCAGATTATTTAATTAGAACAGAATTACATGGAGATATTCTGTGGCTTCCTTTGAAAAGTTCCCTAACAGCAGGTCATTTTTACTTATTATTTGGGGAAAACCTTTTGACTGTAATTTCAGGTATAAGATGAACTAATGTACAATCTTACTAATAAGTGAGAAACAGCAGATTCACCAGTTCCTGTCAGCATTCTCACCTAAAACTGGTGCAAACACATTGGTAAGATTTATCTTAATGGGGTGAAGCGGTTGTCTCGGAGGGCTATCAGTACAGCAATGTAAAACCATGGGCAGGGAATCTCTTATAGAGAATTCTTTCTTGGGTGGCTGGCTGTGAATCTTGCTCACATGCTCAGGGGTTAGGTGATTGCCATATTTGGGGTCAGGAGGGAATTTTCCCCCAGAGCAGGCTGGCAGAGGCCCCTGTGGGTTTTTCACCTTCCTTTGTAGCATGGGACATGGGTCACTTGCTGGTTGATTCGCTGTACCTTGAAGTCTTTAAACCATGATTTGAGGACTTCAGTAACTCAGTCATAGGTTAGGGGGTCTATTACAGGTTTGGGTGGGTGAGGCCCTGTGGCCTGCATTGTGTAGGAGGTCAGCGAGGTCAGTGGTTTTCAAACTTTTATCCTCAGAACCCAGTTGAAAAAAATCACTTATGCCCCTGTCCCAACAATTACATCTTTCAGCAATACATTCCAGTCTTTGCATAGCAGCAGCAGGGGGCGCCACCACCCAGTGCCTGAGGGTCTGTGATCCAGTATTGGGTCCTGACCCTATGTTTGAAAACCACCGGACTTAGATGATCATATTTGTAGAACCCTGTGTGGATATAAATATGCGGACCCGCATCTGATCTGCATCTGCAAGAAATGGTCGGTGGATATGCACATCACAGCCGCAGATATCTGCGGATTTGCAGGGCTCTATTCATCTGTAGTTTTAATCCAGGGGCTTTGTTTTTCCACAAGAAATGGTCCATGGATATCTGCAACGCATCCGTGGATGTGGATATCCGTGGATTTGCAGCGTTCTATATTGGTTCCTTCTGTCCCTAAAGTCTATGAGATATCAGGTTTAGGGGAAGAGCCTTGATCCATAAAGGGACTTAGGTATTATGAGAAGAGGAATATAATTTAAACTGAACAAATGAAATTTGATTAAACCCTATCGACTGCTCTGCCGCTGTGGCTTTGTTTCTTCCAGTCTTGCTGCTTTTATTTCCTGATTCTCTGATATCCCATCATTAACAGTGCTGCCGTGTAATATGGCCCTCTAACTTCAGTTCCATTGATCATAATACATCTGCCCTATTTTACAAACATTTAAATGTAAACATTAAAAACTAACACTTGATGACCAACTCCCCAGCCTGTGTTCCCATTGCCCAGAGGTTGCTTGAATGTATAGTTTAGTGTTGTCTTTAAAACAGATTCAGCTGGTTACATAGTCTGAGACAGTTTGGGCACTTCAAATGGTGATCGTGACCAGAGTGACTTCTCTCTGTTTCTCTGTCACCTGCCTCTGAGCCTAGCAAATTATCTCTGTTGTGTCTGCTCCCTCCTTCCCTGTGGGGTGCCCTGAGTGGTTCTCTGTCCTGTTATGAGCTCTATATCTCTGGGTATTGTTTCTGCTGGTTTGTAAGTGTGCCTTGTCCCTTCAGATCACTTGTCCCTCTTGTGTAATCTCCTTGTATGACCCAAGTGCCAGTGTACCCCTCATGATGCCTTTAATCCACTCCTTCTGGGGTCTAAGGGCTGGATCCACACAACAATGCCAGTCTCCTGAGCTGGCAGGTCTTTGGCTGATCTTTCAAACAGTAGGGCCTTTTTCTCTGATTGGTGCTATCTCTACCTGGCAGAAGCTCCATCCTACCAGAGGCAACAGGCCTCCCCTCACTAGTAGCATCGTTTTGGTCCTTGTCCCATGTGGCTTCCCATGATAGGGTATTTTTATGTGCTAAAAATGCTAACCAGAAGTCTGAACCAGAAGGAACAGCCTTGTGTAACAGACCTTTAGCTGTTTCACAGATGATTGCCTCTTAAGCTCTGTACACACTACAGACTTGTCCCGCAATAAAGTTGTTGCAGGACAAGCAAGCGTTATAACTATAACACTTTCCCCCGTCCACACAGCGCTCCTTGTAACAAAAAGGAGCGTTCACACGCTCCTCTGAATTTTCGTTACAAGGAGCAGTGCATGCTGGGAACCTGTCCCACCATGCACTGCTGCAGCCAGCCTTTGGGCTGGCAGCGGGGCTGCTTCCAACCCCCCTTCCTCCACAGGGCTGTCGGGCGGCCTGGAGGTTCCGTGGGGCTGCCCTGCCCCGCTGGAGCCCTACTGTGGTAGGGGGGTTGTTCCCCTGGGAGCGGGACTCAAGCCACAGGTGGCAGTAGAGCCCCAGCCCTGGGGAAGCTCTGTGGCAGCCGCTGGCAGCTTCAGCCCCCTCCCACGGGGCTTCCCCAGGGCTGTGCTCTCGGCAGCTGGAGCCCTGCTGCCCTGGGGAACCCCCAGGGCAACGGGGCTCCAGCTGCCAACAGCCCCGGCCCCGGGCAGGCGGCTCCCGAGTGGGAGCCACCTGCCCCGGCTTTAGCCCTGCTGACTGCCTGGGCAGCAGGCAGCTGGGTTCAAGCTGCCCGTGCTTGGGGGCTCCCCCTTAGGACCCACCAGCCCAGGTGGCCAGTCCCTGAGAGCCACCAGGGTTTCTGGTGGCTCCAACAGCAGCAGAGCTCCTGTGGGCTACTTGTCAATTTCACTGCTCTGCTAGACCAGTGAAATTGACACGTATGACAGCTCCGGTGTCCCAGAATGGCCTTGATTGGCACTCTGGGACATTTCCAGAGTCTGTCAAAAGTGCAAAGAGCATACACACTGGCTCTGCCATGGACCAGCTGTTCCATGGTAAGCCTAACCACACTCGTTTAGGTGGTTTACCTGTTGCGTGGCAAGAGGGCTGTTGCCACGCAACAAGCAAGAGTTTAGTGTGTACGCTCACAGCCTTATTGTGCGGTAAAGCGCCTTACCGTACGATAAGGCTGTAGTCTGTACAAGCCCTGACTCTGAGGGTATGTTTGGGGTCAAGGTGTGGTGATCAAACTCCCATTTGCATGCAAATTCCTTGAATTCTTCCAAGGCCAATTGGGGTATATTGTCTATGAACTGTTCTGGGATGCCATATCTTGCAAAGTGGGCTTTCTGTCTGCCTATCACAAAAAGTGAATTAATATCAACCTCCCAAAAATCTGAATAATAGCGCACTGTAATCAATTATTGCTTTTCACTGGAAGTAAATAAGTGCACTCATGCCTTTTTCTGTGGTTTTATAGGCAACTCATGAAGTACCACAACAAACAAGGAGTCCTTTGCAATTTTAAAGACTAACAAATTTATTTTTCACGTGAGCTTTTGTGGATGAAGAAGTCCCACTTTGTCAGATGCTAGGAAACTTTCTGCAAGTGTTTATCACATGATTTGCAGAGATCACATGCTTCTATCTAGTAGAAGAGTTGTGTATTCATTCCTGGCCAGCAAACAAGTTCTTGAGCATGTCTAAGTCATTTGTCAATGCCCTGGTGTGCTATTTATTGTATGACATCCTTATTTAATGAGGAAAGGAAAACAGCTCTCCATCCTCAAAATACTATTGCATCCTGCTCACTCAGTTCATCTTTAATTTGAAAATGGGGCTCTGCTCCTATCAGTACTTGCTTTCGGTTTCTGACCATCCGGCTAATATCGCTCTCTTGACTGCCTATAGCTGGATGTCCTTTTCCGTATCTTCTTTGATTTCCATCAATTTCACAGTTGAAGGTGGGAGAAAGTGCAGGATGTTAATGGATTCAATGTTCTGATCCCCTTTCTTCAGCTCACTGATGTTGGGTATTTATGCACTTTCTCAGGGTGTCAGTTAACACTGGCAATCACCACGGACAATAGTGGATCTCTATGTGGTAGCAATGAAGGCACATCAACATGCACTGCAAACGCTTTGGAGCACTCAGAAGAGGCTTTGCTCTGTGGGTTTCTGGTCTGATCACAATATTTCACAGTGGTGACAGAGTACTGATAGAATTGATCCACTCCAAATGGCACAGCCAAAAATTCTTTTTCTATTTGAGATTATCCTGTTCAGTCTCTGACAGGACTCTGGTGCCATAAGCGACCAGCTGCTACTCCAAAATAGCTATATCCAATCCTTCCTCTGATGGATCACACAGGTTCTCCTGATAGTACTTCAGGAAAGGGATAACCCCTTGTCATTTATTTCAGAATATGCAGTGCTTACTGTGGGGGGACCTGTACTCGGCATCATGCCTTTTGAGTTGGCGTATGGATTCCACAACTGCAGCCAAGTGAAGACAGAAATCAGAGAAAAATGTATCATTCCTACAAAGCACTGTACACTTTTCACAGCCATTGAAACTGGTATGTCTAACTGCTTCAATCTTATTGGGATCTACTTTCAATCCCTCTGCTTTGAGCAGATGTCCAATTTACGTCTGTCTATAGCTTGGCATATTAATGATGAGGTAGATTATAAAAAATTAGAAGTGATGGAATAGTTAAAACAATCTGTTTGAATCAAAATCACTATGGGGAAGAAAGCTACAAGAGACTCTCCAGGCATAGTGCTTGGGGTATGCTACAGGTCCAGTTTGGGTATGGATAGAGAGCTTTTTAATATTCTTAGTGGCAAATACTATTAGCAATGATATGATTATGAGAGACTAACATCCCAGATACAGATTGAAGGACAAGTGATACTAATAATAGTAGGGCCCAGATTTTCCTGGATGTGATATCTGACAGATTTCTTCACCCAATAGTTGCTGATCCAATGAGAGGTGATGCCATTTTAGATTTGGCATTAGTGAGTAATGAAGATTTCATAGCAAAAGTGATTGTAGGGGAGAACTTTGGTTCACATGATCATGAACTAATTCAGTTTAAACTTATGGGAAGGATAAACAAAATAGATCTGTAACTAGGGTTCTTGATTTTAAAAGGGCTAACTTAAAAAATTTAAGGGAATTAGTTAGCAAAGTGGACTGGACTGAAGAACTCAAGGTGGAGGAGGCTTGGAAGGTGGAGGAGGCTTGGAATTATTTGATGTCAAAGTTGCAGAAGCTGAAGCTTTCACCCTAAGCAAGGGGGGCAAAAAAAAATCATAAGAAAGGGTTGCAGACCACGCTGGATGAGCAAAAGTATTTCTTATAGGTGGTTAAGAGGAAGTAGAAAGCGTACAAGAAATGGAAGCTGGGCAGGATCAGCAAGGAAAGCTACCACTTGGAGGTCAGAAAGTGTAAAGATTACAAGTGAGAACTGCCAAAGGCCAACCACAGTTGGACCTTGCAAAGGAAGTTAAAACCAAGAGTTAAAAGGTTCTATAGCCATGTAAATAAAAAGAAAATAAGTAAAGAAGCACTGAGGATGGAGTGGAGATTAAAGATAAGATAGGTATGGCACAACACTAAAAAATATTTTGTCTCAGTGTTTTCTTAAGGCTAACGAAGAGCTTGGGTGTAGTGACAGGGTGGCTAACAGGAATGAGGATCCATGGAAATAGAAATTACTATATCTGAGGTGGCAGTCAAACTGAAACACCTTAATGGGAGTGAATTGTGAGGTCTGTGTAGTCTTCATCCAGGAATATTAATCACCATCCATTCCATTGCTTTTAATTTCTTTAAAGTCTATTTCATCATTAATATACAGTTCTACAGAAATACTTCGGACATGTGCTCACAGCAGAGGATCTGAAAGTAGATTCAAATCAGCTCAATGGCACACAAAATGGCAAGCCCAACAGCAAGGATTTTTAATGAATCTGTAAATTTGGGGATCATACTTTATGACTGAAGAATTGCTAATATAGTTTCTATTTTTTTAAGAAGTGGGGGGGAGGAGAGGGAGGGGGAAATCTAGGAAACTACAGGCCTGTTAGTTTGACCTCAATTGTATGGAAGGTCTTGGAACAAAACTGAAAGAGAAAGTAATTAAGGACATGGAAGTAAATGGTAACTGAAATAAAATACAACGTGGTTTTACAAAAGGTAGCTCACCAGCCCAACTTGATCTCCTTCTCTGAGGAGGTAACTGACATTTTAGGCAAAGGAAATGCAGTAGATCTAATGTTCCTGGATTTCAGTAAGGCGTTTTATGCACTTAAATTGGAGAAGATGGGGATTAAATATGAGAATCGAAAGGTGGATAATGAATTTGTTAAAGGGGAGACAACAGTAAGTTGTACTGAAAAGCAAACTGTCAGGATGGAGGAGGTAACTAGAGGAGTTTGTTACCCTGAGGTCAGATTCCCTTTCCCTGAGGCCTTACTGCCTGCAATTCATATTCCCATCCCTGGGAGTTCATTGAATGACCCATCAGATTCCCCAACCCTGAGGGCTCCCTGACAGAAAACCTTTCTCAGTTTCCTAATCCCTGATAGCTCCATGAGGACAACTGTCAGTTCCTCCTCACCAATTTAGGCTGATAAGGATTTATAGGAGTTAACAGGTTTCGAGAGAGAGTACAATACATCCATCCAATTTAAAGACTATAGTTTATTGTTCTTTGTTGTACAATTGCTAAGCATGGATTAGATAAAGATAAATGAATAGAGCAGTAAAGCAATAGCTCACCAACTGATGTTACAATCTCCGGGTGAATCTTGCTGGCCAGTCAAGGTTCTGCTCTGGAGGGGCCTTCTGCTCTGTACCTTCCTTCAGCACAGAATGAGGTCTGTCTTTGGACTTCAGGAGACAGTCATTCTTCAATCAGACTATCTTTAGCAATAGCAATAGCTGCAAATTTTCCTTTTTGCAAGTGGGTTGTTGGAAAGATAGCACTCCTTGATCACACCCTGAGCACCCATTGTCTTCACTGTTCTTAGAAACCACCTACAACCTGTTATCACAGCATCCATCATATTCACTTTTTAGTGGTTAAGTTATTCAAGCGTCTAGAACATTTTAAGTTCCTCTTAGATAATTTGAGTACATTTTCAAAACACTCCAAAAGGTCATTTATCTGTGTGCTAATGGCTACTTTTCCAAATATTAGAGGTTACTTTCCACATCCCCAAAAGTCATGCCATATGTCATGTCTGTTTACCACTTTCTTATGGCTTCTGCTTGATTGCTGGCAAAAAGCTGCTAAATGCCTCACCTACATGTTCCTCAGAGATCGGTCTTGGGACCAATCTTATTTAATATATTTATTAACGAGTTTGGCACAAAAAGTGGGGGTGTGCTAATAAAATTTGCAGGTGACACAAAGTTGGTGGTATAGCCAATATGGAGGAAGACCAGAACAGCATAAGAAAATCTAGATGACCTTGAAAACTATAGCAATAGAAATGGGATGCAATTTAATAGTGCAAAGTCCAAAGTCATGCACTTAAGAATTAACAACACGAAATTTTGCTGTAAGATTGGGACTTACCAGTTCATTGGCTCACACTACTAGCTGCACTGCAGAGGCCCCTCAGGTCACACTCTACTGCCATATTTCATTCATAAAGTGTGAAGCTGAAGGAGTAGCCGTGTTAGTCTATTGTAGAAAGACAACAGAGTCCTGTGGCACTTTTAAAGACTAACACTTCTACAAACCACTCCTCTCTGACCCCACTGAGGAATACCAAAAGGAACTACAACACCTACTCAAGAAACTCCCCAAAGCAGCACAAGAACAAATCAAGACAGACACACCGCCAGAACCCCGTCCAGGGATATTCTATCTACTACCAAAAATACATAAAAGAGGAAACCCCCGACGCCCCATCATCTCAGGCATTGGCACGCTTACAGCAGGATTATCTGGCTATGTGGACTCTCTCCTAAGACCCTATGCCATCAGCACACCTAGCTATCTGAGAGACACTAAAGATTTCCTGAGAAAAATCCAATCCATTGACGGTCTTCCAGAAAATACCATCCTGGCCACTATGGACGTAGAGGCTCTTTACACTAACATCCCACACAAGGATGGATTACAAGCTATTAGAAGAACTATCCAAGATGATGACACAGCTAAACTTGTGGCTCACCTCTGTGACTTTGTACTCACCCACAACCATTTCAGATTTGAAGATAATTTATACCTTCCAGTCAGTGGCACTGCTATGGGTACCTGCATGGCCCCACAATATGCCAACATCTTTATGGCCGATTTAGAACAACGTTTCCCCACGTCTCATCCCAAAGCACCTCTACTTTACCTACGCTATATTGATGACATCTTCATCATCTGGACCCATGGTAAAGATGCCCTTGAAGATTTCCATAGAGATTTCAACAATTTCCACAACACAATCAAACTTAGCCTGGAACACTCCACACAAGAGATCCACTTTCTGGACACTACAGTGCAAATTAGCGATGGGCACATAAAGACCACCCTATACCGCAAACCTACTGATCGGTATAGTTATCTACATCCCTCGAGCTTTCATCCTCGACACACCACACGATCCATTGTGTACAGTCAAGCCCTAAGATATAACTGCATTTGCTCTGACCCTTTAGACAGAGACAGACACCTTCAGGATCTCTACCAAGCATTCTTAAAACTACAGTACCCACCCGCAGAAGTGAAGAAACAAATTGACAGAGCCAGACGGGTACCCAGAAGTCAACTACTTCAGGAGAAGCCCATGAAAAACAAGAACAGAATGCCACTGGTCACCACCTACAACCCCCAAGACAGACCTCTTCAACACATCATCAAAGATCTACAGCCTATTTTACAAGATGATCCCTCTCTCTCTCAAGCCTTAGGAGACAGACCTCTCCTTGCTTTCAGACAGCCCCCTAACCTTAAAAGGATACTTACCAGCAACTACAGATCATACAACAGAAACACTAAAGCAGGAACATATCCCTGCAACAGACCACGCTGCCAACTTTGCCCTCATATCTACACTGATGACACCATCACAGGGCCTAATCAAGCCACCTACTCCATCAAGGGCTCGTTCACCTGCTCATCCACCAATGTGATTTATGCCATCATGTGCCGGAAATGCCCCTCTGCCTTATATATTGGACAAACAGGACAGTCTCTGCACCAAAGAATAAATGGACACAAATCTGACATCAGAAATTGCAACACTACAAAACCAATAGGGGAACACTTCAATCTTCCTGCTCATTCCCTTGTCAACTTGTTAATAGCTGTGTTGAAACAGATGAATAACAAATCACAGCTTCAAAGAGAAACTGCAGAACTCGAACTTATATGCAAATTTGACTCAGTTGTCTTGGGACTATGGATTTTTCTCTCATTACAACAAGTGATTTGACCTCACCCTCCTCTATGTGCTGTTCCCCAGTGTTTGAATCCTAACACCTATTTTGATTTGCTGTTACAGCCTGACCTGATTCTATGTCATACACTCCCCTGCATTTAATTTCCTCCCATTCTGTAACTTTCCCATCTTCAAAGCGTCTGACAAAGTGGGATTTTCTCTCACGAAAGCTCATGCGATAAATAAATCTGTTAGTCTTTAAAAGTGCCACAGGACTCTGTTGTGAAGCTGAAAGCAGCCTAAGTTGACCAACTGGAACTTCATTACATTCTGTGGACTGTTCTGTCCATGTGGCTGAGTTGCTGCCAGCCCATCTCCCTGTATTCCCTTTTCCTCTGGTGTTGCATCAATAACAATTCCTCCAAGGCCCGTTCACTCCAGGTCCCCTGATCAGGATACAGAACTGGACAGAAAATGGATTTTCCATTCTACAGGAAATTATGAATTTTTTGCATAATGGAAATTCAAAAATATTTCATTTCTGAAACAAAGCATTTTGCTGTATAAATATTCCAATAATGCTGATATAATGTCATACAACACTAGATCTATAATGATATTACATTATCTAATATAAAGGTCTAAAAGAAATATTTGGATATTATGAAAAGGAAAAAAGAAACCTAAAATGAATTGTTTTAAAATTTTCCCAAGAAAAAATTCTTTAAAATAGACATGTCCTCACAAAACTTTTTGATTTAGATGAAAAGGCATTTTCTGAGAGAAAACTGTTGTGTCAAAAATATTTCAACCAATTTAACTAAACAGGCACACTATATGCTTCTTGCATTTTTCCCCACAGACACAGATTAATGAGAAAAAAATATATGAATCACTTGCACTAGTTCTTGCCAAACAACTTCTTATCATTTATTTGCTCCATCTGGCAACAACTTAAAAGACTAATTACCAGTGATCCTAATGAATATACAGTAAGATTCTTAAATCATCTTTTAAAATCAGGCCAGCACAGCGGTATCTTGTCCAACATGACCCAATACAAAGAAAAATGTCAGAGCCAGAATTAAGTTGCCTGAAAAATAAGCAGATGGCATTAAAAGCTACCACCTGAAAAAAATTCTACAAGAACAAAAAAAAGCTCTGCAAACTAGTGAATTATTTAAAGCTTGGCATCAAAAGTCCATAATTTAGTAGAAAACAGCAGCTGTGTTTACTTTGCTTTTTACCTCTACCTTTCAAAACAGTAAGGACACATGAAATTTCAGAAGAAAAGGCTTTTCAGCCCAATATGCCTTTCTTTTTCCAATATTAATAATAATGATACATTCATTTTTCTAAAAGACATCTGTGTGCTGCACAAAAAAGTACCACTAAACCCAGAAAATTTCCAAATGGCAACATGGCCCAATAACCAAAATGATATAGCAAAATCTAATGATACACCATCTACCAGCAATAAAAAGAAAACCCAGTAAACACAAACGTAAAAGGAAACAAAAGGTCTTCAATCAAAGAAATGATTCTCTTGCCTTCCAGTATAGCAAGTCATCTTTTCCTTCTCAGAAAAATATATTTCCTGATCCCTTTTATTCCTACTGCAATTGGGCTATATTCTGATTTCAGTTACATTAATTTAAGCCAGAGTAGCTCCAGTGCGACAACAGAACACTTCCTGGCTTAACTAGAAACTTTGACCAAGGGAATCTAGGCAAACACATTACATTGACATAATCTCCAAACTACACAGCAAGAACTCTGTATAGTTGAATGAATTCCGCATGGCATTTTATACAGTGAAGCTGAGCACGTCTGGATCTTCCAGACCATTGTGATAGGATTTCAAGTGCTTCTGTTTCTTCACATATAATATTAAACAAATGTTTCTTTTCCCATTTTGTTTTGTTTTAAATTCTCTTTACAAATCTGAAGTGGGAGCAAGAGGAAGAGGTCAGTGAAAAAAACAGCTCAATAAAAACTATTAATGGAATCCAGCTCTTCCCAGTAATTCCCTGAAATTCTTTTACACATTCATTCATCTTCAAAACTAGTCTCCTGAATTGAGTCACCTCCACCTGTCCACTTCTCTTCTATCACCAACACCCTTATTCATGCATTGTAATCTTCCCCCTAGACTATGGCAATCTTCTCCTCTCTGCCTCATTTGTACTAGGGGTTGTTCAAACAGCAGGAAGATATGGAGAAGATCAAAGATGCACACATATATATATACACACTTTAAAAAATGAATATGAAACGTCTCTGCCCCTGAGCCTATCCTTTCTTGCATGTTTTCACAGAAAAAATAGGTCCTGAGAAGAGATTTGAAGGAGGAAAGGGTAGTGGCCTTAAAAATTAAATGCCAATGTGTTAGATTTAGGAGGCAGAGTAAAAGAAGGTCATAGAAACATAGAAGATTAGGCTTGGAAGAGACCTCAGGAAGTCATCTAGTCCAACCCTCTGCTCAAAGCAGGACCAACCCCAACTAAATCATTCCAGCCAGAGCTTTGTCAAGTCAAGGCTTAAAAACCTTTAAGGAGGGAGATTCCACCACCTCCCTAGGTAACCCATCCCAGTGCTTCACCACCCACCCAGTAAAAAAGGTTTTCTTAATAGTCACCTAGACCTCCCACACTGCAACTTGAAACCATTGCTCCTAGTTCTATCATCTACCACCAATAAGAACAGCCTAACTCCATTCTCCCAGGAACCCCCTTTCAGGTAATTAAAGATGTTGTGGGAGAAGCAGACAAATGAGCAATCATTGTCATTTAGTCACAAATGATGTGGATCCCAGCCTGGCAGTCCTTATTCATGTAAGTACTCACATTGCCTTAATGAAGCTACGTGATATGAGTGACAGTGGCAGAATCTGGTCCTTGGATAGTTATGATTTCTGCCCTGACAGGTGAACCTCAAGAGCCAAATATCTGAGTCCTGTGCTATAAAGTCAATCCTCTAGGAAGCATAGAGGTGCCACACTTCCTATACACTCTTCAGTCAGACAGCAGTAGGAAGATTCATTACCGTAGTTCTGTGCATAGTTTTTGTTTCTAATAAAGGGTTTATCTTGAGCTGCACTGCTTGTCAGTAAACTACTGATGTCCATCTTCATCTGGATTTTCCATTTTCTGCTCCAGTTCCATCTTCCACTGACACCTTTGTAAAATTTCATCAGCGTTTTTCAGAAAACAAACCTGTCACTGATAACTTATCGGCTGGAACAATATTAATTTTTTCAAGTGTTTTTTTAGTGGTGTTTCTGCAAGTAGTGCCTGATCCTGCATTTATTGAGGTCACTGGTAAAACTCCCTTGGATGGTACTGATACAGGGATCAAGGCCTTACCAAGTGAAAAGTAAAACTGAAAATCAAGACATTTGTACACATCTTGTTTCTTTCTAGCTTAATCTTTGGATTCCTTTGGTCCTGCTTACGTGCAATGAAAGAGCTAGCTTACATTTGGAATTCATTTCTAAAGGCATGTCTGCACTGCAGCTAAGAACATGGGTAGACAGATGCGCTATCTGTGCTCAAGTTAGTGCGTTAAAAATAATAGTGTAGCTGGGGAGAGTATGGATGGCATCTTGGGCTAGCCAGCTAGGTTCAAATCCACCCACACCTCCGGGGTGCATATTCGGGCACCGATCTGAGCCACTGCCCATACTACTTCCAGCCATGCTGCTATTTCAGGCACACATTGGGTATGCTTGTCTGCCAAAGCTGGAAGGCATGATCCCAGCGGCAGCGTAGAATACCTTAAGAGGCAAATACCTCTGGTGACACTACAAGTGTGTGTAACACAGATCAGGCACACGAGGTAAAAGGTTAGTAGCTAGTGCAAAAGGTTCTGTTTGAAGGGGAAAGGCACTAAAACAGTAGCATTATTTCAGGTGCACCCACACTGCTCCTCCTGTCACCATACACTTCTTCGGTCAGACAGGCTCAAACGAATACCACTCTTCTTGCCACCTTCATGCTTAAAATGAGCAAGACAGGAAAGAGGGGCAGGGGGAACGGTTACTGAATCAATTCATGGCAGCATCTAGTTCTGATTTCAAGCATCAAACTGTTTCTGGTATTCATTCTTCCCTGGTTTTATTTTGGTGGTGTGTATATACAAGCAAAGATCAGAAGCGAAAACAAATGTCTAAGTCGTTGTAGTTTGGTACAGCACAAGGTTTTAAGTACTGCTGACTGGAAAAAGATGTATCTTTAAAAGTGCCACAGGACTCTGTTGTCTTTCTACAATAGACTAACACGGCTACCCCTTTGGAATTGGAAAAAGATGGCAATTTTTGCTTTCTCCTGACTGAAATTCAGAGGAAAAAAATTCCTTAAAGAATTAAGAGAACTGTATAACAAAGTGTCTTCTCAGTAGTTTAATATTTTCTTAAAAATACAGATTATTTTTTTAAAAAAATAACTGTTTCAGATTCCAAGCTGAAAGCATACTTGTTAATTCAAAAATACTAACAGCAGGTGGTGATGCTAAATGCCAAGAACCAAGACATTCAAAGTTAACACCACCACCTTAATAACACTAGCAATAATAAAAGTAATACCTCACTTTAGTGTAGCACTTTGACCCGAAGGGTCCCAAACTGCTTTCCAAGCTGTTCCTGCTGGAATTATTTCACCACAATTAAAATGAAGCAGTCATTCCACACGATCAGCAGTACAGAGTATGGCCTTTACAAGGCGAGTTGAAGAACAATTTATCCAACTGAAACGAGAGTGGGGAATTTTAGGGTAAGCAAGTCATAAAACTGAAATGCAACTGGACTTATAGACGCAGTCTTGTGAAAAGTGGCATCATTAGTTACCGCAGGCGATCAGGGACACAGTTGTCTCCTTCAATAGATAATTATTTTATTTAGATGTATACAGAACTGAAAACGAGGCACCTTGCCAAGGCTGCAGGCACACTTGGCACAACTCACAAATAAAATTAGATAGCAGAACCTGAACTGGCCTCCCCCCCCCCAGAGATAACCTCCATCAATTCTCACTCTCTGCAGCAGCCTGCACATTAATGTGCCCTGAAGGTCAACGGATCACAGGTATTTTGGACCCAGTGGAGGGGAGCTTCTTCCAGAGCTGAGAGAGAACAACTCTACCACCGGCTCCCTCTCTTTTAAATCCAGAAGGATCCAGCTTAAGCAGCTCCATTAACCTCAACTGCAGTAGCAGGGCATTGAGAGAGATGTTGACTCTCAAGTATTAAGGTCCCAGGCCTTACAGAGTTGAATAAATTAAAATCAACTCCTTAAATTGAATCTAGAAACCAAATGAAAGCCAGTTCAGATCATGAAACAGGCGCCATGTGCTGGCCAAGAAGGACAGATCTAGGTGCCTGGATCCTGCAATCAGATCTACATGGGAAGACGCAGGCTGTCCCATGGGCTGCATCTACACTGGTAAATTAAGTCGACTTAAGCTTGCTTAAGTCGACTTAATTTACCCTGCATCTATACTACACTTTCCTTAAGTCGACTTAAGCAGCTTGCTTAAGTTGACTTAAGGAAAATTAAGTCGACTTTATAACACCACCTTTCTATTAGACCTAAGGCTTAAGTCGACTCCCTAGAGTCGACTTAAGCCAGTGTAGATGTGGGGTAACCCTAAGTCGACTTAGGGCTATCCCAGGGCTACACCAATATCCTCCCTGCCGGGGGGGGCACAAGGGGAGCCTGGCATGCCCCCCCACAGGGCAGGGCAGAGCCCTGCCCACCCTGCCCCGATGCCCTGCCACGGTCCCTGTCCCCCTTTGCCCCATTGTACCTTGGTACAATGGGGCAAAGGCTGAGCCCCCTGGCATTGGGCAAGGGGTCCCCCCCTGCCCCTGTGGACCTCCCCTAGGTCTCCCTAAGCCCCTAAAAGTCGACCTAGGCATCCAGTGTGGACGCTCTAGGTCGACTTTTTAAGTTCCCCTTTAAGTCAACTTTATTTTGAAGTGTAGACACACTAAGTCGACTTAAATTAACAAGTGTAGACATAGCCATAAAGTGCCACTAAAGTCAGTCCCAGAAATCAAGGACTGAATGGGCTTGGAGACTGAGCTACACTATCATCTTTAAAGGTAGTCCATTCAGAAAAATCCATGGGCTGGGAAGCTTGAATTTCTGTTGCTGTACATGCTTTCAACCTGTTCTGCTGATAAACAGAGGGCATTGGTTTCCAGGTATGAACTGGTCTGGTAACCTCTGGGAGTCATCTACCTAATGGGTATAGTTTCTGGCAGTCACTCAGCCTAGTGGTTATAACCAAGGGAGGAGTAGAACCTGGGTCCCTCTGCTCCACCAGGTTCCAACTCAGAACTTTGCACCATGAGGGAGCCGCAAATCAGCCTCCCTGGGTCACTTCCTACCTCCCTTTTTCCTGCACTGCCTGCAAGATGTCCATGAAACTACCATTTCCCTACATGCCTCTGACTCAAAGAGCTGCTGCTCAGTGAGTTCCTTCTCCCAGCCTTGGTCCAACTATGTCCTGCTCTAGAGCTCCCAGAAGACGTCCTTCTCCCTGCTTTGTCCGGCCCCAACTGAGATGGCTGACTCCCTTTTAAATCTTGCCTCTAATGGGAACACAATGGGAACAGCAAGGGCAAAGGGGTAGGGCACAATGGACTGAATGGTACAGAATAGGAATATGTCAGTCAGCTGGGGAAACAAGGCATGCTGCTTCTAAGTGCTCATCTCCAGTCTACTAACAATTAAGATGAGGATCTCTCCAGTTTCCAGTTAAGCCAGTTCCAAGGATAGGTGACTATTTTTGAAAGGATTTGGAAAGGCCTCTAAGCTTATAGTGTATTGTTTTGTTCCTTTAGCATAGTGGTTCTCAACCTTTTGCAGGTTGTGACATGCTTGGCGGCGTATCAAGACCCTATAGGACACACCAGCCCACCCACCCCAAGCCGAATCCAGCCATTTCCCCCTCTCTCCATGACACACTTACCACCATGTGGCAATAGAGTAATGTGTCCCAACAGTGGTTAAGAACCACTGCTCTATCAGACATAGCTCAGTCCCTTTAGTCAGTCCCATAGCTGTGGGTAAAGATCGATATTTCCAATAATGCATTAAGTGCTTAGCTTGAGACATTGCTGTACCAAGACTTGCATTAATTTTGTTTGGTATTTTGGAATCATGGCACAGCAAAGTCATGGAAGAAGTATAGAGCTGGGGGTAGTAGTTTTCTGGACATGAACATTTTTGCTATTTTAAAGTTTTCCCATTCCTCATTGAGATGAACCTTAGACTTGTCCAAGATGACAAATGAGACCCAATAGCACGGTGGGTGGTTAGGACATTCATCTGGGATGCAGGAGACTAAGTTCAAGTTGCTGCTTTGCATGAGTCGGATGAGAAATTTGAACCTTTGTTTCCCACGTCCTAAAGGAGGCTCTTCTGGAGTGGGTCTCACTTCTATTCTCTAACTCAGACCAGAGGCTCCATCCTGGACCTAAGAAACCTTTTCAATGAGTTTCATCACACCCAGTATGTTCCCATTAGAAGTTTTGGTTTCAGTGAACCAGCACTCTTCAATGGGGAAAAAAAAATGTTAATCAAAAATCTTGCTGACAGCTCTACTTATAACTGCTCTGGGATCTTGGAGCATATTTCTGAACTTTCCATCAATTCCAAAGGAAATGCCAAATGCTATCTCACCAACAGAAATTGGTTCAATAACAAATATTACCTCATCTACAGGGTTGGTCCAATCGATTTTGGCACCCTAGGCGAACTATGATTTTGGTGCCCCCTTCCCCACATGTTATAAGAGATAACATACGTAAAAAATTCTCTTCCATCTAATTTGGTGCCTCTTAAAGCCTGGAGCCCTAGGCAACCGCCTAGTTCACTTATATGGTTGGGCTGGATCTGCATCCACTTTGTGTCTCTCTAATATCCTGGGACTAACACAGCTGCAATAATACTGCATACAAACACTACCAATGTCTAACTTAGGTATTTGTAATTAACATTATTTATTTTATGCAATCAAGCTGGCATCATGCATACTGTGTGATTAAAGTCTGAATATCTTGATGTGACTATATTGATATAGTTCTGATCTGATCACTGAAATCTGCCCATTCATTCAATACAAAAGTTATTTTTCCATTTCACCTTGGATTTATCCTCTTGGCCATAATATTTATGCAGCCCAAACCAGCAGGAAATGAAGACATTTTTGTGGTCCATGGACACATCTGACAGCTTATACTATAGAGGATTAAAGGCACGCTCTTGAAAGTTCTGGGTTGGTTACCTCCCTCTGAAAGTGCCCCACAAGGTTGATTGTTCACTCCATTCTGCCCATTTTTAAATTGGTGTAACTCAACAGAATCAGTAGAGTTACGTCAGCATATAACTGGTGCGATAGAGTAAAGAAAGGTTCCATCTATGAAATTCAGATCTGGCTTTACTAATCGCCCATTAGGGTATGGGATATTGAGACCTTGGGTTTTGACCAGAGGTGTCTCTTTAGAGATGTCTTTTTAATGATAATTGGTTAAGCAAATCTATTTCTGACCACACTGAAATGTACAGGATACAAATATCTGGCACATGAGGACACTTACTGGGATTAATTCCTATGTAAAATTGCTACTCAGAACCTTTATTATTTAAAAATTATCCAAACAAAAGCAAGGAGACTCCATTTGTTTGTTCAGTATTCCACTGAAAATAGAAATAATTAGCAGCAACCTTCTTCCTTACAAGTCTCTTCTCCTCCAGGACTGATTACAAAAAAGAAGAAGCAGAAAAAGAAACAAAAAAGAAGCTATGGCCAGAACTGGTTGTATTTCTTATGTGTGACAGTACTGCACATATTGGTCTCCTGCAAGATAATAAAGCCATGGCTAAAACAATGAAAGAAATGCTATCAATTATTGTCTGATTGCTTTGGTTTCATGCATAATTAAACTTGGACAAAGACAGCATCAGATCAGACACCAACAAGTAGCACCACAAAGAGTCCAGTTGCAGTTTGAGTTGCTCAAAATTTTTATTTATGAGCACCAAACAGAAGAGGAGAAGATTTACTAACCTCCATTTGGTTTTAAGGCAAGATTATCTTTTCAAAACAGACGTAGTATTGTTACTTTCTCATCTTTAGGGCCCAATACAATCCTACTTGAAGCTAGTGGAAAGGTTCCATCAATTTCAATGGGGATTGGATCAGATCTAAATGAGCTGAAACCAAAACCCTTTATTTTCTCTTCTCCCTGCTTACCCTTCAACTTTGGGGGTTAAGATGGGACTTAGTTCCAAACTAAACCCTGTTTCCCTTTTGCACAAAGGCGGGGGGGAGGGGGGGGAGAGAGAGAGAGAGAAATATTAATCTTCTCTTGTTTACCTACCTCTATTTTTTCAATTGTGAGATGGGACAGAGTAAGAAACACTTATCTAAAACTTCCAAACCATGATGATGTAGATAAAATGGATCTTGGGCCCAGTTCCTTCCCACTCCTGACTTTGTGAAACTAAAACACAATCTATAAACTGTTGCAGACCTAAGCCACTCTGGTTCTGCCTCGTTCCAGGAGGCTAGTTAAGGAAAATAACCATCTCTCCACAGACTGTAGATCAGCAGCAACCGAGCAATCCATGGTCTCTGATGATGCTTAAGGTATGCAATAGCTCTCACAGCTGATGTGTCAGTGCACCTCACCTTGGAGTAAAAAGCAGTTAGCACAGGCCTCGACAAATCCTTGGCGCCAGGTCACCATGGTGCCTAGGATTTTGCCCCTGACGCCTAAGAGCGCCGGGGGGCAAATGCCCCCCACCGTGCAGAGTGAGCTGGGCTACCCCTCCCCTGCTGCTGAAAAAAGCTGCTGCCAGCAGCTCTTTCGGCGACACAGGGGGAAGAGGGAGAGACAGAGGTGCTCTTCCTCTACAGTGCCACCATCTCTCCCTCTTCCCGGCACCCCCGAGTGTTGCCAAATAAAAGTTACTGCCAGTGGCTCTTTCGGCGGCACTGGGTGACATGGCCGCTGAGGAGAGACGGTGGCGCTTTTTCCCTGCAATGTCGCTGTCTCTCCCCTGCACTCCCTCCCCCAGTGCCGCCAAAAGAGCCACTAGCAGTGGCTTTTCTTCAGTGGCAGGGAAGGGGGGGGGGGTTTGGCGGCACGCTAAGGAACCCCCTTCCCCACCGCCAAGAAAAAGCTGCTGGCGGGGGTTCTTTTGGCAGCACTGGGAGGGTGGGGGGGCACAGCACAGCTCCTGGGGAGAGACAGTGGTGCTGTCTGTCTCCTGCACCCCTCCCCCCCCACCAGTACTGCCAAAAGCAGCTTTTTTTGGTGGCGGGGGAGGGGCTTGCTGCCGGAAGGAACCATGGCCACTTTATGGCGGCAGGGGTGGGGGGGGCTCCACTGGATACCTAGGGGCGCCCAAGTGTTTGGGCTGGCCCCTAGGTGTCCAGCATTTTTGTCGAGGCCTGAGCTAGCATAACTGCAGATGTGTCTTCTTTACTGCCCCAGAATGCACGGCTTCCCACAGCCTACACACTGCTGACCAGGAAGCCTCAATGCAACATAGCTCCATGGCATGCAGAACTCACGTATTCCCTTTGTGGTATCCTGCCCTCAGGCCATGCAGCACAACCGTACTAGTTCCACAGCAATCATGGCTCTCTGTACCCATGAAATAGGTGTGGGGATAGCGCAGGATTACCTAATGTGTTTCAGTTCCTGTTCATAATAAGATGTATTTAAAATTGTCCAGGAAATATTTGCATGGCCACAGATATGTTTTTGCTCCTTTTTAGAAAAAGATTTGCACTCAGTGGAAATTAATGACTAAAAAAAGAAAAAGAAAGCAAAACCTAATATTTAATATTAACTATAAATCCAAGATACCTTTCAAGGACTTTTGGTCTGAATTGTAAAAGGTTTTCTAATTTTTTATGGTCATTTTAAGAAAGGTATATTTGTGTTGATGTCATTTCAAAGATTCTGTATACTTTGTTAAAATGTGAATTCTAGTCTATGGGTCCAATCCTATTGCTTGCCTTAGCTGTGTAATTTACCACTTTGTCTTCAATTAGATTATTTGTTTGAACAAAATGAGAAGGATTTGCCCTAATTTCTACTTTGAAATAGAGCTGGTTGAATTCTTTCTTGCAGGTAATATCTATTGCAAATTTAGCCTTTTCTTGGTTAATGAGATGTTTACCTGCCAATCTAGATTTCTAAAAAAGTATTTGTTATTCAATATGATTAAATATTTAAATTAGAATAGCATGTAAAATCCACAGTCAGAATTGGGATCCCCTTCTATTTGGTTCTATATAAATATAGAAAAAGGAACAATTCATAATATTTGCTGAATAGTTTGGAGGAACAATTTTCTACATATGGATTGCTTGATAACTGTTTATTTCAGCTGTTCACTCTTCATGGAGTGAGCTGTCATTTACAACATGTTACCAGTTTGGGTCTCTGACTGGATGACTGAAACTTCCTAAACAGAATGCTGATTGAGGAACAGTGAGTAATGTATTTCCAGACATTATTTTAGACAAATAACTAAGATGAAATTTTGGGGATTTGTAAATATTTTCACAAACATTTGACACTATCCAAATAATTAATAATGAGCCTACAAATAGTGAAATGAATTTGGTGCCTGTATTCATGAAAATATACACCAATAAATGTCTTAGTGTTCTACAAGCTCTACATCTAAGTTCTAGGAGTGAAGCTGCTTTTGTTTATAGCTACCTTGTTCTAGTGAACGATTTCTTCATTTCCTTTTTTTTAAATCAGAAAACCAGAGCCAGCCTTAGATGGTTGGTGGACCTAGGCAAATTTATTCTTGGCAGCCCCTTCAATACATTTCCCAAGGAGGCCCCTCTGCTCCCCCCCCCATTGGTCCCCCACCACCAAGCCCTCCGGCCCCTTCCCCGCCAGCTCCCCTATCTTTTCTCATCCCCCCCGGCCCTCTTCCCTCTCCTCTCACCCCCCCAGCCCGCCAGCTACCTGACCCCACACCTCTTCTCCAATCCTCTTGGCCTCCCTGGACCCCTTCCCCGCCGACCCATCAGCTCCCCAACGACCCCGGCCCTTCCCCGATCCTCCCATGGGCTTGGGCCAAGGCCCTGACCCTCTCGGACCCCTTCCCCGACCCTCTTGGCCCTCCTCCCACCTGCTCTCCACCCCCCCCTTACCTGGCCGGAGCTGCAGGCATAGCTGGCAGAGCCACTCTTTGGCCAGGCCACTCCCGCCCTGAGCACACACTGTCTGACCATGCTCAGGGCAGGAGATTTGAAACTCCCCAGCCTGGCCACTGCGCCCAGCATCCTGCAGGCTGGATTCTGGGCAGACCCTGGACCACGCCTGCAGGTTGGACGAGTGTGGGTTCCGTGTTCTGCCTGATTCTTTTTATTTTTTGGGCCCCAGAACGCTCGCCAGCCAAATTTGTGGGCTCCAGAATGCGTTGCGGAAATTAGGCGGCTCCTAAAATCGGCGGCCCTAAGCGGCTGCCTAGCTTGCCTACCGCTAAGGCTGGCTCTGCAGAAAACACTGTCAGATATACCTTTGTTGTCAGCCTTCTCCAATCAGTGGAAGCACAGCTAGAGAGAGACAAAGTTCTGCAGTGACACTACACATTTCAAAGAAAGTATGGAGCAGAAAAAATGTGGCAGAGGCTACCACTTTATGGAGATCTCCCACAGAGATTGTTTGGGATTGAAATACTTCTTTGGGGAGCAATAATTCCCAGAATGGTATCATAAACCTGGTAACATCCACTGTAGTTAAGGAGAAACGTGACTACTGAAATTCCTGCTCCACTGAGAGATCTGTACTTGGATATCCCTTTTTTTCTGAATCTGTCCAGCTAGCAAGAGCTGCCAACACAGACCCTTGTGTATTCAAGCAATTAAATCCATCCAATTACAAGGAAGCCTTTGGAGATAACAGCATTTTCCAGAGACGAAGAAAAGCCACAGGTGGTAAATAGTGCAGGAAAAAAAACCCCAAAAAATAAAATAAAAAAAGAAACAGCTTACTAAACACATGATGAAACCAAAGATTTGTGATTTCAGTCTTCATTGTCTAAATAATGAAGCTGTTGAAAATGTCCCTTTCCAAAGAGCTCACCAACAGAAAAGACAAAGAATAATCTGAAACACCATTGTCATACAAGGCCCATTTTAAATAGAGTGATTGGGCTGAAGTTATAAACTGTGAGAGGAATTATTGTAAGACAGGACACTAGATTGCTAATTATAACAAGATGGAATTAGTTTTATTAAAGAAAGCTCAATAATGATCATCAAAAAATAAGAAAAACTTGAGAAACAAAACATTTGCCCAATTTTTCTTTCAGCTCAAGAATGGAGAATGATTGTTATGTATGTGGCAACATGATATGCATAGTTCCTTTCAGACAGATATAAAGCAAGATCCCTGCCCTACAGAGCTCACAGTCCAAACACCAAATCATGCCAATGCTGATTACTGGGTGTGGTGCTTACTATCATGACTAGCCCCCATTGTCTTCAAATTAAATGGCTTGCTTTTCACTCATCGACTGCCTTTCTGCACTTACTGCAGATTAACTCCAACCACATATAGCATGTGTTCCGACAGATATCACAGGTTTATGACGGGCAATAGCCTGTGCTAGAAATGAAACAGTCAATATTATTCCCAATGATGCATCTTTGACTGTTTAAAATATAGCTTATCTCCAAGACAACTGAATGGTATCATATCCCCAACATATACTAATACATTCGGGACTGGGTTACTGAATCTTTTGGTAAAATTCAGGTTTAAATGGCTTAAAGAAAACAGCAAATTAAGAATTTAGTGTTTATCCTTGCATGTCATCATTAACCCAAAGGCACTTTAATTGTATCAGAGTCCACCTGACAAAATTCTTTTGGTTATTTCTGAAACAAAATATTAGTGCAGTGCTTTTGGGCAAGGAAACTGATATGTCTGGTTCCACACAAAATGAAGATGGGATTTTCCAACAATCTAGTGACATGCAGGATCCAAATTCAGGATCAGGTTGGCAGGGCTGGGTGCATGCACAGCCTCTAGGGAGAGCCTCTGACTTACATAAGGAACTGTGTTGACAAAGTCCAAACGAAGCATTAGTTCTGCTCATCAGAGTAAGCCTTTGGAGTGGGGGGAGAAGGCAGATATATGAAGCAATGAGTGAGTGGATAAGAACTCTCAGATGAATCCAGATGAATAGCAAATGGAACTAAAGGCTCTCTCATTTGCACCAGGATATTATTTAATGTTACAATATAGGCTACCATGTTACTATTTAGGATGGCAGAGTTATACATGGAAGCTTTGATAGCAAATGTTTACATTATGCCTGTCTCCCATTGCTATCCAGAAGTTCTTCCCAATGATCTTCACTCCCCTTTCATAAACTGTAAACATGATTTAAAAATCCGTTTCCACTTATTCCCTACAGTGCAATAGCCCTATAATTGAAATCTTGGACAGAGGCCTGTCCAGCTCTGCTATGGTTAAATGATGTGTGGACAAGGATCCAAGTGGAAAGACAGGAGGGAGACCACTGTAACCAAATAGGTGATTGGGGCCAGGATTCAGATTTGGATCACCTGAAAAGAAATTCTAGTATGATATAACCCCTGAAAAACAAACAAGGAGTCCTGTGTCGCTTTTAAAGACTAACAAATTTATTTATCGCATGAGCTTTTGTGGGAGAAAAATCACACTTCATCAGATGCTTTGAAGATGGAGAACTTACAGAATGGGAGGAAATTAAATGCAGGGAAATGTATGAGACAGGATCAGGTCAGGTTGTAACAGCAAATCAGAATAGGTGTTGGGATTCAAACACTGGGGAACTGCATATAGAGAAAGGTGGAGTCAAATCACCTGTTGTAATGAGAATAAAATCCATAGTCCCTGTTTAACCCTGAGGCAACAGAGTTGAATTTACATATAAATTTATTGGAAGTTCTGTAAATTCCCCATCTTCAAGCATCTGACCAAGTGGGATTTTCTTCCACAAAAGTTCATGCAATAAATAAATTTGTTTGTCTTTAAAAGTGCCACAGGACTCCTTGTTTGTTTTGCTGGCCTAGACTAATACGGCTCCCCCTCTGGAACTAACCCCTGAAAGACATTCTCTCCAGACAAAGGATCTGGGAGAAAGTGAAAGGCCTGGTGACTACTAAATGTTCTTCATTTATTGTGGGTTCTGTGATATCCTGGAAAAAGTTCATTTGTAAAGCCAGTGGTTCACAGTAGTTGCTAGGATACCATATCCTGCACTGGGCTATGAACATAAAGGGTAAAGTGGCCAATGAGAACTATTTCTGATGGTGTAATTCTTATGACTTCATTGCCTTTCAAGGAGGTTTCAGTGTGTCAAGCTTCTGTAGAATAGCAGAGAGAAGACAATCTATAGGCATCCTGGGGTTTCAATTCATTTCAGATAAATTTATCAAAAGTGGCTGTTTCACAAATTCTTCCTGGCTTATCTAACCTGACTCAAAACATTTCCACTTTTTGAAGGATTCATCTCTGCCGCTTGGAAATGGAATACTAAAATCCAGAGTGTATATTTGCAATGGCAGAAACTGCAGTTCAGTGACTTTTAAAATGTGTTGTTTCTTAAGAATATTTGAAAGCCTACTTAAAACCTATTTGCTGTTCTGGTCTTCTTATCTAGCTATTAATGCCTTACTCATCACCTTGGGATCAGAAGGTGAAATTCTGGCTCCTCTGTTATCAGTGGGTTTGTTACATAGCTGCACTCAAAACATGTAGAGGCATATGAATGCTTAGCATATCTGGCATGTAAATACCTTTTAATGCCAACTACAAAAGTGCCATACAAATGTCTGTTCTCACTTTCAGGCAACATTGTAAATAAGAAGCAGATAACATTATCTCTCATAAATTTAAACAACTTGTTTAGCCAAACACTAAAACAAACAAGAAATAGGACTGAATGAACTTGTAGGATGTAAAGTTGCACTTTTTTTCCTGATACATTACTGCACTCAAAAATTAAACAAATCTACATCTGTTGTTTTGCTCTTTCACAATAAGGCTATGTACACACGGCAGACTTCTCCCACAATAAGTTGTTGCGGGACAAGCAAAGCACTATAAATATAATGCTTGACCGTGTACACACAGCACTCCTTATAGCAAAAAGGAGCGTTCACACGCTCCTTTGAATTTTCGCTACAAGGAGCAGTGCATGGTGGGCACCTGTCCCACCATGCACTGCTGCAGCCAGCCTTTGGGCTGGCAGCGGGTCTGTTTCCCCCAGCTAGCTGCCTCAGGGGTTCCCGCACAGCACTGGAGCCTGCTGCCAGGAGTTCCCTGGGGGTTCCCTTGGGCTGGAGCCCCACCGGGGGTGTTCCCCAGAGCCCAGCCCCAGCTTGAGAAGTGGCAGCCCAGAGCCCAGCCGCCCGGCTTGGGGCAGCCCCCCCCCAAGCCAGGTGGCTGGGCTCCGGGTCTGCCAGCTTCGGGGCAGCAGCCTCTGCCACCCTGGGAAGCGGAGCACTGGGCGCCGGGGCTGCCACTTCGGGCAGCAGCCCCCACTGCCTTGGAACCAGAAGCCGGGTGGCTTGAGCCCCAGTGCTGCCCGGCTTGCCAGCTCCCTTGGCGGTGGCAGCTTGCCCCCCCCCCCGCCGCGGCAGCTGAGCCCTGGCCGCCGGACCCGGGCTCAAGCCGCCTGCGGCAGTGGGGTTCCAGCCGTCAAGGCTCCTGGCAGCTAGAGCCCCACTGCTACACAGAGTCCCTCAAGCCTCTCGGTTTCCAGGCAGCTTGAGGGACTCCCGATGGCAGCAGGGCTCTAGCTGCCAGGAGCCCTAGCGGCTGGAGCCCCACTGCGGATTCCCTCAAGCCGCTGGGTTTCCCAGCAGAGAGCCGGGAAACCCAGCAGCTTGAGGGACTCCCTGTAGCATTGAGGCTCTAGCCCCCGTGAGTGCCAGCACTCAGGGCAGCTAGAGCTCCGCTTCTACTTGTCAATTTCACTGCTCTGCTAGAGCAGTGTAATTGACAAGTATGACAGCTCCAGTGTCCCAGAGTGGCCCTCATTGGCACTCTGGGACATTTCCGGAGGCTGTCTAACCCGCAATGAGTGTACACACACACACACTATTATGGGACAGATGATCCGTGGTAAGCATTACCACAATCGTCTTGGTGGTTTACCTGTTGCGTGGCAAGAGGGCTGTACATTGTAGTGTGTACACTCACAGCCTTATCACGTGGTAAAGCTCCTTACTGTGCAATAAGACCGTAGTGTGTACAAGGCCTAAGACTGCATTACAGCAGTGCCGGATTTAGGTACAAGCCAAGTAAGCCATGGCTTAGGGCCTCACGTTATGAGGGCCCTCTAAATATGTCAGAGATAACTAAGAAGATTGATAATGCAAATAAGGCTTTTTGCAAGATGTATGTTTTATTTAGTTGTTTTTGTTGCATCTTTGTCTGTGTATATATGCAAATATAACGGTTTATCTTTTTTTTCATTACCCTTTCTGTTCTAATGTAACACACTTTTTTCTCTTTATTTTTTATGGTAGGGTGTAGGCCGCTGAATCAGGACATAGTTTAGGGCCTCAGCATGTCTTAATCTGGTCCTGCATTACAGTACTGGCGTGAGGCGATTTGAAAAATACTGTTTTACCTTTTTTACAGTGCAATTATTTGTAATAAAAATATAAAGTGAGCACTGTACTTTTTGCATTCTATGTTGTAATTTAAATCAATATATTAGAAAACATCCAAAAATATTTAAATAAATGGTATCCTATTATTGCTTAACAGTGTCTTTCTAGACTAGGGCCCGAATTACCCAGGAAGTTTGCTGCACAGCCAGGAACTGAATTCAGACCTCTTAAGCTCTGCCCAATACTACGGTCATAAAACCATCTGTCTCAGTCAAGCAGTGTCTTTTAATAACATTGGTCATTAGACAAAGACTTCAGCGCTCCAAGCACTTAGAAGTTAGGATTCATCCTATGCTGGCACACAAAAATGGCACCAGTAAGAGCACAGAGAAATCCCGATGTGCATCTGCATGCCTAGAACCCTCAGCAGGTTTGCTGGAGGGGACTTTCCCAAGTAAGTGACTGGGACTTCACTGTGGTCTCTCTGAAGGGAGACCACATTTTTAAAACAGTTTTGGAAGCAAAAGTTCTAAACCAATAATGCAGGAAGTATGATATAACAGAGCCAATACTACACAACAGAGCCTATTATACAGAAGGGGCAATGAAGCACATGTGGCATACCGCAGGAAGTATAAAGGCAGTACTCATTTTTTAAGACATGATTTTTCCACCCTGCATCACAGGAGCATTATAAAATGGAAAATATTGTTTTTCTATAAGGTGAAATCAAAACATTTTTGACCTGCCAGCTCTGTCCTCTTCAGAGGAAAAACACAGAACTATGAAGTAAAGGAGATTCCCAGGGCTACATATATTGCAGTAGGAGTTCTATTTCTGACCTCTTCCTGAAAAACAGCATGCTGAATGTCCATTCTCATGGTGAAATAATAAAATGTGATGACTTATGGTGGCTAGGAAACTGAAAAAAATCCAACGCCCACAACTCTGTGAGTAGAAAAAGACTTGTTATTTCTGCTCAAAAGTGCCACTGAATGAATTTATTCATTCTGTAATTATTGAGCCTGAGGTACCCCTCATGGAAAATCCTAATAATTTAACAGAAAATGATGCCCTTTCCATAGGATTCTTTGAACTATGCTTCAGAATTTAATAGAGTTATATCCCTGCTATAGAAGTCTATAGGAAGGTGCAAATAGCCTGTTCTATATTAAATTCTAGAAGACTTAAAAATAACATCTATAGAACTCCCTTCAATTTCTTTAGAAACCTACTGGTTTTATGTTTACTAATTTCTATAGCGCTTTTTCAAAGGGGAGAGTATAACTACATAAGACATTTGAGGACTAGCTGTCTCTCCAAGTTCTTATCTTACTGCAGAGCTCGACAAAATTGGCTCCCAGCTAGGCACCAGCAGTGTTATTTTTGGTCATCAGAGGGCACTCCTCCACTGCATTTCCACAGAGGAGCTAGACGCCAGGCTACAAGCACCTGTCGCCATGGTGACCTGGCACCCAGGTTTTGTCGAGCCCTGTCTTACTGCCCAGCACCATAGCACTCAGACCAATGCATTTGCCACTCATTTTTAGATTTCCAAGTCTACAATATGTTCATCTCTTGCCCTGCATTACAGGTCCAATGAAAGTAAACATGATGGCCTCATTTCCCTCTAAACAGCACAAAAATCTGGTAGAATAGGAATGGTGTTACAGGTCAAGAAATACGGGCATTGGCAGAGACATTTGGGAAAGCTCACACAGTATCTTCCCATCTTAACAAATAAGAAGTCCTATGTCACTTTTAAAGACTAACAAATGTATTTATCGCATGAGCTTTCTTGGGAGAAATCCATGAAATCTCATATGATAAATGAATTTGTTAATCTTTAAAAGTCCTTGTTTGTTTTGCTCAACTAGATTAACACAGCTACCCCTCTGGAACTTGTTCTCATCTTAAGAATCCCTCACTTCGATAGCTTCCCAAAGTGGCTGTATAACCATATTGTCCTTTCCTACTCCTAGATCACCCTATATTGCCTTCTCTTCCTGTTTGTACTCATCTTATCTTTGACCATATTTCAGGAAAGCATCCCTATTTCAGGAGAGCACCTCAGTGAGTGCTTAATGGTAAATACATGCACAGATCCTATTGGAGTCAATGGGACGTAAGCACAAGATAACAACTCCCTGATAGGAATGGTTTTAAATACGTTTTAGAGCTTTCCTGAATCAAGCCCATAGATTGTGAACTCCCGGTGGCAGGGAATGCAACGTTGGGTGTATTATATAAAGTATCATGCACATTTATGTTGCTACATAAATAATAACAATAAATACTATATCCTTTATGATCATTTAAAGTATTTCACACACCTCTGCTGTGGGAATGATTGCCATCAAGCACTCCAGACTTTCTGGATAGCAAGTAGGGTGACCAGATGTTCCGATTCTATAGGGACAATCCTGATATTCAGAGTTGAATAGAGAGAAACACACTCTAACAGATTAAAGAGATTAGTTCTAATCCAGGGCATCTCTCCATCCATCTTCTGAAATGCTCTCACAGAGATCCCATCCTTCACTTGCCAAGACCAGAAACCCCTGAAACCCTTCCCCTGGAGCCACACTGGGACACTAGCACCCCTGCCTGCCTTTCCACATCTGCACTCCCAGCCCTTCCCAGCATACATCCTCCTCCCTTCTGGTTCCCACAAACCTCCCATCCTTCAGTCAGACATCTTTCCAGATGAGCTCCTTGCTGTTGAAGTAGTGTCCATGGTGTGAATTCAGGGCAGCAACAGATGGAGCCATGGGCTGCCTGCATAGCAGGGTCTGTGAAGGAACAGGCTGGATACCAACCTGAAGCCACAGCAGCACCACCAGGAGCAGCCCTGAGCCACTCACATCTGAGTCACAATCACCCTGACAGGGTGCTCAAGGCAGAGGTGGCTTTTGGGGTAGGCGAGGCAGGCGGCCGCCTAGGGCCCCGAGCAATAAGGGGCCCCGTCAGGGTCGGTCGCCTGCTTCCCTAACAGGGGTCAGCAACCCCCGGCATGCAACCCTTGGTGTGCCAATCCTGAGTGGCAGCAGCACCGCTCAGGCTCCCCCTGCTGGCCCCACCCCCCAGTGTGGCCTGAGGGCTGGGGCCACAAGAGCCACCTGCCGCGGCTCCAGGCCTATGTTCCCTCTAAGTTGCGTGGGTGCGTGGCCGCACAGCGGCCGTCGCATCCCCCACGCAGCCTGGCAGCCCCCGCCGCTCCCTCCAGACCTGGCCGGCGCCCGGCCTCTGGGCTGGCCCTCCCCACCCCCAGGGCGGAGCAGGCAGACTTAGGGCCCGAGCAGGTGCGCGGGCCTGCCTGCCCGCCCCACGTGGCCGGGGCAGCGGAGTGGCCGTGGCTGGGGCGGGCTCCCGGGCTCCTACCCACTGGCCGCTTTGACTTCCCGGCTTGGGGCCGGGATCGGCCTCCGAAGCTGGGGTCTGCTCAGCCCTCCCAGTGGCCTCCCGGGGCCCCAGTCAGGTCCCCCCAGCCAGCGGCCTCGGCTTCTCTTTCTTTCTTTGTCTTCCTTTTTCTTTCCTTCTTTCTCTTCCTTCTTTCTTTCTCTTCCTTCCTTCTCTTCTTTGCCTTCCTTTTTCTTTCCTTCTTTGTCTTTCTTTGTCTTCCTTCTTTTTTTTCTTTCTTTCTCTTCTTTCCTTCCTCTTTCTTCTTTCTCTTCCTTCCTCTTTCTTCTTTCTCTTCCTTCTTTTTTCTTTCTTTCTTTCTCCTCCTTTCTCTTCCTTCTTTCCTCTTCTCCTTCTTTCTTTGCTTCCTTCCTTTCTTTCTCTTCCTTCTTTCTCTTCCTTCCTTCTCTCTTTCTCCTCCTTCCTTCTTTTTTCTTTCTTTCTCTTCCTTCCTTCTCTCTTTCTCCTCCTTCCTTCTTTTTTCTTTCTTTCTCTTCCTTCCTTCTCTCTTTCTCCTCCTTCCTTCTTTTTTCTTTCTCTTTCACTTCCTTTTTTTTCTTTCTTCCTCTTCTTTCTTTCTTTCTTTCTTTCTTTGCTTCCTTCCTTTCTTTCTCTTCCTTCTTTTTT